>JAVGWX010000014.1:66472551-66992551 GCA_036924085.1 Ariolimax columbianus
TTTGCTCGATCTAGTTTCTTGTTTTTGTTTTCTTTAATTATTCCATTATATGTTCGACATTAATTTTTTTAATTTTTTTTTTATTCCATGAAGGAATTATATTTTCGACATTAATTCTAGTTTTTTTTATTTATTCCATGCATGAATTATATGTTCCACATTAATTCTAGTTTTTTTTATTTATTCCATGCATGAATTATATGTTCCACATTAATTCTAGTTTTTTTTATTTATTCCATGCATGAATTATATGTTCCACATTAATTCTAGTTTTTTTTATTTATTCCATGCATGAATTATATGTTCCACATTAATTCTAGTTTTTTATTTATTCCATGCATGAATTATATGTTCCACATTAATTCTAGTTTTTTTTATTTATTCCATGCATGAATTATATGTTCCACATTAATTCTAGTTTTTTTTATTTATTCCATGCATGAATTATATGTTCCACATTAATTCTAGTTTTTTTTATTTATTCCATGAAGGAATTATATGTTTGACATTAAATATTGTTTTTTATTTATTATTCCATGAAGGAATTATATGTTTGACATTAAATATTGTTTTTTATTTATTATTCCATGAAGGAATTATATGTTTGACATTAAATATTGTTTTTTATTTATTATTCCATGAAGGAATTATATGTTTGACATTAAATATTGTTTTTTATTTATTATTCCATGAAGGAATTATATGTTTGACATTAAATATTGTTTTTTATTTATTATTCCATGAAGGAATTATATGTTTGACATTAAATATTGTTTTTTATTTATTATTCCATGAAGGAATTATATGTTCGACATTAAATATTGTTTTTTATTTATTATTCCATGAAGGAATTATATGTTCGACATTAAATATTGTTTTTTATTTATTATTCCATGAAGGAATTATATGTTCGACATTAAATATTGTTTTTTATTTATTATTCCATGAAGGAATTATATGTTCGACATTAAATATTTTTTTTAAATTATTATTCCATGGAGGAATGTATATAACCGGCATTAATTCTTGTTGTTTGTTAAATGTGAATTCCATATATGATATATAAATCGAACATATGTTTCACCTGACCCTGACTAACATTATGCGATAAATAGATTTTGCCTGACCAGACTGTTTGTCCCTATCTCTCCTGTATTTTTCCATCTCTCTTCCCAGTACCACAATTACTGACAGTGTGTTGGTTGGGATTAAAATTGCTCTCTTTATCACTCTCCCTCTCTCTCTCTCTTTCTCTCCATCTGTCATTAGAGTCCCTACTAGTTTTCAAGGCCTCTGCTGTGGAGCTGCTTGATGATGTACCAGCTACCACTGAATAACCTTAGATATGTGGATGATACAGTTTTGATGCCATCAAGTGAGCAAGAAGTACAGGAGCCTTGTGTCAACATTATAGAAAATAAGTCAGGCGTTTTGATTAGACATAAACATAAACAAAACAAAGACTATGATACTTAGGAAAAGCGACAAGAAGCCATGTATGCAGATACAAATAAATGATCAACTACTTGAACAGGTACGGAGTTTCTCCTATCTAGGTCATATAATAACGGAAGATGGCGGCTGTGAAAAGGATATCAGAAAGAGAATAGGTATGGCCAAGATGGTAGTCTGTAACATGCGACACATACTGACATCCAAACAGATTAATCAGAAAGAGAAAATTAGAATTGTCAGGTGTTATGTATACTCGTCACTACTTTATGGCGCAGAGACATGGACAATGAATAACAAGTTGGAAAAGAGTATTGAAGTCTTTGAAATGTGGGTATATAGAAGATTGGGTCGCATTTCTTGGAAAGAGAAGAAAACAAATTTGGAGGGATTGGAAAAGTTGGGGGTAAAAAGAAAATTAAGGGACCGAAATCAGAGTTAGACAGTTACGTTATTTTGGTCATATAACAAGACATACATGGAGCCGTCCCAGCTGTATGTACTGAACATGGAGCCGTCCCAGCTGTATGTACTGAACGTGGGACCGTCCCAGCTGTATGTACTGAACATGGGACCGTCCCAGCTGTATGTACTGAACGTGGGACCGTCCCAGCTGTATGTGCTGAACATGGGACCAGCTGTTACTTTCACCTGCCTCACAACTTCCCTGTATTTTCACCTCCTCTCCTCTTTATAATTCTTCCTCTCTTTCTTACTCTCCCTCTCTCTCACTCACTCCACATCCTCTACTCTTGCAAACTCTTTCCTGCTCTCGTTCTTACTCTTCCTCTCTCTTTCTTTCTCTCCCTCTGCTATTCGAACTCTCCATCACTATATCTCTCCCTGACTCTCCCTCTCTTTCTCTCCTCATGTCCTCCCTTCTGTCAAATTCTTCCCTTCTCTCTTTCCTACTCACTTTTTCTCATTCTAAATCTTCTCCTTCTTCTTCTTCTTCTTCTTCTTCTTCTTCTTCTTCTTCTTCTTCTTCTTCTCCCTCTTCTTCTGCGTCCGTTCTAAATCTCCCGCTACCAAACCCTGAACAGGACTTTGCAAGTAGCAAGATGTCCATCCGGAGAACGGAATACGCTGCGTCGCTAGTTTACAGCTTGGCTACGATATTTGCACCTTTCGGTCCGACACATCCTTCTTCGCTAGCATCTATTTCACTATCACTCTCTCTCTCTCTCTCCCCCTCTGTCTCTCCCTATATCTCTTCACCTTATACCCTCTTTCAACCTAATCCATTCTTGCCACCCCCTCCCCTCTTCCTAATTCTTCCCTTCTATTGTTTTTACTCGTCTTCTGTTCTTCTTACTCTCCCCTCTCGCTTTCGAACTCTCCCTCACTGTATAACCTGCCAGCCTCTTCATACTCTCGATTTTCATCTAATTTATCATTTTAACATCTCTCTCTCTTTCCATCTGTCTCTCCATATCTAACTCTCCCCATCTTTTCATCTCTCTCTCTATCTTCATATCTAACTCTCTCTCTCTCCATATCTAACTCTCCCCATCTTTTCATCTCTCTCTCTATCTTTATATTTCTCTCTCTCCATATCTAACTTTCTCTCTCTCAATATCTAACTCTCTCTTTCTCCATATCTAACTTTCTCTCTCTCCATATCTCTCTCTCTCTCTTAATATCTAACTCTCTCTTTCTCCATATCTAACTCTCTCTCTCCATATCTAACTCTCTCTCTCTCTCTCTCCATTTCTAACTTTCTCTCTCTCCATATATAACTTTCTCTCCATATATAACTCTCTCTCTCTCCATATCTAACTCTATCTCTCCATATCTAACTTTCTCTCTCTCCATTTCTAACTTTTTCTCTCTCCATATCTGACTATCTCTCTCCATATCTAACTCTCTCTCCATATCTAACTTTCTCTATATCTCCATATCTAACTCTCTCCATCTCTCTTTATATATATATATCTAACTCTCTATCTCTCTCTCCATCTCTCTCTCTCTTTCTCCATATCTAACTCTCTCTCTATATCTAACGCTCTCTCTCTATCTATCTACATATCTCTCCATCTAACTCTCTTTGTCCTTTTCTAACTCACTCTGTCAATAGCTAACTCTCTCTTCACAAACATCCTCCCACACCTCCTCTCTCCCTCACCCACCCTCTCTTCTCCCCATCTCAAACGGCCACTCTCCCTCCCTCACTCCTTAAACCTAAAACAATGCAGCAGCCTGACTGTGACCACGCTCCACGAATCCCCGACCTCCACAGCAGCATCTCACGCGCAGCAGACGTCATGTGTCACGCGAGGAGGACACCACAGGTTCCTCGGTACACCTCCTCCTTGCCTCCTTCGCCTGCATCCTCGCTATACCAGACAATATCATATATTCCAATAACTGGATCGAACAAGCCTAGAGCCGACCTATTCCACACCTGCCCGCTTGCGTGCGTGTGTTCATTCCAGTGATTTCTCACCGTGTAAGGTGTGATTTATGTGTGATTTATATTACTACACAGGGAGGTAAGAATAGGACCACTGTATGTCGTCAACGAAGAGTGAAGAGGGCTGTGCATAGGGCTAGCAGCTTCAGCGTGTGAAAGATATTGCCGTTATTAGTGTGTGTTCTTTGTCTGGATAGTTGTTTTCTAAGGCGGAGTGCGTTGTACTGTGCTTTAGTGCCTTACGGCAAAGTGTATCCGATTTCAGAACACATTTTTCCAATTGGTTAAAATGGGGACAATACCTCAGTGAATTTGAGCACATCCATTTTTGAGTTGTTTACCGTGTGCTAACCAGTTGGCCACGCCACCCTTTTTTTTCTACTTCATCCCGTATCACCTTGGGGTGCATAGGTCATCGACCAACTCTGTCTCTCTTGTCTCTCTCTCCCTCTTTCTCCATCTCCCTCTCTCTCTCTCAATCCTTATCACCTTGGGGTGCATAGGTCATCGACCAACTTTGTCACTCTTGTCTCTCTCTCTGTGTGTCTCTCTCCCTCTCTCTCTCTTTCTCCATCTCTCTCTCTCTATCTGTCTCTCTCTCCCTCTTTCTCCATCTCCCTCTCTCTCTCAATCCTTATCACATTGGGGTGCATAGGTCATCGACCAACTCTATCTCTCTGTGTGTCTCTCTCTCCCTCTTTCTCCATCTCTCTCTATGTCTCTCTCTCTCTCTTTCACCATCTCCCTCTCTCTATCAATCCTTATCACCTTGGGATATATAGGTCATCGACCAACTTTGTCCCTCTGTCTTTCTCTCTCTCAATCATTTCACCTTGAATTTCATAGGTCATTGACCAACTCGCCTTCTCTCTTTCTCCATCCTTATCGCCTTAGGTCGCGGATAGGTCATCAAACAACCCTCTCTCTTTCTCTCTCTCTCTCTATTTTCACATCCTAAGAGGCGACTCTCTCTGATATGGCATAACACCGACTATGGTTAGAAGGTTGGTTTAGAGCAGCATAGATGGCGCCTAACAGGCTGCGGGTCTACTCTGCTCTGGTGTATCTTCTTCTTCGTTCGTTCTAAATCTCCCACTACCAAACTCTGAAAGAGCTTAAGTAGCAGAATGTAGTTCAGAGAACGGAATGCGTTGTGTCGTAGTTTACAGCTTGGCTGCGATATTTACACCTTTCGGTCCAACACGTCCGACTTCAGCAAGCATTTTTTTAGTACCGGGTTAGCATTCCCTCTTCGATCCCTTCTCCTTAGCCAGTCTGCCCTGCTGCAGCCTGTTATCCAGGATCACCGAGTGGAGGCGTAGAAGGGTCTTGGCAGCTCTGGTTCGCTTGCCCTGACGCTACCAGTCAGCTATGTGACGCTAACCACTGCAGCTCATGTGCTGCTCAGCATCTTGATCCCACTCTGGTGTATGAGAATACTTAAGATGGACTCGCAAATCGGCTAACCACCCACCCACCACGGCGGCACTTTTTCCAACACAGCAGAGTAGTAAGCTGCTCGAGCCTAGCCCGCTAAGCAGGAAACCCTCCTCCTGGTTACATCCATCTCATGCCAGATCTGTGATCTGGACACTGGCATCCGTCCCTGTAGAAGTACAGGTCGACTAAGAACTAAGCGTTCAGAGACTTGAATTGCCCTCTCATGTGTCTTCAGCGTACCGCCCTCGTCACATGTATCCGGTAGGTTTGGCCAAACCATCAGATGACCTGGATCTTGTACAGCACCGCAGTCACTTGTATTGCCGTCTGAGAGATCCCATCTCTTCATGCTCCTCCTGCATCCTCCTGCTCCAGTTGGGAGTCTATTTATTGTCTTCCAAAGAGAGTAGGGTAAGGGATGTCCAGGAGCAGGTTCGTCCTGAAGCTCGATCCCTGGGTCCTTGTATCATTTCCTGTCATGATTCAGCACAACGACTTTCAGGGCCTGGCTGTGTGGGCTTTGTTGATTTAAGGAAACTATGCCTGGATTTTCACTGGGTTTCGTTTTCTCGTTCCTCCCGTTCAATTACAGCAGCCACGCCTCTTTTGTCTGCTGGTGGAGCTATGCCATGGAGCTAAACAGCTATCACATGAGGCGCCTGCGCAGTATTATGGGCGTTGGCTGGCAGATAAGATCACCAACGCAGAGGAGTTGGAGAGAACAGGCACTGTCACAATCTTCTCCATGCTTAGTCTTCCAAGGCGCCGCTGGCTCGGACACATTCGGAGGATGGATGATTGCAGAATACCAAAATATCTTCTCTGTGGGGAATTACAGTTGGGGAAAAGGTCTCGGGGCCGACCACTACTTCGGTACGAGGATGTATGCAAGCGGGATATGAATGATGCAGGCATCGATTTGGAATTATGGGAACAGGACGCCATGGATCGTGTTACATGGAGGGGCAGGATTAAACATGGAATACAGACAAAGGAGATACTGATTGCTGATAGGCTAAAGACTCAGAGTTTGAGAAGACACGCCACACCATGCGATGCCGCAAACGGTCCTGACTTTTCTTGCACACACTGTGGAAGATGCTTCTCTGCCCGGATTGGTCTTACGAGTCACATTCGTTACCGTCATGGGCTGTAGCAGCATACCTTTTCAAAGCACAATTACTATCGTCTGACAAGACGGAAAGAGCTAATGATGGAGCTATGCCAATTATAGGATATATTTTAGCAGTGGAGTTGGGTTTTAGGCCCAGCCTACTGTAGATAAAGGCCTTTTGACTCACGAGGAAATTCATTTTAAACGTCACATTCCAAGGCTGACTAATTAACGGAACTTGCATGTGTCAACTATGTGTGCAAGTATAATAGCATGTTCAGGAAACAAAGATAGATATACATATTGGTTTCATGGCAGGATTCTGTGAAAGGATCACCCTCAGCAGTGATTTGTTGTTATTTATACCGTGAATTTGTTGTGGTTTATGCCGAGAATTTGTTGTGGTTTGTACCGTGAATTTGGTGTGATTTGTACCGCGAATTTGTATTATTTTCTCAGTCTGGAGCAGGGATTGATTATAAACCTTGGCACGGCGTTCTGTTATTTACTCGGCCTTGGAATATGACGTTTCATTGGGATTTTCCCGGTGAGTGAGACGGCAAATCTGAAGTAGACCATGGTTTTAGGCATCCAGACACTAGCCTGCCTGCCTGGTTCGTGTATCCCCTATATCAACGAGTTTTGCGAAAGATAGCTGAAAAAGCTGTATTTAGAAGATTGAAAATCTAATATTTTTCTCTATATTAGTACGTATACATTTACTTGAATTTATTTGGCTTGGCTTGGCTTCGTTCGTTCTCAATCTCTCGCAACCAAACCCTGAAAAGGGCTTAAGTAGCAGAATGTAGTCCCAGAGAACGGGATGTGTTGTGTCGTAGTTTACAACTTGACTGCGATATTTGCACCTTTCGGTCCAACACATCTGACTTCAGCAAGCATTTTTTGAGTACTTGATTAGCATTTCCTCGTCTGTTCCTTCTCCTTAGCCAGTCTGCCCTGTTGCAGCTTGTTATCCAGGATCACCGCGTGGAGGTGTAGAAGGGTCTTTGTAGCTTTGGTTCGCTGTCCCTAACGCTAGCAGTCAGCTATGGGTCGTTTGAATGCATTTAATAGTGTTTTAGTCATTTAATCAAATAGAAAATACTTGAATAAACGCAGATGTTTTTGTTTTACATCACCACACATAATTCTCATCGTTTTACTGCTCCGTGCACCAATCACACATTAACATGTGACCGTCAGTGGTCGTGAGGTAGAGTGTCAGCCTCAGGTGGTGGACTCAGTGGTCGTGAGGTAGAGTGTCCGCCTCAGGTGGTGGTCTCAGTGGTCGTGAGGTAGAGTGTCAGCCTCAGGTGGTGGACTCAGTGGTCGTGAGGTAGAGTGTCCGATTCAGGTGGTGGACTCAGTGGTCGTGAGGTAGAGTGTCCGCCTCAGTTGGTGGTCTCGAGGTAGTGTCCGCCTCGGGTGGGGGCATCAGTGGTCGCGAGGTAGAGTGTCAGCCTCAGGTGGTGGACTCAGTGGTCGTGAGGTAGAGTGTCCGCCTCAGGTGGTGGTCTCGAGGTAGTGTCCGCCTCGGGTGGGGGCCTCAGTGATCTCGAGGTAGAGTGTCCGCCTCTGGTGGGGGCCTCAGTGGTCTCGAGGAAGAGTATCCGCCTCGGGTAGGGGGCTCATTGGTCTCGAGGTAGAGTGTCCGCCTCGGGTGGTGGACTCAGTGGTCGTGAGGTAGAGTCTCCGCCTCGGGTAGGGGCCTCAGTGGTCTCGAGGTAGAGTGTCCGCCTCGGGTGGTGGACTCAGTGGTCGAGAGGTAGAGTATCCGCCTCGGGTAGGGGCCTCAGTGGTCTCGAGGTAGAGTGTCCGCCTCGTGTGCCGGAGGTCGCGAGTTCGAATCACGGAGAAGACCGGATTTTTCTACATTTGAATCGTCTGGTAAAAATGTCCCTGATCTCTGGGTAGTGAGATCGGGCTCCCGTGTTCAGTGTCGAGCACGTTAACAACTCCGTGGTAGTTGGAAATTGAAAAGAGTTAGCTTAACGGCCGCTGCTCGGACAAAATTGAAATGAAAAATCTACCCACGTTATTTGGGCCTTTCCCCAGGTGGTTTGTTAAGAGTAGCTATAGATGGCGCCTAACTGGCTGCGGGTCTACTTAGCTCTAGAGTTTGAGCACATATGTAAAAACCACCCTCCAAGAAATAGTTGTTCGCAGACTATCTGGGGTCCTCTGAACCAGTATAAAGGCGTTCAGCTAAGTTAAGTTAAATCATATCCAACTCATTTCACCGCTCCGGTTTTCTCACATCTAAAAATAACTGAAAACAAAGGTCAATTCAAACCTGCGGCCCGTCTGCACCTTTCGCAGCAAGGATTGATATTCTCTCTTTCACTATTGTCTTTACCCACTTGTGCTGTGAGGCGGCGTGGGAAGCCACGTCTGTTTGTCTAAGGCCAGACGCGTTCTTGTCGCTGTCGACAGCCAATATCGGTTTAGGATATCTCTAACATTTCCTATCCACCTGGTTATCGATCATCCACGGTTGCGAAAGCCAGATCGCTGAACGTTATATTCACAGTGGTAGCCTAAGCAGCTGCGTTTGTGTTAGGTCACCGAACCACTTTTTTTTCTCCCAAACATGTGTTCCCGATGTCATCATTGGTAATTCTGTCTCACCTAGTTTCTTCTTCTTCTTCCTCGTTCGTCTCCAGACGTCAACTTCAATTTGGTGAAGTGTTTGCTAGACCTCATGTGGCTAATCAGTCCAATGTGGGCACAGAATGTTCTATTACATGGTTTGGTGTAGTGTTTGCTGGACCTCATGTGGCTAATCAGTCCAATGTGGGCACGGAATGTTCTATTACATGGTTTGGTGTAGTGTTTGCTGGACCTCGTGTGGCTAATCAGTCCACTGTGGGCACGGAATGTTCTATTGCATGGTTTTTGTGTAGAATTTGCTGGACCTCATGTGGCTAATCAGTCCAATGTGGGTACGGAATGTTCTATTGCCTGGTTTGCATAATATGTCTTCTGCTGTCGGTGAGGGTAGTTTCCCTGCTCTTCCCTTCCGGATCAGACGTTTGGTTTGCGCCGTCTGCAATTGGTGACTTTCTCCTTCATCAACACCCACGTTTACTGCATTTCCCCAGACCGATCGGTTTGTGTGTTTTTTTGTGGTTTTGCAGTGCTCTCCCAGTTGTCTTCATCTTCTTCTTCGTTCATCTTCAGACCTCAAATTCAATGACTCTAACGTTGCAGCGGTCGACTCAAGGCTCTGTACACTTCCGTACAGCTTCTCGTGGAAGGACACTGGCTGTTGCCAGATGCTACTTCTTTTGTCGGTATACAGTGGACAGGACTGCAAAATATGTTCTGCCTTCATGGGGGCTGTGTCGCAGACACAAAGGTCTGTAGTGCCAATCTTGAACTTGTTGTACAGATGACATCTAAGTTTGTTGTGACCTGTGCGTAGCCAGAGAATTATCACCTGGTCTCGCCTGGAAAGTTGATGGTAGGCATCGTTTTCTATGTGGCCAGGGTGGTCTTTTTTCCATTTTTGCACTGTACGTTGTCCTGATGAATGCTTTAGTCTAATTGTATGTGATATCTGTATCACTCTGCTGCAGCATTCCTCCCTCTCTGGCGACTGTCTGCCTCCTCGTTGCCTGGAATGCTACAGTGGGCTGGTATCCACTGAACTGTGCTTTTTTGAAGCACTGGGACAGGCGTTCGAGCGAGTCTGCCAGAGCACCGAGTTCATTTTTTGTGCTGGTTCTAGGGCGCCTTTAACACTGCGAGGGCGTCTGTGGAAATGACCACTTGCTTTTCTGTACATGAAATACACGAACGAAATGATAAAATAAGAAAATTATATTATATTATATTATATTATGGTGACGTAACCTCACCTTATATAGTTTTCTTTGCTGACTTGTTTTTCACAATGTCATTTCAAAGATATAAATGAACACTAAATCTTTATCAACTGACAGAAAATGATACAGCTTGTATATGTTGGGTATGAATGGATATTCTATCAGTGATGGCTAATGTTGGGAGCTTCAGACATGCACAAAGCTTGATATATTATGGGAATTTCAAACTTTTACAATAAATGTAAATTACTATTTGTCAATTATTGTTAATATAAAGACACAAAGTAGTTCTGTTTGATAGCCCGTTAAATTCTGCACACTTGTATATGAGATAAATTAATGTAATGCTTAAAATAAGAAAATTATGATAAAATATGTTATGTAACTCTACCCTAAAAAAGTAGTAATGAAACAGGCGGTGTAAAAACGTGTTTTTAGTGTCGGTAATCTAAAAAAAAATATTTTTTTTTTTTTTGCGTTCGCTTTATTTCTTTATTTCCCAAGGTGGTGTGCGTTGCACTGTGGTTTTTATTTTGCGCCTGTCGGCCCAGTGCATCCGACTTCAGCATGCATTTCATGTAAGGGTCCTCTTCCTCTGCACTTTCTAAGGGTTTGCTTCCCCGGGGTAACGGCCGGTGCTGTGATGGGGATCGATCCCAGCACCTTCGGATTGTGAGCCGTGCCACTTAACCACTAGGCGATAATGGACCAAGACATCGCCCGGGAGAGATTGAGCCCAGCCCGGTAAGCAACATGCTCACGGCCCCGTCCCAAGTCAGAGGAGTACTCAGCTCCCCTCAAGAAGTCCTCATGGACTGACACGTACCACGAAACCACAAAGCGCCAGGGCTTTATCCACGGATATTGGAAGTTCGGTGATATTTGAAAATGGGAGTGTTAGCTCTAGTACGTGGACCTGGCAGAGATCGATTGGCGCACCCGGTCGATGATGTCTAAGAGGGCTTGGCTTTGTTCGTTCTCAGTCTCCCACTGCCAAACCCAGAAAGAGCTTAAGTAGCAGAATGTAGTCCAGAGAACGGAATGTGTTGTGTCGTAGTTTACAGCTTGACTGCGATATTTGCACCTTTCGGTCCAACACATCCGACTTCAGCAGGCATTTTTTGAGTACCGGGCTAGAATTCCCTCTTCGATCCCTTCTCCTTAGCCAGTCTGCCCTGCTGCAGCCTGTTGTCCAGGATTCCCGCGTGGAGGTGTAGAAGGGTCTTGACAGCTCTGGTTCGCTGACCCTGACACTAGCAGTCAGCTATGGGGTCGCTGACCACTGCAGCTTATGCGCTGCTCAGCATCTTGATCCCATGTCTTAGATAACACTGTTTCCATTGATCTCAATGTCTTACAATGGATTCATGCATCACTGTGGGGTCCCTAGAAACACAAAAGCAGATGAGCTCGCAAAGGCCGGAAGTTGCTGCAAGCAGATTCCCCATCTACAGATCTATACAGAAGCAAAGACACTCATCAAACGATCCATGAGGACAAAATGGAGAGAACAGCACAAGAATACAAGCCAGAAAATAACAGCATAGACAAACTTGGAAGAGGTGGGCAGACAAAGATTTTCAGACTCAGAGCGGGACATTGTAGACTCAAGGCCCACGTCCACAGAATGGGTCTCAGATACACCGTCACGCGCGATTGTGGAGCACCCAAGCAAACACCAGAACATATTCTACAAGAATACCCTACTTATACAGACCAAAGAGAGGCAGTCTGGCCTGGGAGAGCGACCATGCTTGAAAAGCTGTGGGGGACCGGTGAACGCCTGAAACACACAGTCTCCGTCGTGAATACCTCACCAGACTAGCAGCACAGCATCAGTTGATCGATGAAGAAGAAGTTGACCTCATCACGCTTTCTGTCATTACATTTGATTTTGCTTACTTCATTCATTGTATTGATATTTCCCACCCCATCAGCCACCTCTCCCCACCACCACCCTCTCCCTACCACCACCCTCTCCCTACCACCACCCTCTCCTACCCCCCCCCCCCCCCCACAACTGAGTTTCCGACGTTGTAATTTTGTATTACCCGTGTTGAAACAGTCAGGTAATGTCAGTATTATATCAGGTAACTGAGTTCGATTTTCCAAATTAATTTTTAATGCGTCTCGTATTGGCTGGAAGTTTATATATGACAGGGGTAACCAAACGCGCGTAACGAGACGGCTATACAGCAGTGCTTCTTAATTAACTTGGGCGATACTGGCTTATACTTTATACTGGTTTAAAAGACTGAAGAGTTTGTATACAACCAGTATCATTTACATTACCTTGCTCTTCTTCTTCTTCTGTGTTCGTTCTCAATCTCCGCCTACCAAGCCCTGAACAGGACTTCGCAAGTAGCAGGATGTAGTCCGGAGAACGGAATGCGTTGTGTCGCTAGTTTACAGTTTGGCTGCGGTATTTGCAACTTTCGGTCCGACACACCCGTCTTCGGCAGTATACCTTGCTCGAAAAGCTATTACGGATCCAATCTCTTTGTAAATGCATGAATTGTCCCTGCCTCCACTACTTCCTGTGCCAATGCATTCCAAGCATCCAGCACTCCCTGGCTAAAAAAATATTTCCTAATATCTAATCTGGACCTTTCTTTAGTTAATTTGTAGCTATGCCCTCTTGTTCTTGTGGGTGGCTGTATTTTGTAAACTTGTTATAGTCTAATTTATCCGTTCCTTTGATTCTCTTATAAACATGTATTGGCTTGGCTTCGTTCGTTCTCAATCTCCCACTACCAAACCCTAAAAGGGCTTAAGTCCGGAGAACGGAATGTGTTGTGTCGTAGTTTACAGCTTGACTGCGATATTTGCACCTTTCGGTCCGACACATCCGACTTCAGCAAGCATTTTTTGAGTACCCATAAACATGTATTAAGTCACCTCGAATTCTTCTCTTTTTTAGACCTTTTTGTTGGCCGGTTTTTCTGAGTCTTTCCTCATAACTGTAATTCTGGAATCCCACTATCAGCTTTGTCGCTTTTCTGTGTATCCTTTCCAGCATGTTTATATCTCCTCTACGATAAGGACTCCACACCTGTACACAGTACCCCAATCTAGGTCTAACTAATGCTTTATACAGTTTTACTATCACTTCCTTGCTCCTATGTTTAATATTTCTTTTTATCATACCTAACATTGCATTTGCCTTTTTCACTGCTACCTGAACTTGCTCACTCACCTTGCCTGTATAATCTATTATAACCCCTAGGTCCCTTTCCTTATCTATCTTTCTAATATTTGTCTCTCCCATTCTGTAACTATGTTCCATATTGGATCTACCATTGTGGATGACTGTACATTTATCTACATTAAGTCTTTATCAGTTGAAAGACTATTGGTCGAGACGACTGGGTGTTACTCGAGATGCAGGCACTCTGGTCTTACCTCCCGTGAGACCAGGGGTAGCTTGAAACTTGCGGGATTCGATCGCCAACCGTTTCCGTTCATCACTTTGAGAGGCGAGTGCCTTAACCTCACCATCTATGTTAAAAACCTGAGACAGAGTACTGCCAATGTACGCGAATCTGTTAACATTTTTTTAAAGTGGCCGTGTACCTTGATTGAAGGCTCTTTATAAGCAATATCTTAAGCCGGTTGATGTAAGACCTCTGTTTTTGTGATAGGGATGGTGAGGCCGGAGTTGACAACTGTAAAGAGGCTGACGAGCGGGTCTATACACGATAAACTATAGAGGTTTGAGAACCACAGGATGTGAACAGATATTACACAAACGTCTTTATTGTTGCATGACGTTCCTGTCAATATTCCTTTATGATTGTGAGACATGGACAGTTACAGATGACCTTCAGCGAAGGATGCAGGCCTTGGAGATGAGATGTTTCCGAAGACTTTTAAACGTCACGTACAAAGAGTTACAAATGAGGAAATACGAGATATAATCACAACAGCAATAGGGCTTTTTGAAGACCTCTTGACGACTGTTAAAAGAAGGAAACTCTCTTGGTACGGTCACATATCTAGATCAAACGGTCTTGCAGATACGATCCTGCATGGAAAAGTGCAAGGCAGACGACGAAGAGGCCGTCCCAAAATGAGGCGGGAGGACAGCATAAATGAGGAAGCATGAGCAGCTGCCGCTGAAAGAGAAGGGTTACGTGGGTTGTGAGGACGTCTTGATGTGTGCCCCAACGACCTCGCCGGTTACGGGATGACCTGACTTGACGTTTCTGTTAGAAATATTTTATATAAGCATTCACAAACATGTATAAGTCAAATGTATTCTTGTGTATATACAATATTTTTCAACATATACCTTGAGAGGATTAGAAGTCAGGCACTTGGAGATCACGTTGGTACTGTCAAGATAGGGTGGCCGAACGATTACCAACCTTCGTTTTGCAGATGACATCGACGGGTTGGCGGGCTCAGAGGCGGAAAGGGGCCGAACGATTACCAACCTTCGTTTTGCAGATGACATCGACGGGTTGGCGGGCGCAGAGGCAGGGCTCCAGAAATGAATCAGAAGAAACAGCTCTTGACTATTGTATGGAGATTAACGGCTGGAAAGACAAATTTAATGCCCATAACGTCTTTAGCTTCAACAGAAGGATAAAAGCTAATGGCCAGGAACTAGAAGCGGTCGACTGTTTTAAATATCTCGGTTCGATTGTCAGGGATAAAGGACCAAAACGTGAGGTATTTGCCAGAATAGCCACAAACAATAGCGGCGCTTGCACGCGCTTAACAAAGTCTGGCAAGATGAACGGTTAGCAATATACTCGAAGATCACACTAATCTGTACATTGGTCCTGTCAATATGCCTCTATGCTTGTGATTCATGGACAATTACAGATGACCTGCAATGGAGGATACGGGCCTTGGAGATGAGATGTTTCCGAAGATTTCTAAACGCCACGTACAAAGAACGAGTTACAAATGAGGAAATACGAGAAATAATAATGTTTTGTTTATTTCACGTGTTTGCCTCACTAGTTTCTACTGGCGATATTAAGACGCATAAACTAGTGCTTGGATGTATGTGTGCGTCTGTATGTATCTATGCTAGGTGTGTGCGCTCTCAGAAGCCAGCCCAACCAAAGTGCAATGGAAGGGTCTCGCCATGAGGGCGCGTGTGGAATTAGGAGTGTGATTGTTGGACAGAGTCAAATGAAACAAGAGGGAGGTAAGGAGAGAGAGATGAAGGTTGAGAGTTATCTTCGCAAAACAGTGATAGGGCCTTTTAAAGACCTCATGGCAACCAGTCAAACGAAGGAACATCGCTTGGTATGGGCACACTTCGAGATGACACGGTCTTGCAAATACAATCCTCTGCGGGAAGATGTAGCTGTGTATCATTGCTTTCTGCAGGATACTTTCTGGTGTTTGACATGCCATATAGCCGAACTATTTCGTTTACTGTCTTTGAATGAGGTCTGGCACTGGTGTTGTACCTACTTGTCTCCTAATGTCTTCGTTTCTGGTTACGTTCATTCAATAATCTCAAAGTATATATATAATTATATAGTTGCCCCTTTCAGTAGGGACTGACTATAAGATAATACAGTCTCTCGAAATGTGGTTGTACAGAAGTATGTGTCGCATTTCGTGGGGAGAGAAACATACAGGTAAAGACGTCCTGACGAGAGTAGACATGGGTAGAGACGCCCTGGCGAGAGTAGGCACGGGTAGAGACATCCTGACAGAAGTATGTGTCGCATTTCGTGGGGAGAGAAACATACAGGTAAAGACGTCCTGACGAGAGTAGATATGAGTAGAGACGCCCTGACGAGAGTAGGTACGGATAGAGACGCCCTGACGAGAGTAGGCACGGGTAGAGACATCCTGACGAGAGTAGGCATGGATAGAGACGTCCTGACGAGAGTAGGCATGGGTAGAGACGCCCTGGAGAGTATGCACGGGTAGAGACGCCCTGACGAGAGTAGGCATGGGTAAAAACGCCCTGACGAGAGTAGGCACGGGTAGAGACGCCCTGACGAGAGTAGGCATGGGTAGAGACGTCCTGACGAGAGTAGGTATGGATAGAGACGCTCTGACGAGATTAGGCATAGGTAGAGACGTCCTGACGAGAGTAGGCATGGGTAGAGACGTCCTGACGGGAGTAGGCATGGGTAGAGACGTCCTGACGGGAGTAGGCATGGGTAGAGACGCTCTGACGAATAGGCATGGGTAGAGACGTCCTGACGAGATTAGGCATGGAAAAGGAGCCAACAACAGCCACTGGAGCAACAAATTAAGCGAAGAAAAGGGCATACGCTGCGAAAGGCACAGTTCAACATAGCCAGACAGGCTCTTACACTGAATCCTCAAGGAAGGGAGAGAGCGGTAGACCAAAATATGCTTTGAGAAGATAATGTGAGACGGAGCTAGGATTAAATGACGAGAGAGGCAGAAAGAGCAGCGCAGGGTTGTGCATGCAGGCGGGATGTTGTCAGGGGCCTATGCACTGGGAAGAGCAATGGATTGATTGATTGATTGTGGGCATTCAACAACAACAATAGATTTAAATATTCACATCTTTTTTGATGTATTTATCCCTGCATCTGCGATTCACTATCTCAAAATCCTGTTTTTCCTTGTCCCCGATGAAGACATATTGTTCGTAACGTTAGATTTTCGTTTCTAAGCATATATTTATATATTCACTTAATTTTTTGATTAATTTATCCCTTCATCTGCGATTCACTATCTCATAATCCTGTTTTTCCTTGTCCCCGATGAAGACATATTGCTCATAACGTCTCTAAGCACAACAACTGACCATAGCTACACATTCTTTTAGCACTGTCACCGTTAAACAAACGATGACATTTTCACAATGATTTTCTGGAAATGGCAGCTAACATCTGCGAATCTTGCAACAGCTTTACGTTGTAGTAATAGACAGGGGGCGTGGTGGGAGAAAATCAGAAAGAGTGTGTCTCTGGTGGCGGATCGATTCAGCGGAGGGACTGGAGAAAGGGCGAACACACTTGTGACAGGAATTGAAACAATGTAGGGATCAGTTAGGGAAGGGCAGGCTGCCTGCGAGGAAGAGGGCAGGTCATCTCACCTGACAACAGTTGAGAAGTCTTAAAAATAAAATGGTTGTGTCGGGTATAAATCTATCAGATGTATTCAGCTCTCTGTAGAGTATCGGTTTTCAACAAATACGTGCCACGTATCAAGCGTTCGACCAGTCTATATATAATATTGTCAGAATAGTTCTGCATTGAATCCCTGGACATTCAACCACACCTAGCAATGATATTGTCAACAACCTCCAGCATGAGAAGGGAGAGGGGAGTAGTGAAAGAACTGAAATGGATATCTGAGACTTCTATAACAAGGGCATTCATCGTGACAGGCGCGCAAGCCGTACTTCAGAAGGTACAGAAGGGATGGCTTAGATACGAGTGGATAGCTGTTGTTGAGGCCTCAAACCTCCAGGAGTTGGCCTGGATCTACTGTCCTGCTCATGCCGGGGTTCATGGCAATGAAAGAGCTGACATCTTGGCTTCACGGGCTCCCATCATGAGCACATTAGTGATGGATAGAAGTGACATTTTGAAATCATGCAATGACCACCTGCTAGATGATGACACCGCAATAGATGAAGCAACAATCCACAAACTGCAAAGTGTTGACATTAAACGAGGTTCGAGCGGAGTATGGCGCATGAGAGGACGGCGCAGGAGAGTGTACAACCAGCGAGCTACAGGGACCATCAGCATCCATACCTTACGCCATTTCATGAGAGTGACTGATCGCCTATCGGTATGCCTGGAGTGCAGTGATGTCGATTCTTAGAAACAGAAACAGAAGGTAGGCAAAAGAGGGATCAAGACAAGAACAGCCACACACAGCAACAACTTTACAAACAGCTCATCAGATCAGCAAACAAAGAAACATCGCTGAACAGACGGCCCAAGGGAAGCACAGGAAAGGGGGTCTACAGACATATGGCAAGCCCCCATCCAAATGACAATGGAAATAAACTCATAATAAAAGATCATAGCAGTATTTTCTGGCTGAGAACCCAATACATCCTACTTAAGAAGCACTTGAACATAATCTAACCACGACATACTCCTGGGTGCCAGCTGTGCACACACCAATACGAAATCGTTGATCATCATCTACTTGAGTGTTCAGCACTAAAACTATGTTCGCAAAATTCCTCTTCCTCCTGGCCCAGATAAATGGAACACTCACTTTTTATGGCACTACAGCAAATGAGAAGCACGCGCAGATACTATTACATGGCATTGGGTCGATGGGCGAGAGCCTGGATGCTGCTGGTTCCTTTACAACAACTACAGCATAACAACATATACATTGACGCTTATAGTTTCTACAGGCCCATACACGGCCGCTATCATTTGTATCTTGAGAGGTACGTGGCAGGTTGCAGTGTTTCTGTTCTTGGCTTCTCTTTCAGGCCCCCGGTAATACTGCACGTACCTTCTTAGCCGTGTTTGTTTGTATGCATGTGTGTGTGTGTGTGTAGTGAGATTTGGGTCTTGGTCAACGGTCAGTGTGTCTCAGCTGACACTGGCGTGAAGTAGGGGTCGTGGTCAGTATGTTTCACCTGACACTGGCGTGAAGTAGGGGTCGAGGTCAGTATGTTTCACCTGACACTGGCGTGAAGTAGGGGTCGAGGTCAGTATGTTTCACCTGACACTGGCGTGAAGTAGGGGTCGTGGTCAGTATGTTTCACCTGACACTGGCGTGAAGTAGGGGTCGAGGTCAGTATGTTTCACCTGACACTGGCGTGAAGTAGGGGTCGAGGTCAGTATGTTTCACCTGACACTAACATGAGATGGGGGGTTTTGGTCAGTATGTTTCACCTGACTTTGGCGTGAAGTAGGGATTTTGGTCAGCATGTTTCACCTGACACTGGCGTGAGGTGGGGTCTTGGTCAGTATGTTTCACCTGACTCTGTCGTGAAGTAGGTGTCTTGGTCAGTGTTTCATCTTACCATGGCGTAATGTGGGGGTCTTGGTCGGTATGTTTCACCTGACACTGACGTGGGATTTGGGTCGTGATCAGTATGTTTCACCTGACACTGACGTGGGATTTGGGTCGTGATCAGTATGTTTCACCTGACACTGACGTGGGATTTGGGTCGTGATCAGTATGTTTCACCTGACACTGACGTGGGATTTGGGTCGTGATCAGTATGTTTCACCTGACACTGACGTGGGATTTGGGTCGTGATCAGTATGTTTCACCTGACACTGACGTGGGATTTGGGTCGTGATCAGTATGTTTCACCTGACACTGACGTGGGATTTGGGTCGTGATCAGTATGTTTCACCTGATCCAATCGTTAACCTTTACACCTTCCACTCGAGTGTTATGATGGAAATAGATATCTGTGAGCGATCAAAGTCAAAGATGCAGCAGTGAATGAGCTGACAGCAGCCATCAACTAATATCTGGCTGCGTGCTTCAGTGTCACCGAACCATAACTGACCAAGACCCTGTCCTCCCCTAAGTGGCGACCCTGAAATCAGGCTGCATTCGTGCAGTATGGCAAAGAAAAGAGCGATCGACTAGTTTAAAGCAAACCTGGTCCAAATAGTGCCTTTCTAAAACCGAATATCTCGGGCCGAAATACGCAGATATCAAACCACCACTGTAAACTACACTTCTTGCCATGACGAACGTTCGATCGAAAGAACAACTTGAGAGCTAGCGATGAAAACGTGGACGCTAATATTCTTTTGTGCATCTCGAGGCAGGATTTAAACGTGTAAATATCGACGCTTGCCCAGGTTAAGCCAGTGAGGAAGACTTACCGCAAAACGCCAATGCGGTATCGAGAAAAGCGCAGTGTTGTCTGCGGATCTGGTATAGGAGGTATGTGTCTCGCGCTGTGACAACCGTGTTGTTTATTCGTTGATTGAAGTACCCGTTCGGCATTAACAACGGGAACATACTCCAATAACTTCCGTGCAGAGGCGCTGAAGGCCGCAGCTGAGATTGTAATCCAAGATATTCACCAAGAAAACATAATGTTCCTGACTGATGCCTCGTCAGTATTCGCAGGGCTAAAACAACACAAAGATAACGATCTCGAGCAATGTATGTTCTCCCTGATACCGCTCTCAGCAGAACACCCAAGGTTGGTCATACAATGGATCCTCTCCCATTGCAATATTGAAAGCTGCAGACAAACTAGGAAAGAGTGGAGGAGCATCCCCACAAATAGACCTGGGTATCACATATAATGAGGCAAATACTATAATTAAAGCCAACTTCAGGGGGAAATGGGCTGATCAACACCCCAACTTCCGAAAGAAAACTACTTTAACTTAACTAGAGAAGAGCAAGTCATCATCTTCAGACTGAGAACTGGGCATAACAGACTCAAGGGTCATATTTACAACAAAATGAGGATTGGGACAGGTGCCCATGTGGGGAGCATATCATGACCGTGGAACACATCCTGCAAAGCTGCACGCTCACGCAGGGAAAGAGAGAACAATACTGGCCTCGGGAGACAGAAATGAGTCAAACGCAGTTTAGAGAAAAACAGCCTTACAAACAACGCTGTCCTTTATAAGAGAAATCGGGACCATGATCTGAAGAGGAACGAAGAAGAAGAAGAAGAAGAAATACCCGCTCCTTCTTCGTGTAACTAAATTGATCCAGCCGGAGTATTGGCCATCAGTTGCAGTTGATCTCTTGTAATAAACATGTGCCCAAACATGTTGGATGCTTTTACAGTACTGGTTTCTGAAGCATTTTGGTTTACACAGTGAGGATGCTAACCCCATTTACACCTCTCTTCAGTCAACATTACGTTATGCCTCGAGGTTCGATTAATCATATTATTTTCTTCACTAGACGTCTTCTTTGTCTTTGATCAACTGATGCTGTGCTTCTAGTCCGGTGAAGTTCACGTAGGAGACTGTTCGTTTCAGGTCTTCGCCGGCCCCCTACAGATCTCTGATCATGGCCACACCCACGGGCCAGACTGCCTTTCTTTGGTCTGTATTAAGTGAGACAGCCCTCAGGATATGTTCTGGTGTCTGCTTGGGTGCTCCACGATCGCCCGTAGTGGTATCTGAGATCCATTCTGTGGAGGAGGGCCTTGAGTCTACAATGTCCACTTCTGAATCTGAAGATCTTTGTCTGTTCATCTCTGAAAAGTTTTTCTATGCTGTCATTTTGTGTCTTGTATTCTTTGCGATGGCCTCTCCATTCTATCCTCGCGGATATTTTGATGATAGTCTCTGCTTCTTTATAGTTCTGTTGGTGGCACCACTGCGTTCTGCCCGTAAACTATCCAGAGATCAACTCGTGGAAATTTCCGACCTACTCTCCACGTATGCCATTAAGCGACGTGGGGAGCTTAAGTTGTCTGTCGTGCACCAAGTGCGTTGCGTCGTCAACGTGAGCCCATGTCGCTGCGCAATCACTATAATGGCGTATACCCACCTGCTTCACGACCGACTCCGTGCCGTCTAACCAGGTCAACCAGCGCTGTAAAATAAGCCTTGTAATACGTTTTAATCCACCAGATGTCATTGTTAGCATTTTACTATTCCCATGCATATAGTCCAGACATACTCACCTGCGATATGCGCACTTTATCTGTGTGTTGGATCCCCTCGTAGCATAAATGTAGCAGTTATTTGATCAGTGCCGACCACACTTTTACGGCTACTTCAATTAATGCAACCACAAAGAGTTGCCGTAGCACTAATCATGGTTGGCGTAGCACTAATCATGGTTGCCGTAGCACTAATTATGGTTGGCGTAGCACTAATCATGGTTGCCGTAGCACTAATTATGGTTGCCGTAGCACTAATCATGGTTTGCGTAGCACTAATCATGGTTGGCGTAGCACTAATCATGGTTGCCGTAGCACTAATCATGGTTGCCGTAGCACTAATCATGGTTTGCGTAGCACTAATCATGGTTGGCGTAGCACTAATCATGGTTGGCGTAGCACTAATCATGGTTGGCGTAGCACTAATCATGGTTGGCGTAGCACTAATCATGGTTGCCGTAGCACTAATCATGGTTGGCGGAGCACTAATCATGGTTGGCGTAGCACTAATCATGGTTGGTGGAGCACTAATCATGGTTGGCGTAGCACTAATCATGGTTGGCTCATTGTTCTGTTATGGTCATAAGAATGGATTTTACTTCGTGCATAACTATAGATGACGAATGGTGTGGGTACTGATAGTTCTTGTAGCTCGTTGATTGTACATACTCCTGTGCAGTTTTCTTATGCGCTCCAATAAGCTCGACTCTCTTCCGGGTTTAAAGCTCTGCAGTTTTTGAATTGCCTAATTCGTCTATTTCAGTGCCATTATCAAAGTGGTTGCTCGTAGATATCGAAACGTCACGCATAGACAGACTTCAACATGTCACTCATAGACTTCAAAATGTTACTCATAGACTTCAAAATTTCACTCATATTCGTATATCATCATCTGGTTGATCAGTCCTAAGACTGGTTGTAAGGTTGTCTGAGCATGTCTCTCCATTTGACGCTATCCTCTGGTTGATCAGTCCTAAGACTGGTTGTAAGGTTGTCTGAGCATGTCTCTCCATTTGACGCTATCCTCTGGTTGATCAGTCCTAAGACTGGTTGTAAGGTTGTCTGAGCATGTCTCTCAATTTGACGCTATCCTCTGGTTGATCAGTCCTAAGACTGGTTGTAAGGTTGTCTGAGCATCTCTCTCCATTTGACCCTATCCTCTGGTTGATCAGTCCTAAGACTGGTTGTAAGGTTGTCTGAGCATGTCTCTCCATTTGACGCTATCCTCTGGTTGATCAGTCCTAAGACTGGTTGTAAGGTTGTCTGAGCATCTCTCTCCATTTGACCCTATCCTCTGGTTGATCAGTCCTAAGACTGGTTGTAAGGTTGTCTGAGCATGTCTCTCCATTTGACGCTATCCTCTGGTTGATCAGTCCTAAGACTGGTTGTAAGGTTGTCTGAGCATGTCTCTCCATTTGACGCTATCCTCTGGTTGATCAGTCCTAAGACTGGTTGTAAGGTTGTCTGAGCATCTCTCTCCATTTGACCCTATCCTCTGCAGTTCTCTTCATTCCAGCATAAGTTCGTACTTTAATGTCCCTGCATGCCTGAGATGTAAAGGTGAGTCTTGGTCGCCCCCGTCCTCTCTTCCCCTGAATCTTGCCCTCTATCATCTTCTGTAGAAGACGTTCGTGTCTCATGTTGTGACCCAGCCAACATTTCTGTGCCGTTTCAATATTTATCATTTTTCCGTCTACTTCGGTCAGCACAATATTTTTTTATCTTCCTTCTTTCCAAATCCCTTTTTCCGTATCTATCTAAATATATCCATTTCCAGTGGGTTCTCATAATGGATGCTTGTGAAACAGAGGACTACCCTGTCCACCAGCTCTTAAAACAGGTCATTCACACCAAGTTGGGGACGGCGTGGGCTAGTGGTTAAGTGACACGGCTCACAGCTAGAAGGTGCTGGGTTCGATCTCCATCACAGCACCGGCCGTTACCCCGGGGAAACAAACCCTTACATAAAAATGCAAGCTGAACTCAGATGCAGTGGGCCGGCAGGCGCAAAATAAAAACCACATTGCAACACACACCGCCTTGGAGATTAGAGAAATAAGGCGAACGAAGAAAAAAAATACAAAAAAGAATTCACATCAAGGATGGGAAACAATAATTTCCGTCACGGTTCGGCACACCGCCGCCTACACTACAATGATAGGTCAGATCGGAATGATATCATCCTCACTGCATGCAGTCTGACACTCGGCCTTTCATCGAGTTCATGGCTGGTTAGCGCCAACTGTGGCCTTGTTGTCTGAACGGACTATCCTCTTGACCTTGTAATGAAATGTTTAGTACTGAAGGAAGTGGGAACATATTCTTCTTCATCATCATCTTCTTCTTCATCATCATCTTGCTCCTCTTCATCACCATCTTAATCAGAGGTTTCTTTATCATCAGCTTCCTCTTATTCGTCATCTTCTTCATTATAAGCATCTGCTTCTTCATCTTTTTCATCATCTTATCACAAATTTCTTCTTCATCAGCATCTGTCTGTTCTTCATCACAAGATTCTGCATCATCTTCTTGTACTTCATCACAGGCAATGATCATCATCCTCTTCTTCTTCATCATCTTCATCTTCCTCTGCATCATCGTCTTCTTCATCACAAGCATCTTCTTCTTCATCACAAGATTCTTCATCATCTTCTTCTTCTTCATCACAATCTTCTCCATCATCATCTTCCTCTTATACATCTTTCTCTTCTTCATCATCTTCCTCTTATTCAGCATCTTCCTCTTCTTCATCATCGTCTTCCTCTTATTCATCATCTTCCTCTTCTTCATCATCATCTTACTCTTATTCAGCATCTTCCTCTTCTTCATCATCGTCTTCCTCTTATTCATCATCTTCCTCTTCTTCATCATCATCTTACTCTTATTCAGCATCTTCCTCTTCTTCATCATCGTCTTCCTCTTCTTCATCATCATCTTACTCTTATTCATCATCTTCCTCTTCTTCAGCACATACTTCTTCATCTTTTTCTTCATCACAAGCACCTTCTTCTGCATTATCATCTTCCTCTTCATCTTCTTCTTCTGCATCATCTTCTTCTTTTTCATCATAACCATCGACTTCTTCATGATCTTTTTCGTCATCACAGGCATCTTCTTCTTCATTATCATCTTTTTTATCTTCGTCTTCATCACGATTTTCATATTAGGTATTTTCTTCTTCATTTTCTTCTTCATTATAATATTTTTCATCGTAATGAACTTCATCATCATTTTCTCCATCTTCACCATCATCTTTCCTTTAATCATTTTCTTCTTCATCTTCTAATTAAAAAGAACACACAATGAATTCATTCCCATATACACATGCCATATTTAACGGAAAAGGGAGCGTTGTTTAAGAATTATCTTTGGAAGTCAGGAAACCACTAAACACAGCCATTGGATGGGCACCCCCACGTGTTGGAAAGCCTTCTACCCTTGACTGATTAGATCCTACTGTTATTTCCCTCTTACTCCACCCTCTCAGTGTGGATGTGGATCTATTCTCATCTCTGTCGCGGTCAAAGACCTCATGAATTCTACTGGCGTTTGATACGACATAAAGATATGTGGGTGCAGGTATACCATCTGGGCATGATACGACATAAAGATATGTGGGTGCAGGTATGCCATCTGGGCATGAACGACATAGAGATATGTGGGTGCAGGTATGCCATCTGGGCATAATACGACATAAAGATATGTGGGTGCAGGTATGCCATCTGGGCATGAACGACATAGAGATATGTGGGTGCAGGTATGCCATCTGGGCATGATACGACATAAAGATATGTGGGTGCAGGTATGCCATCTGGGCATAATACGACATAAAGATATGTGGGTGCAGGTATACCATCTGGGCATAATACGGCATAAAGATTTGTGGGTGCAGGTATGCCATCTGGGCATGATACAACTTAAAGATATGTGGGTGCAGGTATGCCATCTGGGCATGATACTCCTCATTACGTATACCATATTCCTAAGCCATATAGTTGAACAGGTGGTGACAAATTATTTATATGGAAACCAGGCATAATAATAGGAATTTTATTTTTGTTTGCGTTCGCCTTATTTCTCTAATCCCCAAAGTGGTGTGTGTTTCAGTGTGTTTTTTTTTCGCGCCTGTCGGCTCAGTGCATTCGACTTCAGCTTGCATTTTATATAAGGGCCTACTTCCTCCTGCATTTTCTAAGGGATTGCGGAGTAACAGTCGGTGATGTGATGGAGATCGAACCCAGCACCTTCAGAGTGTGAGCATGTCACTTAACTACTAGCCCACGCCGTCCCCCAAAATAATATTAATAATAAGCAAACACCAAACAAACCAGATCCCCAGAACCCATCAAAGAAGCTGAAATGAAGAGACGCAGAGTTTGATCCTCAAGCTGAGAACAGGCCACTGTGACGTGGTAGTCTTACACCGTGGCCAACTAATTTTAGTTCCTGTCTTTTAATGTAGATTAATACTGGTGTTGTTCCCACTAGTCTCTTAATGTCATCGTTTCTGATCCTGTTACGGCCTATATTTTTCGCAAGCTTTTCATTTTTGTTGTTTTGATGTTAGTGTCAAGTTTTGACATTGGTAGCATAGTGTCGGGACGAGAATCGTGTTGTATAAAGCTCTTTGTGCTATAGAAAACTCCTAAATGTTACATTTAAGGATCGTGTCACGAACGTAGACATCCGTCAGAGAGTTGAAGACGCTATTGGTCCTTTTGAAGTTCTGTTCACAACTATCAAAAGACGAAAGATGGCCTGGTGCGGGCACGTCGCGAGGTCCAACGGAATTCCCAACTCGATACTCTTTGGATCCGTACCGGGATAGAGAGGGCGAGGACGTCCCAGGAAGAGATGGCGTGGTTTTTCATGTCTTCATGTGTGCCCCAACGACCTGATGGGTTACGGGATGAACTGAACTGAACTAAACTGAAAGCTCTTTTTGTAGTTATTGTTCCGTGTTTGAAATTAATGTTAATTCTCCAATGATCTGAATTGCCTTATTGCATCTTTGCTGGTTTTCCGCTGACATTATTCCGTTTGTTGAAAAACGTGCTCCCTAAGTATATGAAATATTTCATCTGTTTGATTTGCTGGTTTTTAGGGACGGTAATGGTTTGTCTTGCTTGTCTAGATATGTTCATGACATCAGTTTTTTTTTATACGTTGATTTTCATGCTGTATTCTTTACAAGTTGTATTTAGTTTGTCAAAATGTGGTTTTTTATTTTGGTCTACGCCCATGAAAAGGTAGTGCCACGATGGAGGGAAATTATGTGAGCAAATACGACACTATTGTAACGCTTGGCGCCATAGCAACATTTCCTGGCGCCAGTGATTTGGTGTGCCCTGTAATAGAACTTGTTTAACATTAGTGTTAAACACATTAAAATCGCGCAATGTTATTTAAAAGACAATTTACTTCAACAAGCCTGATTGACGTCAGAATCTAACTTTGCCGCTATTGGTGAGCGGTGCACGAGCGTAAAGTAGGTCGGTCGATATTCTCTACAATTGGTTATTTATACATACAGACACGAGAAGACGACCTCTAACTTGGATCAAAATCTCTTCCGTATTCAGAATGAGAGACTTCTCTATTTCAGGGTCTACAAGGCTCGGGAGTTGATCCATTGATTGTGAATCATCAGCTGAGCAGTGCATGAACTGTAGTAGTTAGCGACCTAAAGTTGACTGCTAGCGTCAGGGCGTGCGACCTGGGCTTCCAAGACTCTTCTCCGCCTCCATGTAGTCTATCTATCTATATATCTATCTATCTATCTATCTATCTATCTATCTATCTATCTATCTATCTATCTATCTATCTATCTATGTCCATTTATCTTCAGTCCACGTATGTCGTTAGACGTCGTGGGTAGGTGCGAATTCCTTTGTTTCATATTTTTTGGCAGGTGAAAATCCACTGGTGACTTGCCAGGTTAATCTCAGCATCTGTTAACCCCTGGAATATACGATCGCCAATTTTTGAGACTAGTGGAGGTGGAAGCGTAAATTAGAGCAAGGTAGACCCGCAGCCTGTCAGGCGCCATCTAAGCCGCTCCTCTAACCACATAACCAAGTCCTATTGTTATGGCAACATAGTCCCCATTTTTTGCGACATATTCTCTGTGGGGCGGGAATCTCTAGAATAATTTGAGTAGATTTTTAACTTGAATTTTGCGTCCGTTAGGTCTACTCTTTTCGATTTCAAACTGCTGAGGTATTTTTAACGTGCGCGCCACTGCACACGGGTGTCTGATCTCACTACTCAGAGATCAGGGGAAATATTTACCGGATGAAAAAAAATCTAGGTCTCTCCACCCACGACCTCCAGCACACGAGGCGAACACCTTACCTCGAGACCACTGCCACCCCATCCCTCCATGTGGTGATCCTGGATAACAGGCTGCAACATACCAAGAAATATTTTGTTAGTCAGAGAGTGGTGAATGCTTGAAATGCATTGCCGTAGGAAATAGGGGAGGCAGGGTCAGTTAATGCATTCAAGAATAGATTGGGCGTGCAAAGCCATTTATTTAGGTCACGTGAATTTAAAAGAAACAGGTTGTATACAGACTCTGCAGGGTGTTCTACACCAGTATAAAGAAGTTCAGTTAAGTTAAAATAGCAGACGTGCTAAGGAGACGTAGTCGAAGAAGGGAGGCTAACCCGGTACTCCAAAATGCCATGATCAAATTTGATGTGTCGGACCAAAATGGTGCAGATTTCGCAGTCAAGCTGTAAACACTCGACAGACTACATCCTTTTCATGACTTAGTAGTCGGAGTTTAAGAACAAACGACGAAGGAAAGAAGAAGTAGAATATCCCTTGATAATTCACACCAAGGATTTGACCCCACTACGTGTCCATGCATTTGACAAAAAGCAGAAGAAGAGGTTTGTGCATGGGTCTAGCAGCCGTATCCTGAAAAGCCAATTCAACAAAAACTATTGCTGCACGTGTATGCAAAGTCTATGAAGGAGACCAACTATAGTGGTGGCCCTATGCTCCTCATGCGGTCATGAAGGTAGACGAACGTGGTCCATGTCGGGTGTCTTTATTAGACATCTGTCTCTCGTATGAAGGTCCACGGTTTTCGTGTTCCCTTTTGTCCCATGTTCCATGCTAATAACATAAGTCGGCTCATTATATCTCATAACTACCCCTAGAGCGACTCATTTAATCTCATTAATACCCGTAGAGTGACCCATTTTATCCCATTACTTATCTCATTACTACCCATAGAGACTCATTGTATCTCATTACTATCCATAGAGTGACTCATTGTATCTCATTACTACCCCTAGAGTGACACATGGTATCTCATTACTGCACCTAGTGACTCATTTGATCTCACTACTACCCATAGTGACTCATGATATCTCATAACTACCCCTAGAGACTCGCTGTATCCCATTACTAGCCTAAAAGTGACTCATTGTATCTCATTACACCCTTAGAGTGACTCATTGTATCTCATTACTACCCTTAGAGTGACTCATTGTATTTCATAACTACCCTTAGAGTGACTCATTGTATCCCATTACTACCCTAAAAGTGACTCATTGTATCTCATTACACCCTTAGAGTGACTCATTGTATCTCATTACTACCCTTAGAGTAATTCATTGTATCTCATTACTACCCTTAGAGTGACTCATTGTATCTCATAACTACCCTTAGAGTGACTCATTGTATCGCATTACTACCCTTAGAGTGACTCATTGTATCGCATTACTACCCTTAGAGTGACTCATTGTATCTCATTACTACCCTTAGAGTGACTCATTGTATCTCATAACTACCCTTAGAGTGACTCATTGTATCTCATTACTACCCTTGTGTAACTCATTGTATCTCATTACTACCCATAGAGTGACTCATTGTATCTCATTACTAGTCGTAGAGTGACACATTGTATCTCATAACTACCCATAGAGTGACTCATTGTATCCCATTACTAGCCATAGAGTGACTCATTGTATCGCATTACTACCAGTAGACTGACTCATTGTATCTCATTACTACCCGTAGAGAGACCCATTGTGTCTCATTACTACCCGTAGACTGACTCATTGTATCTCATTACTACCCGTAGAGAGACCCATTGTGTCTCATTACTACCCGTAGAGTGACTCATTGTATCTCATTACTACCAGTAGACTGACTCATTGAATCTCATTACTAACCGTAGAGTGACTCATTGTATCCCATTACTACCCATAGAGTGACTCATTGTATCTCATTACTACCAGTAGACTGACTCATTGTATCTCATTACTACCAGTAGACTGACTCATTGTATCTCATTACTACCCATAGAGTGACCCATTGTATCCCATTACTACCAGTAGACTGACTCATTGTATCTCATTACTACCAGTAGATTTGCTGACTGTATCTCATTACTACCCTAGAGTGACTCAATTTCTCTCCATACCTCCCATAGGGCACAACTATTGTAGTCTCGCTGAAGACGACGACGAAGAAGAAGACAAAGAAGAAGAAGAAGAAGAAGAAGACCAACCATCACGACAACGCAGAGGAAGAAGAAGAGAAGAGGAAGAAGAAGAAAAGAACAGACGCCTAAGTAGATGAAGCAAAGAAGGAACATCAGGAAAAACGCCGAAGTAGAAGAAGATGAAGAAGAGCAAGTAGAAGAAGATGAAGAAGAGCAAGTAGAAGAAGATGAAGAAGAGCAAGTAGAAGAAGATGAAGAAGAGCAAGTAGAAGAAGATGAAGAAGAGCAAGTAGAAGAAGATGAAGAAGAGCAAGTAGAAGAAGATGAAGAAGAGCAAGTAGAAGAAGATGAAGAAGAGCAAGTAGAAGAAGATAAAGAAGAGCAAGTAGAAGAAGATGAAGAAGAGCAAGTAGAAGAAGATGAAGAAGAGCAAGTAGAAGAAGATGAAGAAGAGCAAGTAGAAGAAGATGAAGAAGAACAAGTAGAAGAACAAGAACAAAAATAAGAAGAGGAAAAAGCAACAGACATGGCGGGTTCAAACAAGATGGAGGCCAAGCAGCAGACGAGTGAGAGATAAGAAACGCTTCTAAACGAGTTGAATAAACACGCACCACAATCTAGCGCCAGAGCAGAGCTCGCAGCTTACCTCCTTTTTCTGACCACGTAATTGGTCAGACGAAACGAGATAAACAGGATGATAGTGTCATATCTTTGTTATTAATATTAGCGCTAGACGACCACCGGTTATCGGTTTTATGACCGGGAAACACTTGCGTAATGTTGCGACACGCCACCGGCTAATGGAGTTCTGGGATATAGTCGGCCCATTGTCGGGGCCGTGGGTGTCAAGTTGTTGTCACGAGATACGAGGGGAGGGGGGGGGTGGTGTTATGCTCCTTTTCTGACGTTACTGAACTCCGGGTAGAGCCAACGGTGCTTACTGTCTGTCAGCGAAGGGTATGAGCAGTGATGGCTCGGTTCTCGCTGCCCGTTATTTGTACACACTACTGCTCGAGCCTTTCAAGTATCCTTCAACGCTAAACTCACTTACAATTTAGCGTACATTTGCTCGAGTGTTGCCGGGTTCGAAAAGGTAGAAAAGAATAGTAACACTGTAACCTGCGAATCATGTCAAAAAGCGGTGACTAAGGATCGCTGGCTACCCCTTTCCTGGTTTGGGATCGTTCCCACAAGATGATTGATATCACGTTGTCTCAGTTAATGTACCATACTTTCGCCTTAAATATAGAAATCCCCTATTTATGTATTCTTCGCTTCTTCTATGATTCATTAGTTGATTATTGTTGTTTGTTGTCTCTGATGAAGGCCTATTGATCGTTACGTAGGATTCGTTTGTGTCTTCGTTCCAGTGCCTCATCTTACCTTTTTTTTTTTGTTGACTGTATATTTTTGTTGACTGTATATTTTTGTTCACTGTATATTTTTGTTGACTGTATATTTTTGTTCACTGTACATTTTTGTTGACTGTATATTTTTGTTTCACTGTATATTTTTGTTCACTGTATATTTTTGTTTCACTATATATTTTTATTTCACTGTATATTTTTATTTCACTGTATATTTTTGTTTCACTGTATATTTATTTTTGTTCACTGTATATTTTTGTTTCACGATGTTTAATAACAGCGCTTGCACGGCTTAACAAAATCTGGCAAGATAAACGGTTAGCTATTTGCGCTAGGATCAGAGTAATGCGTACATTGGTCCTGTCAATATTCATATGTACATTGGTCCTGTCAATATTCATCTGTACATTGGTCTTGTCAATATTCATCTGTACATTGGTCCTGTCAATATTCATCTGTACATTGGTCCTGTCAATATTCATCTAGGCCTGCGAGACATGGACAATTGCAGCGGAGGATGCAGGCCTTGGTGATGAGATGTTTCCGAAGACTTCTAAACGTCACATACAAAGACCGAGTTCAAATGAAAAAATACGAGAGAAAAACCAAAACACTAATCGAGCCGTTTAAAGACCTGTTAGCAACGGTCAAGAGACGGAAACTCGCTTGGTACTGCCACATGTAGAGATCAAACGGTCTTTTTGTTTTGTGTGTGTCTTAGATGTTTTCCTCACTAGTTTCTACTGTCGGAGGCGCGCCATTTTCCAGACCGTAGTCGATAGGGCGATTTCTGGATCCATAAAACATGGCTTGGATGCATGTGTGGATCTGTGCCTAACCTAGTGTTTCAGTGATGCAAAAATGTCTCGTGTCATTTGTTGAACCTCTCGTTGATCCTTCTTGTCATTGATAGGTGGTCTCCAATATATATATATTTTTTTGTTGGTACTCTGTCCGGCTCCGGGGTCATGCATACTTTGAATTCCAGGGATTGGGGTGCCAAAATTTGGACATGGGTTTATTTATTTTAATGAAATGATATGTATAAAGGTGATATATGAAATGGAATGATTATGAAGATGCAAAAACATATATACGCTTTAAATCAATTAAAATTAAGTATTCATCATCATGTAGCATGTCCTTTGTAGAAGGTCGCTCCCATCACAGTCTGTCTGAAAGAAACTCGTTCCCTTGCCAAAACTCCAGCTTCCGCCACAGTCATACCCAGGCATTCCTGGATATCTTGGTGCCATCGTCTTCTTGGTCTACCCCTTCCTCTTTTGCCTGGCACCATACCTTCCATCACCGTTCTCTCAAGACCGTTGTGTCTCTTGATGTGACCAAAGTATTTGCATTTTCTAGCCAAAATGGAATTGATAAACCAGTTCTCCTCTATGCTCAACTCTTGCCGAATGTCTACATTTGTTTTTTTCTCTGTCCATTGTATTTTGAGGATCTTTCTGTAACATTTTCACTCGAAGGATTCGATTCGATTAAGTATTGTATAAGTAAAATAAATGATTTAAGTTCGTCCAGTTGGCTCGAGGATCATCTGCGATGACTTCCCTTGATCGTCTCGTTTTGGTATTTCAGGTCAAACGCTCTCACATGTGTTTTCATTTCAGTCATGTGTTCAAAATTGTTCCAGATGTAAGAGATTTTGCTTACTTTTGACGTAAAACTGAAGATACTGTACATGGGGTCGTCTGAGATCAATTGTGGTTGGTATGGGTAGTGGAAAGTCATCATTTGTATTTGTAGGCCAGAAAAATATTGAACTTAATGATTTAAGAGCAGGACTCTGTCAACTATGCCAGCAGTCCGCACCAAAAAGAGTAGTGGAACAGTGGGTTCCATCCCACTGTAACATCCAAGGCAACGAGGAGGCAGACAGACTGGCAAAAGAAGGTGCAAGACTACCACAACCAGTTTCTAGTGTGACCTATGAAGTGTCCAAAAGGTATATTAGGGCCAGATACATGGCCAAATGGGAAACAGAACATATTGGCTACACAAAAAATGATGCCTATTACCAGCTGAACAGAAGAGAGCAGGTCGTGGTCTTCAGACTCCGCACAGGCCACAACAGACTGAGGTACCATCTATTCAATAAATTGAAGATAGGTGGCACTGACGAATGCACCTGTGGCACAGGGAAAATGACCGCTGAAAATCTGCTGCAAAACTGCCCGACATACGAGGACCAGAGAAAGCACATGTGGCCATCACCAGTGGCAACACTAGACATGCTCTATGGCAGTGTCGACAGCCTCAGGATGACCGCTGCTTTCTTCGAACAAATTAAAGTTGACGTCTGACAGCCTACGAAGAAGAAGAAGAAGAAGTATTTGCAGGAGAGTGGGGTTGGTATTGCAAATAGGATCCTACATGAAAAGTTGCAAGGCGGACGACGAAGAGGTCGTCCCAAAAACAGGTGGAAGGACAACATACAAGAACGAACCAATCTCTGACCAGGGGAGGCACAGGCAGCGGCCGCTGACAGAGAAGGGTGGCGTGGGATTGTGAGGATGTCTTCATATGTGCCCCAACGACCTCACCGGTTACGAGATGACCTAATCTCACCTGACAAGAACGAACCAATCTCTGACCAGGGGAGGCACAGGCAGCGGCCGCTCACAGAGAAGGGTGGCGTGGGATTGTGAGGATGTCTTCATATGTGCCCCAATGACCTCACCGGTTACGAGATGACCTAATCTCACCTGACAAGAACGAACCAATCTCTGACCAGGGGAGACACAGGCAGCGGCCGCTGACAGTGGATCTCTCTCCCCTCTATATTCCGCCCATTTTTTTTATCTATCCCTATTTCAAAAGCTATAATTCTCCCCAGAGAAGACTTGTCAATGTTGAGTTTGCCTAGTACTAGTACAAGAGTCGTTAAAGCCAAACCAGGACTTTTTGTTCTAGTTCTACCTGAAAGAGTTATAGCGTGCTGAAACTACTATCATTGGTTAAGGGCACTTTTGTCCTATTACTGCTAGGTGACCCACTTGCCATAGGCCAGTCACGTGACAGATACATTATAATGGCGGACAACACTGTTAAGGCTTGCATGGAACAGCGTGTTGTTATGATGTTTTTTTCGGAAAGAAGGCGTCAAACCTACGGAAATTTACATTCATGTTCATGTTATACCCCTTCGTGCCACCAACAACAGTGAACAGTACATATACGCATTGTCAGTGATGTGAATTACCGTCTCAGAAAAATACGGCCAGGTTTGATCACAAAGGGCGTCCTGCTACTGCAAGATAACGCTCGACCTCATACAGCTCACCGCACTATGTACCCACTGCAGCAACTCGGCTGGGAGGTATTGCCACATCCACCTTACAGTCCAGACCTCGCTCGAAACAATTTCCACCCCTAAAAGAATTTCTGGGAGGTCAGCATTTCAGCACTCAATGATGACAAAGTGAAACAGGCTGTCCTGGATTGGTTCAGACATACTGACAAATCTTTCTACGCTGAAGCTTTTCAAGCATTACATAAACGTTGAAATAAGTGCATAAACGTTGCATTAGATTATATCGAAAAATAAATGACATTTAGACTACGTGAAAAAAACAACCTTTTCTTTACCCCAAAAGAAGTCCCGGTTTAAATTGAGCGTCCCTCGTACATACGGCGAAGAAGCCACCATTTATGAACAAGTGAGTCGTGCCAACACACCGATTGCTCGTTGTGTCAACTTCCGTTCTGCAACTTCCGTTGTCCAACTTCCGTTGTGTCAACTTCCGTTGTTTAATCCTAACATACATTGACCTCCTAAACAGACACCAGCCAAATCTTGAGCCAACAAAACTCGCCGTGGACACAATTTAGAAGTGAAAGTGTCCCGAACCACTTTCTCTCGAATTTCCAGCCATCCCTGACCTTTAATCACTGCAGACGATCAGTGTCTGCTGTACGACGATGAAAATAAACGACAAAATCACATGAACGCGCTTGCGACTAACTACCTGTGCTACATACAATATGCGAATTAACGAGAAGAAAACAGAAACTTTGAGGATCGGTAAAAAACCAGGGCCACTTCCAGATAAGTGTAAATAATGTTGCTGGTCAATAGGTCAATAATTTCAAGAATTTGCTCAGTATTTGTCGAGAAATCGAGACTATGTGTCAGATGGCATTTGGTGTCATTGCTTAGACACCCGAGCATTAGTTTGACAACAAAGCAACAGCTGGTAAACTGTATATCTATGCCGACTCTGTGCTACCAGTGCCAAACATGGCCTCTGTCCAGGGCGCGTAAAAGCAGAATTTCGACTTTTGAAATGAAGTGTTTGAGGAAGGTCATCGGTGTTACCAGAAGATACAATGTGGAACGACGACATTCAAGGCATGGCCAGGACTTTGTCGCATGATGAGTACATTACCAGGCACAAAATAAGTTAGTTTGGTCATCTCATGAGAATGAACCCTCATCAACTTCCACTGAGGGCTTACAACGCTGGTAGATCTGGCTACCGGGCAAGGGAGGCCGTGAGACAAGTGGATAGATGCCATTAGACTGATTGTACATCGACGCGGGCCTACATTGAACGACGCAACGCACTTGGCGCAGGACAGACGACTTAAGCTTCCCACCACACGTAATAGTATAAGTGAAAAGAACACTAACCCTGATCTGTAGACACGGGTTCAGAAGAAATGCGACCCAATCTTCTATATACCCACATTTCGAATGTTTTCTTCATTGTCCATGTTTCTGCGCCATAAAGTAGTGACGAGTATACATAACACCTGACAATTCTCATTTTAAATGTATGGGTTATATGTTTGGATGTCAGTATGTGTCACATGTTGTCAAATACCATCTTGTCCATACCTTTTCTCTTTCTTTTTTTTTCACAGCAGCTTTCTTCCGTTATTGTATGACCTAGATAGGAGAAACTCTGTACCTGTTCAAGTAGTTAATCTCTTATTTTTATCTGCATACATGGTTTTATTTTTTATTTTACGTGTTTGCCTCACTAGTTTCTACTGGCGGAGTCGCGCCTATTCCACCCCAGACCGTAGTCAACTGGGCGATATTAAGACGCATAAACCAGTGCTTGGATGTATGTGTGCGTCTGTATGTACCTATGCTAGGTTTGTGCGCCCTCAGAAGCTAGCCCAACCAAAGTGCAATGAAAGGGCCTCACCCCGAGGGCGCGTGTGAAAGTTGTGCAAGAGTGTGACTGTAGGACAGCGTCAAATAAAACAGAGGGAGGTAAGAAGAGTGAGAAGGGGAAGCCCTAGAGTTATCCCCGCACATGGTTTTTCTTGTCACTTTTTCCATTTATCATAGTCTTTGTTTTCTTGATGTTTATGTCTAATCCAAACTCTTGACTTATTGTCTATAATGTTGTCACAAGCTCCTGGAATTCTTGCTCACGTTTTATCATCAAAATTTGACTAAAACAGGAAATATTAGCGAGTAACTTGTGTTTCTGGCTGTTTGAAGAAAACAACCATGCAGTTTTGTTACCCTCTAAAGATAAATCTTCTAGCGTTCCGTCATGAAAATAACGTTTCTTAGTTTGCAGCGTGAATGCAGTATCTGCGCCTTTCAGCTGGCTTTTTGTGGTACCTGGTTCCAGTTGCTACTACGATCTTTATTTCCTTAGCCTGACTCCACGTGTGCAGCCTGTTATCGCGGTCGTAGCTTGTAGGCGGAGTTTGGTTTTGGTCAGCCTGGTTCGCAGATCCCGATGGTCACGAGTCGCAGGCTGCTGTTAGCGTCATTCACTCTGCTACATCCCTAACCCCTAAACCGAATTGATAAACATAATTGGGGATACAACGCTGTGAAGACCCCGTATCACATCCTGTCGTCGGCATGGCGCATGATTGTGATGATGACACACTTTCAGGAACCTGGCTATTACCTGGCGACTACAAAATGTGTAACGTCTTATGAAATAAAAGATCGATTCATTGCGTTTGATTATCCCACTTAATTCAATTATATACATGCATTACTGTCTGAATGAAGAGCATGCATGATTCCTGTTTAACGTCTGAAGTAATCGATACATGAGCACGCCAGAGCCGGGTGTAATATTTAAACAAGATAGGCCAATATTCGTGTATGTTTTGACAAGAAAGAACCCGAAAAAATTACACAAAAAGCATCACATTTTTTATTCTTGTGGCATATCGGTCTGACATTGTATAATATTTGTCCTTGAATATCATCATGATCATCATTATGTAGCTTGTCCGTTGTAGAACGTCGCTCTCACGACAGCCGATCTGTAAGACTATCGATCTCTCAAGTTGTCTCTCAGTGTCGGGGCGTTATCTACCCAATCAGTATATCTTAGGAACTATACATATATTATTGCTACGTATATTTGTTTGCTGACGTTAACGGATACGATATATAGGGCTGGGAATAAAGGCCACTTTCCTAATTCAGTCGTCACAAAGTGTGCAAGCTAAGTTTTTATTAAACCTCTCATACTTACTTACTTCCCCTGTCCAAGCAACACGTCATTCAGAATGCATCCAGTATCCAGCGACATGGATTGTCTTGTCATTTGCTTCTAGCATGTCGCACCTATTGCATGTTTCCTGGAGGTTGGGGCAGGTCATCAGGTGGTCTGGGTCATGTATTGCGCCACAGTCACGTGTGTCATCATCTGTGTATCCCCATCGCTTTATATTCCTCTTGCACCGTGATACACCAGTTCGGAGTCTGTTCAGCGACTTCCATGTTGTGTATGGTAGGTGATGTCCGGGGGCAGGTTCCTCCCGAAGTTCCATCTCTGGGGCCTACATTAATTCTTGCCATCTCTGGATGGGCTTGTCTGAATGGGCTGTGTTGATTTTAGGAAGCTGTGTCTTGATCTGAGTCTTATGCTCTGTACCTGATGTCCAAACATTCGGTGGCTTGGGTCGTGCTCCTGTTTTTCTCGCTCGATTTCTTCTCCTACGCTTCTTCAAATCTCGGATGGTAATATGCCAATAATTTTGTATAAATGATACAACCTCTGATAGAAAGAGACAGATGAATATTTTGTTTTAACACCTTGCGGTTCCGAGGTTTTGAACGCATGTCCCTTTGATTAGAAGGCCGGCAACTAAACCTTTCGACCACATGCTCCTATTTATATGTATATTTTTGTTTGTTTGTTGGTTGTTTGATTACAGTTTCTCATTATGGATTCCCCGGCGAAGGCACGTGCCTTTCATCCCCAGACCAGTCCTTGGCCAGTGTATGGATGTGTGTGTGTGTGTCTGTTTGTGATGTGAACCTATTGGCCAGTGTATGGATGTGTGTGTCAGCTTGTGATGTGAACCTATTGGCCAGTGTATGGATGTGTGTCTGTCTGTTTGTGATGTGAACCTATTGGCCAGTGTAGGGATGTGTGTGTGTGTGTGTGTCTGTTTGTGATGTGAACCTATTGGCCAGTGTATGGATGTGTGTGTGTCTGTCTGTTTGTGATGTGAACCTATTGGCCAGTGTATGGATGTGTATGTGTGTCTGTTTGTGATGTGAACCTATTGGCCAGTGTATGAATGTGAGTGTGTCTGTCTGTTTGTGATGTGAACCTATTGGCCAGTGTATGGATGTGTGTGTGTCTGTCTGTTTGTGATGTGAACCTATTGGCCAGTGTATGGATGTGTGTGTCTGTTTGTGATGTGAACCTATTGACCAGTGTATGAATGTTTGTGTGTGTCTGTTTGTGATGTGAACCTATTGACCAATGTAGGGATGTGTGTGTGTGTATGTTTGTGATGTGAACCTATTGGCCAGTGTATGAATGTGTGTGTGTGTGTGTCTGTTTGTGATGTGAACCTATTGGCCAGTGTATGGATGTGTGTGTGTCTGTTTGTGATGTGAACCTATTGGCCAGTGTATGGATGTGTGTGTGTCTGTTTGTGATGTGAACCTATTGGCCAGTGTATGGATGTGTGTGTGTCTGTTTGTAATGTGAACCTATTGGCCAGTGTATGGATGTGTGTGTGTGTGTGTCTGTTTGTGATATGAACCTATTGGCCAGTGTGTGTGTGTGTGTGTGTGTGTGTGTGTGTGTGTTTGTAATGTGAACCTACTGGCTAGTGTATGGATGCGCGTTTTCTACCATGACACTGTTGCAGTAAAGTAGTTTTGCAAATCCTTCATCTTTGTGGAGAAGTGGTCATACCAAGACAAATCCCCGCCATTCTCAGTCAAACTGGACACGTAGTCATTTCGAATCCGGTATGTTGGGGTAGCAACCAAGCTGTCACTCGATGTTGTTATTAATCGTGTTATTTATACCTGAAGGTGTGGGCTATTTAACAAAGTAGTCGGAATCAACTCCGAAACTGTAAAAGCTTTGACACAATACAATGAATTCTAGTGAGGACCCAGATGTTTTAGAGCCACTGAATCCACATGTCTCGTCTGAACATTGCCCGGCAGATGTGGCGTTAGGTGGACGGTTTAATGTGAAAAAGGTATCCCAGGAAGACGATCCAGGAATATTATCAAAGCGGTCGTCTTTAAATGATGGCCGGGCAAGCAGTCCGAGTAGCGATGAGGAGGAGCCAGGGAGTGGCAATAACATCAGCGAACTGCATGAGATTGAGATGGGAGAAGTTCAGATCCACCCGAAGACTACTGGTAAGTTATGCATGTTCTTACTTCCCTTGTTCGTCGACTTTTGCCAGTGTTAAATGGACTTCTTTATACTGGTTTAGAAGACCTTGCAGAGTCTGTATACAACCGGTTTCTTCTAATCAACTTGGATCTAAAAATAACGGCGTGCATCCAATATATTTTTAATATATTAGCTGAACATTCATCTACCTATCTATCTATCTACTTACCTATCTACTTATCTATCTATCTATATATATGTCTATCTATCGTCTATATCTATGTATCTCTGTCCATCGACCTATCTATGTATCCATCTTACTATCCATCCACCCATCATCCATCTGTATATAAAACCATCTATCCATCCATCTATCTATATATCATCTATCCATCCATCTATCTATATATCATCTATCCATCTATTTGTCTATCTATTCATCTATCTACCTACCTATATATCTATCTATCTATCTATCTATCTATCTATCTATCTATCTATCTATCTATCTATCTATCTATCTATCTATCTATCTATATATCTATCTATCTATCTATCTATCTACCTACCTACCTATATATCTATCTATTTACCTATCTATATCTATCTATCTATCTATCTATCTATCTATCTATATATGTATTCATCTATCTATCTGTCTATCTATCTATACATACATCTATCTACCCATCTATCTGTCTATCTATCTACCCAATTATCCATCAATCTATCCATTCATTCATCTATCTATCGATCATCTATCTATCTCTATGTTGTGTTCTAAGCTGGCGTTGTTTTTCGGAGGCTCTTGTTGTTGTTATTGAAAAAATAGGTCAGCCGAGCTGTTCCATCTTTCGCAGTCACTGCTAATTTGAAGAATCTGCAGGTATGTTTTTTTAGCTGATCGGGTGGAGTTGCATAAGGCGTTAGTGATTGCTTGGGGGTGCCAGGCGGTAACTTGTCTCTTCCTGTGGCGAATCCAGGGCACGCGAGCAGCACATGCTGTATGAACGTATATAGATGGGGTGCAGATGTTTCAATGCAGTTCGTGTGCAGGGGTGTAGCGGTTAATTATCTGATGTGTTCTGTCCTAGGCGGCCCAAGACACACCGCTCTGCTACCTGTGTTGTTGTTGTTGTTGATGCTGCCACGTACGCTGTGCCAGTTGGTGTTGTCACGTGCGGTCGATGTGCCAGTTGGTGTTGTCACGTGCGCGGTGCCAGTTGGTGTTGTCACGTGCGCTGTGCCAGTTGGTGTTGTCACGTGCCTTGTGCCAGTTGGTGATGTCACGTGCGCTGTGCCAGTTGGTGTTGTCACGTCAGCTGTGCCAGTTGATGTTTGTCACGTGCGCTGTGCCAGTTGATGATGTCACGTGCGCTGTGCCAGTTGATGTTTGTCACATAATAGTTACACTTGTTGGTATAGTTATTTGATATAATTCTATGATATCGTTTTTACAGATAGTCTGTTGGCATAATTTGTGGTGGTTATTCAGTATGGGTTTTTTTGTTCATTTTTAGATAAAGATTGTTGGTGGTTATTTGGTATATTTTTTTTAACCAGCATGTGATGAATACAATCAGAATCATGTTGTTGTTTCTAATGCCCATAATGAGGAGGTTACTCTTTTGTGCGCCCTGAAAAGGACGTTAAGTGGTGGGTTAAGATACTTTCCTCACATCCCGAGCGTGCTGATGAAGGTGGACCGATGTCCTTCATGCGGTTGTGCTATGCTTGGCTTCATCTGCGTGCCGCTCACTACTACGGTGATCACGTCAATCCCTCACCTCGTTAGCCAGGCTGCCATGAAAACAGCCCGTTTCTAGGGAGGGCTACCAGGAAGCTGAGGTGAGGGTCTTGGCCAGTATGTTTTGCCTGACCCTGACTAACATGTCTAATCAGTATGTTTTGCCTGACCCTGACTAACATGTCCGATCAGTATGTTTTGCCTGACCCTGACTAACATGTCTAATCAGGATGTTTTGCCTGACCCTGACTAACATGTCCGATCCGTATGTTTTGCCTGACCCTGACTAACATGTCTAATCAGGATGTTTTGCCTGACCCTGACTAACATGTCTAATCAGTATGTTTTGCCTGACCCTGACTAACATGTCCGATCAGGATGTTTTGCCTGACCCTGACTAACATGTCCGATCAGTATGGTGTGCCTGACCCTGACTAACATGTCCGACCAGTATGTTGTGCCTGACCAGACGTTAGTCTTCCTTCCCTCCGTCAGGATCATGGGAATCGTACTGATCAATTGGGCGTTTGGAAACAGATTGTGTAACATCAGCCTGGCCAGCGAGGTAGGGATCGACACATACTAGTGAGCTTAGTGAGGGGCAGTGCAGTGAACAACGGTCTATGATGGAAACTCACTCCCCTTCTCGAGTACAGCTCGGGATATGAGAAGAGCCGCTGTAACCTCCCGCCAAGAGTGTTGTCCAATAACAACTAACTTGCTACCCGTTTTATTTGATCTCATAATCTTGCGCATGAAACGATGAACATTATGGTTAGCCAAACCAAGATCAAACCTTTAAACCTTTAAACCGTTAAACCTTTAAAGATCTGGGTAGATAAATAACCTAAGTCATAGCTGGTAATTGAGAAAGAAAGACTGATACAAAGTTAATACCAGATGATGCTGCTGAAGACGGATGTGTCAGACCGAAAGTTGCAAATATCGCAGTCAAGCGACAAAGACTGACAAACTATGACAACGCATTCTGTTCTCCGGACTACATCTTGCTACTTGCAAAGCCCTGTTCGGGGCTTGGTAGCGGGAGATTGCGAACAGACGCAGAAGAAAAATACCAGTTGATCAATGTCTACTTACGAGAGTGAAGATGATCTGCAGCAACATCTGACTGCGCTCAACTCTGTCTGTGAAAGATACAGTGTGAGAATTAACACATCCAAAACAGAAAATAAGCAGATCGTCTGCGAACATTATAGTGAACGGGATCAAGATCAAACAAGTGCAGAAGTTCAAGTACTTGGGCAGTCTTGTCACACAAGATGGAGGCTTAGAGAGATTGAGATCAGGTGCAAAAAAGCAAATGCGATTGTATACCAGCAGTCACCATTATTGAAACACCCTAACATAAACATGTCCACATAAAGAATGCTAATCAACAGTATAGTCATGCCAACTCTCTGCTACCAGCGCCAAACATGGACTTTAACAAAAACTCTAGAGAGAAAGATCACGACATGTGGGATGAGATGCCACCAGAAAACAATCAACGTAACTAGGAGAGACAGAATGTGCAGCGAAGGTGTGGGAAGAATAGTTGAAGACCCTGCTCTGAATATATTGATGAGGAGAGAGTCAATTGGTTCGGCCACATAAGGAGAATGCATCCTGATCAACTACTCCTGTACGCCTATAACGCACCCCTTTCGTGTCGTTGCAACCGCGGCGACCGAGAATTAGATGGATAGGAAATGTTGAGGATATTCTCAATCGTCATGGGATGGCGACCACTTCAGCGACACGTCTGGCCCTGGACAGAAAACTACGGCTCCCCACTCCGCCTCACGGCACACGTGGATAAGACAAGACAAGACAATCTTGCGTAATTTCCGGGCACCTCATTATATTCAAAACGCCTGACAGCTCCTTGACATCCGTGCAGTTCTCGGTCCAGACAGTTCACCTTTCATTTCAGTTCCCCAGCCAGACAGTTCCCCAGCCAGACAGTTCCCCTTCCAGACAGTTCCCCGGCCAGACAGTTCCCCGGCCAGACAGTTCCCCTTTCATTTGAGTTCCCCAGCCAGACAGTTCCCCGGCCAGACAGTTCCCCTTTCATTTCAGTTCCCCTTCCAGACAGTTCCCCGGCCAGACAGTTCCCCGGCCAGACAGTTCCCCGGCCAGACAGTTCCCCTTTCATTTCAGTTCCCCGGCCAGACAGTTCCCCGGCCAGACAGTTCCCCGGCCAGACAGTTCCCCGGCCAGACAGTTCCCCTTTCATTTCAGTTCCCCGGAAAGACAGTTCCCCGGCCAGACAGTTCCCCTTCCAGACAGTTCCCCAGCCAGACAGTTCCCCTTCCAGACAGTTCCCCTTCCAGACAGTTCCCCGGCCAGACAGTTCCCCGGCCAGACAGTTCCCCTGCCAGACAGTTCCCCTTCCAGACAGTGCCCCAGCCAGACAGTTCCCCTTCCAGACAGTTCCCCTTCCAGACAGTTCCCCAGCCAGACAGTTCCCCTTTCATTTCAGTTCCCCAGCCAGACAGTTCCCCTTCCAGACAGTTCTCCAGCCAGACAGTTCCCCAGCCAGACAGTTCCCCTTCCAGACAGTTCCCCAGCCAGACAGTTCCCCTTCCAGACAGTTCCCCGGCCAGACAGTTCCCCAGCCAGACAGTTCCCCTTCCAGACAGTTCCCCGGCCAGACAGTTCCCCTTTCATTTCAGTTCCCCGGCCAGACAGTTTCCCTGCCAGACAGTTCCCCTTCCAGACAGTTCCCCTTCCAGACAGTTGCCCGGCCAGACAGTTCCCCGGCCAGACAGTTTCCCTTCCAGAGAGTTCCCCGGCCAGACAGTTCCCCGGCCAGACAGTTCCCCTTCCAGACAGTTCCCCAGCCAGACAGTTCCCCTTCCAGACAGTTCCCCGGCCAGACAGTTCCCCGGCCAGACAGTTCCCCTTCCAGACAGTTCCCCAGCCAGACAGTTCCCCTTCCAGACAGTTCCCCAGCCAGACAGTTCCCCTTCTAGACAGTTCCCCGGCCAGACAGTTCCCCTTCCAGACAGTTCCCCGGCCAGACAGTTCCCCGGCCAGACAGTTCCCCGGCCAGACAGTTCCCCGGCCAGACAGTTCTCCTTCCAGAGAGTTCCCCAGCCAGACAGTTCCCCGGCCAGACAGTTCCCCGGCCAGACAGTTCCCCTTCCAGACAGTTCCCCGGCCAGACAGTTCCCCGGCCAGACAGTTCCCCTTCCAGACAGTTCCCCTTCCAGAGAGTTCCCCGGCCAGACAGTTCCCCGGCCAGACAGTTCCCCGGCCAGACAGTTCCCTTCCAGACAGTTCCCCAGCCAGACAGTTCCCCTTCCAGACAGTTCCCCGGCCAGACAGTTCCCCGGCCAGACAGTTCCCCTTCCAGACAGTTCCCCAGCCAGACAGTTCCATTTCCAGACAGTTCCCCGGCCAAACAGTTCCCCTTCCAGACAGTTCCCCTTCCAGACAGTTCTCCAGCCAGACAGTTCCCCGGCCAGACAGTTCCCCGGCCAGACAGTTCCCCGGCCAGACAGTTCCCCTTCTAGACAGTTTTCCGGCCAGACAGTTCCCTGGCCAGACAGTTCCCCGGCCAGACAGTTCCCCGGCCAGACAGTTCCCCTTCCAGACAGTTCCCCGGCCAGACAGTTCCCCTTCCAGACAGTTCCCCTTCCAGACAGTTCCCCGGCCAGACAGTTTCCCTTCCAGACAGTTCCCCGGCCAGACAGTTCCCCGGGCAGACAGTTCTCCGTCTATGCAGTCTCCCCTCTCAGATACTTTTCTGTCCAGACTCACTTATTGAATTGATTTACCCAGTCATTATCTTGCGAGCGCCCACATTACTCCACTCCCGACTGTAAACCCCCGGCCCCGCAAACTCGATTTTTTCGTGCTCAACGAAGACTAATGAAGTTGTTTAAGAAACGTAAGAAGTTGCTGTTATCTATCCGTCTGTCTGTTTTGTCGTCTGCGTATCAGTCCGTCATTTTATCTGTCTATATTTATATCTATCTATCTATCTATCTATCTATCTATCTATCTATCTATCTATCTATCTATCTATCTATCTATCTATCTATCTATCTATCTATCTATCTATCTATCTACTTATCTATCTATCCATCTGTCTGACTATCTATATGTCTATATCTATCTATCTGTCTGTCTATCTGTCTGTCTGTCTGTCTATCTATATGTCTGTCTATCTATGTATCTATCTGTCTATCTATCTATCTATCTATCTATCTATCTATCTATCTATCTATCTATCTAAATGTATGTCTGTCTTTCTGTGTTAACGGATACGCTAGTCTGGTCAGGCACAACATACTGACCAAGACCACAATCTATCTTCCATGTAGCGTTCCCTGGAAACAGGCCGTTTTCAAGGCAACCTGGCTAACGAGATGAGGAACGGTGTGATCCCCGTAGTAGTGATCGCCTCGCAGATGAAGTCAAGCGTAGCACAACCGTCTGAAGGACCGCGGTCCACCTTCACCAGCACCCTCGGGGTGTGAGGAAAGCTGCGAGGCGTGTTCAAATTAAACCGGACAAAACTGCACCAAGTGAACATACGTACGATGCGCATGATGACATCACTTCTGGTGTAAACAGCACATATAAACTGTCAAGTTTCCAAAATTGTATTTTCCCCCTACTCATAGTTTCCTCAGCAGACCATTGAAAACATGGCGGGTGTGATACGGAATAATCCAGAGTTGATTAGCGAGCGGTGATTCGGTTTGTAACAGTTGAAGGATGTCGACCGAGGCGTGTTCACCTGCCACTATGTGCAAAAGAAACACATCACCCTCCTCGTCGTATCGCAGCAAATGGTTCAATCTCCATCCCGTGGTTCTTCCTTATGGGGGTTGGTTACCAACCGAGGTACAAATTGTGAACACACCTTCTGATGCTTCAATTTCTTGCTAACTACCATTTGATTTGTACCTAGCGACACAGCGAACTCCTCTTCTAGCGAACTTAAGCTCCGGCGACGGTCCACCCGGATTGCTGCATCAATTTTGGCGATGATATCTTCTGACGAAACAATATGTGCCTGACCTGGTCTTGGAAGATCGTTTGTTCTCACGTCCTTCTTTAAACATCGTTGTCCAGTTCTTCACTGTTATCTTCGACAAACTTTTGTCACCATACACTGCCTGCATTCCGCGATGAATGTCAACTGGTAGACATCCTTCAGATGTTAGAAACAACCGAATCACCGCTCGCTGATTAAGTCTGAACGGATTCCATATCAGACCCGCCATGTTTTCAACGGTCTGCTGAGAACACTATGAGTACGAGTATAATGAAATTTTGCAAACTTGACGGTTAGTGTGCTGTTTACAACAGAAGTTACGTCATCATACGCATCGTTCGTAGTCTGGTTTCATTTGAACACGTCTCGTTTTTAAAAATAAACCCCATTTTGACTACTTAAAAATAAAATTATTATTTCCTTACCAAAAAAAGTTCTTGTTTGACTTGAACGTCCCCAGTATGTGTGTGTTCTTGTCGCAGACAGGATAAGTAGATGTCGGGACTTAGAATGCCGATTAGATGCGTGATGTCAGTCACTGTATTTTGAGAGAATGGGGAGGGACAATGTCCGTCAGCCATTTTCGTGAATGAATCACATCCAAAGGTTTGTCAGTACCGAGTTATCTCCCTACCCTAACTTAACAAAAATGGAAAATAGCTGATCGACCGAATTTATTGCACCTGGGCGGATCCGTACTGACTCGGCCTCTTTCATTGCTGTAAGTGACGACTACATAGCACGCTTTGCGTAGCTCCCGCGGCGTCTCCGAAATGTCCTCCTGTCTTCGTCAGGTGCCCAAATTTACAGCAGGGTCGATTGGGAGAAGCGATCGTCACCTGCCACGCATCAGACAGGGAAGGTTAGAGGACTTTTAGAACCAAGTTACCACCCACTGAATGATACTTCCAAGGTATAACCCTCTGAATTTGTTATCCACCCCTCCTCCTTTCGCCTCCACCCCAAACCAAGTTACCAACCACTGCTTGCTATTACAACAACCCCTGCCCTCCATCTTCACCCGTCACCAATTCACCATCCACTGATAGTACCCTCTCTCACCCGTCACCATCCACTGATAGTACCCTCTCTCACCCGTCACCACACACTGATGGTACAATCTCTCACCCCTAACCACACACTGATAGTACCCTCTCTCACCTGTCACCACACACTGATAGTACCCTCTCTCAACCATCACCACACACTGATAGTACCCTCTCTCACCCGTCATCACACACACTGATAGTACCTTCTCTCACCCGTCACCACACACTGATAGTGCCCTCTCTCACCCCTCACCACACACTGATAGTACCCTCTTTCACCGTCACCATACACTGATAGGACCTTCTCTCACCCCTAACCGCACACTGATAATACCCTCTCTCACCCGTCGCCACAGATTGATAATACCCTCTCCCAACCCTCACCACACACTGATAGTGCCCTCTGTCACCCCTCACCACACACTGATAGTACCCTCTCTCACCCGTCACCACACACTGAAAGTACCTTCTCTCACCACACACTGATAGTACTCTCTCTCAACCATCACCACACACTGATAGTACCCTCTCTCACTAGTCACGACACACTGATAGTACACTCTCTAACCCGTCATGACACACTGATAGTATCCTCTATCACCCCTAACCACACACTGATAGTACACTCTCTCACCCGTCACCACACTCTGATAGTACCCTCTCTCACTTATCACGACACTGATAGTACACTCTCTAACCCGTTACGACACACTGATAATACCCTCTCTCACCCCTTACCAGTTGACCTTTCACTGGTTGTACACTCTCTCACTCCTAACCACACACTGATAGTACACTCTCTCACTCGTCACCACACTCTGATAGTACCCTCTCTCATTCATCACGACACTGATAGTACCCTCTCTTACCCGTTACGACACACTGATAGTACACTCTCTAACCCGTTACGACACACTGATAATACCCTCTCTCACCCCTCACCAGTTGACCTTTCACTGGTTGTACCCTCTCTCACTCCTAACCACACACTGATAGTACACTCTCTCACCCGTCACCACACTCTGATAGTACCCTCTCTCACTCATCACGACACTGATAGTACCCTCTCTTACCCGTTACGACACACTGATAGTACCCTCTCTCACGCCTCACCAATTCACCACCTACTGATAAATACTCTCCATCACCCAAAGACAGTACCCTCTCACCCGTCACAAATTCACCACCCACTGATAGTACCCTCTCACCCGTCATAAATTCACCACACACTGATAGTACCCTTTCTCACCCCTCATCACCCACTGATAGTACCCTCTCTCACTCGTCACGACACACTGATAGTACCCTCTCTCACCCCTCATCACACACTGAAAGTACCCTTTCTCACCTGTCACGACACACTGAAAGTACCCCCTCTCACCCGTCACCACACACTGATAGTACCCTCTCTCACCCGTCACCACACACTGAAAGTACCCTCTTTCACCGTCACCACACACTGATAGTACGCTCTCTCACCCCTAACTACACACTGATAGTACCCTCTCTCACCCGTCACCACAGACTGATAGTACCCTTTTTCACCGTCACCACACACTGATAGTACCCTCCCTCACCCGTCGCCACACACTGATAGTACCCTCTCTCACCCGTCGCCACACACTGATAGTACCCTCTTTCACCGTCACCACACACTGATAGTACCCTCTCTCACCCCTAACCACACACTGATAGTACCCTCTCTCACCTGTCACCACAGACTGATAGTACCTTCTCTCACCCCTCACCACACACTGATAGTACCCTCTCTCACCCGTCACCACACACTGATAGTACCCTCTCTCACTTGTCACCACACACTGAAAGTACCTTCTCTCACCCCTCACCACACACTGATAGTACCCTCTCTCACCCGTCACCACAGACTGATAGTACTCTCTCTCACCCCTCACCACACACTGATAGTACTCTCTCTCTCAACCGTCACCACCCACATATGGTACTAGGGTACTATCAGTGGGTGGTGAATTGGTGAGGGGTGAGAGAGGGTACTATCAGTGGGTGGTGAATTGGTGAGGGGTGAGGGAGGGTACTATCAGGGGGTGATGAATTTGTGAGGCGGGGGGCAGAGTAGGTACTTTCAGTGGATGGTGAATTTGTGAGGGGTTAGAGAGGGTACTCCAGCGACCCAGAGCTTCCAAGACCATTCACCACCTCCTCGCGATGATCCTGGATAGGGTGCAACAGGGCAGACTGTCTAAAGAGAAAGGATCGAAGAAGGAAGGCTGACTCGTTGCCCAAACATGCATGCTGAAGTCGGATGTGTCGGACCGAAAGGTGCAAATATCGCAGTCGAGCTGTAAACTACGACACAACATATTCCGTTCTCTAGACTACATCCTTCTGAGACTTTTATAACAAGGGCAGTCATCGTGACAAGCGCGCAAGCCGTACTTCAGAAAGTATAGAAGGGATGGTTTAGGTGGATAGCAGCTGTTGACGACTCAAACCTCCAGGGATTGACATTGATCTACTGTCCTGCTCATGCCGGGGTTTAGGACAAGGAAAGAGCTGACATCATGGCTTCACAAGCTCCCATTATGGGCACATTAGTGATGGATAGAAGTGACATTTTAAAATCAATCAAAGACCGCCTGCTGGATGACACCGCAATAGATGAAGCAGCAATCCACAGACTGCAAAGTTTCGACATTAAACGAGGTTCGAGCGGAGTGGGGCGCATGAGAGGACGGAGCAGGAAAGTGTAAAACCAGCGAGCTACAGGGACCATCAGCATCCATACCTTACGTCATTTGATGAGAGATACTATGCACCTATGGGTATGCCCAGAGTGCAGTGATGTCGATTCACAGAAACAGAAGTAGACTACATCCTGCTACTTGCAAAACATGTTTGGTAGCGAGTTTGAGAACGAACAAAGAAGAAGAAGAAGTATTTATTTTCTGAACCTGTGTTAAGAGCAAAAAGGTGAATGCTAAATGAGACCCCCAATATGTTCGTGTCGTCGTCTTTCATTAAGTCGGTCCACCACAGAGTGTTAACTCCAGCTGATCTGTCTGATCACGCGCCGGTACAGCCAGGTCGGATAGTAAATTATTCTTCCGTATACTCGTGATAATGGCCCTTGGGACAACTCCTGCTTGCTTGAACCGTTTTCATGTGTGTATTATCTGCTCTTGGGGATATCTGTTTGAAATATATGAAATGTGAGGGTATTACTTTTGATGTTATCTGTAAATATTGTTTGCGGTGGGTTCCATATCATTTCAATATCCGTGGTTACAAAGAGATATATTTTCAATGGAATGGCGAAAGCTACCTCAATCAATTTGTTTCTTGTGATCGAATTTGTTATGTTTACAACGTCAGACAGGTTCTCGTGATGGACTCTACGTTTTTTTGGATCTCTTCTTTAGCTCTGCACAGTTTCGAGTTTAGTATTGAATTGTTGGCCAGTTATCTTCCTCAGTTGGGCAACGCTTCAGTAGTGAAAGGATAATCCATGACCTACTTTAGATTGGTCGTCTGGGGATTCCCCCCCCCCCCCCCCCAATCCCGTTGGAAAATGCCTTAGAACGTCACATTCCACCGCCGACGAAATGACGAAATTAATATTGTGCTAAGGTTAAAATCAATACATGCTCCACACAGAGAAATAAAACAAATCCATGGTAAAAAAAAAAAAAAAATCACTGCTGAGAGTGGATCGATTCACAGATTACTGCCCTGAAGCCAACTGCATATCCATGTTTGTTTCCCAAACATGCTATTAAAGTTGCACTGATAGTTGGCACATTCAAGTTCCGTTATTTAGTCATCTTGGATCAAGATGCCGAGCAGTGCATGAGCTGCAGTGGTCAGCGACCCATAGCTGACTGCTAGCATCAGGACCAGCGAACCAGAGCTGCTAAGACCCTTCTACACCTCCACGCGGTGATCCTGGATAACAGGCTGCAGCAGAGCAGACTGGCTAAGGAAATGGGATCAAAGATGGAAGGCTAACCTGGTACTCAAAAAATGATTGCTGAAGTCCGATGTGTGTGGACCGAAAGGTGCAAATATCGCAGTCAAGCTGTAAACTACGACACAACGCATTCCGTTCTCTGGACTACGTTCTGCTACTTAAACCCTTTTAGGGTTTGGTAGCGGGAGATTGAGAACGAACGAAGCCAAGCCAAGCCACATAGATGAGTTCTCTCCAGCCTGGACGCAACCGCCCAGTAGTGGACGACTTTAGCTTTCAAGTTCTGTATTAAAAACACAACCTGGTGAAAGAATCACAGATCACCAGGAAACCAACAACAGTGCAAATTTTGAGAACCTGTGTCTTCCTGTGGAAGCATACGGCTGTGAAATATGGACAGTTATCCAAACCCATAGTCCTTCGATTCTAAATAGTATAGAAAGGTCCTCAGAATACCGTGTATCCAAACAAGAAGAATGCAAAAATTGTACATTTGTAGCCATACAGAAGAACTGGTTCATAAATTTCGTCATGAACAGAAAATTGAAATACTTTGGCCACACCAAAAGACACAACGGTCTTGAGAGAACGGTGATGGAAACTACCGGGTAAGAGAGGCAGAGGCAGACCAAGAAGGTCGTGGCCCTAAGATATCAAGGAATGATTGGGCATGACTCTGGAACATTCTGGAGATTTGGCAAGAGATCAAGTTTCTTTCAGATGGACTGTTTTTTTTTTTTTTTTTTTTTTTTTTTGCTTTCACCTTATTTCTCTAATCCCCAAGACAGTGTGCGTTGCACTGTGGATTTTCTTTTTCTATTTTGCGTTCGGTTTCATATGCTTTTTTTATTCCACTAGATGGGCTGCATCCATGAAGTGACACGTCAGTCGCAGGTCCTCAAAGGCTCCCCACAGTTTGTCTTGGATGTTTCTCTCCTCGGGCCATATCTTCTCACGGGAGTCTTGGTGCAGTGGACATGTTTGCAGGATGTGATCTGGAGTCTGGGTCCTCTCTGACATGTGCATTGTGCAGTATGTGCTGCTTTCATTTTATGCATGTATGCATTTAGTCTGCAATCACCTGTTCTGAGGCGAAAAATTGTTGTATACTGTTTCCTATTCAGTCTATTGATTGGGTCCTGTGGGTATTTACTGTTTGTTCTCTCTATCCACTGTTGTTTATATTTTTCGTTGATGTTTGCCTTGACTTCTGGCAGTGACACTGAGTGGGTGAATTCTTCACTGTGGATTTTATTTTGCGCCTGTCGGCCCAGTGCATCCGACTTCAGCATGCATTTTATGTAAGGGTCTGCTTCCTTCTGCATTTTCCAAGGGCCTCCTTCCCTGAGGTAACGGCCGGTGCTGTGATGGGAATCGAACCCAGCACCTTCATTGTTGTGAGCTGTGTTGCTTTAACTACTAGCCGACACCGTCCCCTACAGTTGAACTGATGTGAGCGACGTTCTACAAAGGACATGCCACATAATTATTAAAAACATCCAAAATATACAGACTCATTATTTCTCTCACCCACTCTACACTTTCTCTATCTCACCCACTCTACACTTTCTCTATCTCACCCACTCTACACTTTTTCTATCTCACCCACTCTACACTTTCTCTATCTCACCCACTCTACACTTTCTCTATCTCACCCAGTCTACACTTTCTCTATCTCACCCACTCTACACTTTCTCTATATCACCCACTCTCACACTTTCTCTCTCTCACCCACTCTCACACTTTCTCTCTCTTATCCACTCTCACACTTTCTCTATCTCACCCACTCTCACACTTTTTATCTATCTCACCCACTCTCACACCCTCTGTTACTCTCACCCTCTCTAACACCCTCTCTCACTCGTTCTCATCCTCTCCCACTTTACCAGTGCCTACGTGTATGTCTCTGTGCGTTTGCATGTCTGTCTGTTTACCTGTGTGTGTGAATCCATCCATCCATTTCGGGCCTCCTTTGTGGGATAGAGAGACGTGTTTACCGTAACGATCTACTGACGTTTGATTTCTTTGTTTGTGCGTCTCTTCTTTCGCTTCTCTCTCTCTCTCTCTCCCTCCCTCCCTCTCTCCCTCTCAGGTATGTCCTCGCCATCCCTTACGTCTGTCTGTTAGAGGATGTTTGTTGAATCGATCGGTGTAAGATTGCCGTGTCCACTACATGTCTCTCGTGTGTCTTAGCTATGCATTATTCTTCCCAAACACAATTATATACCTCACTCTGTCTCTCTCCATCTCTCATTTGTTAGTGAAACAGAGGGAGGTAATGAGTAGGGGAATGACACTGAGAGAGGGATAAATAGAGAGAAAGAAGAGTTTTAAAAAGAAGTAAAGATCCCGTCACGCGCATAGGTGTTAGGCCCAAATTAAGACTCATTAGACGAACACGGAGTTCTCTCCAATTTAGATGTTAGTGGATGGTAAGGAAAATGTACCTTCACGAAAGTTATAAAAGCGGGCGAAAGGTATAAAAAGATTGAATAGCGCTGATATAGAGCGAAATGGATCAAGACGCCGAGCAGCGCGTGAGCTGCAGCGGTCAGCGACCCATAGCTGACTGCTAGCGTCAGGGCCAGCGAACCAGAGCTGCCAAGACCCTTCTACACCTCCAAATGGTGATCCTGGATAACAGGCTGCAGCAGGGCAGACTGGCTAAGGAAAAGGGATCGAAGAGGGAATGCTAACCCGGTACTCAAAAAATACTTGCTGAAGTCGGATGTGTTGGACCGAAAGATGCAAATATCGCAGTCAAGCTGTGAACTACGACACAACGCATTCCGTTCTCTGGACTACATTCTGCTACTTAAGCCCATTTAGTGTTTGGTAGCGGGAGATTGAGAACGAACGAAGCCAAGCCAAGCCATATAGAGCGAAAGTTACGTGAAACTGGTTTCCGGAAGGCTTTATGGTCCAGAATTGCAAAACCTTCAGCGCCTGTTCGCTTGGAGAATGAGTTCATCCCTGAGTTGCCCAACTGGCCTGGTTCCTCAGCTGCTGTCCTATCCAGCTTCCTGCAAGGGATTGAAACTTCTTAACCTACTGTTTTGGATCATTATGGATGCCGCCAGACCTCGGATTTGCCTGGAATTTACACTAGTCGACGGCTTACATTTGTGTTCACGGAAACGTGGTGTTGTTTTCCGTCTGTACTTGTTATTTCGTTCTTTTTTTTTGGTGATTTCTTCCATCCGTTTATCCTGGTCTGGACGCCGGCTGAATGGCACTACGCTTATACCTGTGTCGTATTTCACGGGTTAGTTCTGCCGGTTCACCTTCACGAATTTGGCGTGTGGGAATTTTAGATGCTATTATGATGAGCTGAATACAGCTGGGGAGAGATGCCAGACCCACTCACACGCTGAGTGTTGTCCATAAGACCTCTTGTGGTTATCGAAAAGGCACGACAAACTGCGTTTGATGCCATCCCATCTTTCTACCCTGCGGGTTACATGTTTACGGAAAGGCTTCGGTGGTAACCCTGAGGCAAAATCTTCATCCTATGCTATCTCCAGTCGTCTCGATGAATGTCTTGCCACTGGCAAAAGGTAGCTTAGGCTCTGTGTGTGAGGTTGACAAAAGGCGCAGTTTCTTCCTCACTTTAATTCAAATCACCGCGCAAATCACCCATTTCAGCGGACACAGCAAGAGATACGACTGTCCACACGGCTGAACAAAGAGAGTGGTCTTCATCACTTGTGATGGACAACTATTAAGAGTTCGCTGGTTGTACAAACTCAATCTCCGTCCTTTGAAGCGCTCCTCTCTCTTGACCCGCGTATACTTTTAAAGTCCTGGAATCTGTGCATCGCTGGTTTATCAACTGCATTATCTTCATCCGGTGTGGTCGTTGATCAATTTCAAAATGTCTATCTCTATTTCTATTTGGAGATGAGATGTTTCCGAAGACTTTTAAACGTCACGTACAAAGATCGAGTTACAAATGAGGAAACACGAGATAGAATTACAACAGCAATAGGGCCTTTTGAAGACCTCTTTGCAACTGTCAAAAGAAGGAAACTCGCTTGGTACGGTCACATATCGAGATCAAATGGTCTTGCAAATACGATCCTCCACGGAAAGGTGCAAGGCAGACGACGAAGAGGCCGGCCCAAAAAAGAGGTTTAGGACAACATAAAAGAATGGACCAATCTCCGACCAGAAGAGGCACAGGCAGCGGCTCTGGCAGAGAAGGGTGGCGTGGGGTTGTGAGGCTGTCTTCATGTGTGCCCCAACGACCTCACCGGTTACGGCTGACCTGACCTGACCTGACCTGACTACCTCTATCCACTGCCAATGTCCTCCTTGGGCCAGGAAGTCAGCTTTGTCATTCCCGTAAACTCCAGCACGGCCAGGATCCACACACGTTTCCGGAGGTTCGAGTCCTCTATTCACTCCATCCACTCTACCCACAACCCTTCTGCGCCTTCCGAAGCAAGGATTTACAGTCAGAGACGATTACAGCCCTCAGTAAAGAGGTCCCAGACAGCTACCTCAGAGAGGAAGTCCCTGCTTCGTTCTCCATTCTGATACCGGACGCTGTTGTCAAGTATGCACCACTTCTCTCAGCACCGACCCTGCCTCTTACTCTAGCAGAGACGCCCCAACTAGCTGCGCGTTGCACACTGTATATAAATCTAACAGCGTCAGAATCCTGAACATTTTCACTTATTAGTTCGCACATGGCTACAATATTCGAGTGGCCCGCTGGGGTCTTTGTGTTTTACAAGGTCAAGAATAGCACCACTGCCCCACAGAGAGAATTTCGTAAGAGGCGACTAACTGTGTGACGTGGCATAACACCGGCCATGGTTAGGTGGTTTGTTTAGAGCAGCATAGATGGCGCCTAACAGGCTGCGGGTCCACTTTGTTCTAATGTTTGAGTCTATTAATATGGACTCGGTTAACCACCCTCCGTAAGCGCTTGTCCCAACGCTGCGGAGTATCAAGCTGCTCGAGCCTAGCCCGCTAAACAGGAAATCTTTTTCCCGGCTACATCCATTCCAGAGCTGGGACCTGCACATGGGCATCTGTACATGTAGAAGTACAGGTCGACTAAGAACATGGCTACTCCACACACAGAACCTATTTGGCCATTGTGAGTGGCTGAGTGTGTAGAGCCATGAGCTGGGATACGAAACCTTTCATCTCGATTCAAATATTGTATTTATTTAACCCCACGAAGAGATAAGACACGATTTATTCAGTTCAAGCAGGCATACATTATCCCCAGTACATGAAAGCACACTTTACTTCAATAGCTGACTCTTAGATTGGACAAATCAACCGGGGCTCACATCCAGTGGCGGATCTGCAGTTTAAGGGACCGGAGGGGGAAAGAGGCCTAACGTCTGGTTGGTCAGGCTCAGGCAAAACATACTAGACAAAGACTCTCACCACCTTGGCTTCCTCGTAGCACTTCCTGGAAACGGGCTGTTTTCATGGCAGCCCTGGCTAACAAGATGAGTCATTGACGTGATCCCCTTTGTAGTGAGCGACACGCAGATGAAGCCAATCATAGAACAGCTGCCTGAAGGAACCCGGTCAATCTACGACAGCCCGCCACTTAACGTCTTTTTAAGGGCCCACAAAAGAGTAATCCTACGTATTGTGGGAATTCAACAACAACAACAACAACAACAACAACAACAACAATACTGACCAGAGGCGGGAATTTGTTTTTAAATTAAATGTTTGCCTTTCTGTATTCTACCGGTGGAGACACGTACTTATCCACCCCGGAGTGTAGTCCATTGGGCTATATCAGGACATATTAACCAATGCTTGGATTCATGTCCGTGTCTATTTGTACCCTTTCTAGTGTTTCGTATTGTTTGAGGATTGTGTTTCTTGGTGTGATCCTCTTTGATCCTTCCTTATTGCTTTTTGCTTGCTCCTCCATTCTCTTTTTCCTTCCGTCCTTCCTTCTTTCCTTCATTCCTTCCTTCATTCATTTCTTTCTTCCTTACACACTCCCTTCCTTTCTTCCTTCCTTCCTTCCTTCCTTACATCCTCCCTTACTTTCTTTCTCCCTCCCTTCCTCCCTCTCTTCTTTCCTTCCTTCCTTCCTGCCTCCCTTCCTTCCTTCCCTCCCGTCTTTCCTTCCCTCCCTTCTTTCCTTCCTTCCTTCCTCTCGTCCTTCCTCCCTTCCCTTCCTTCCTCCCTTCCTCCCTCCCTTCCTTCCTTCCTTCCTCCCTCCCTTCCTTCCTCTCTCCCTCCCTTCCTTCCTCCATTCCTTTCTCTCTTCCTTTCTCCCTTCCTTCCTCCCTCCCTCCCTCCCTCCCTTCCTTCTTTCCTCCTTCCCTTCCTTCCTTCCTTCCTCCCTTCCTTCCTCCCTCCCTCCCTTCCTTCCTCCCTTCCTTCCTCCCTTCCTTCCTCCCTCCCTTCCTTCCTTCCTCCCTCCCTTCCTCCCTTCCTTCCTTCCTTCCTTCCTTCCTTCCTCCCTTCCTTCCTTCTTTCCCTCCTTCCATAGACGCACACTATCCGGCCCCACAGGTCTAATATTCGCCTAGGTATCTCAGGCCCGTTTTGTCGGTCGACCACTACCATGTCCAACTGCTGAGGCTTGTAGCCAAACCTCGCCCGGTGCTGCTGAAGGAGAGACTGCTATCTGCCGGAGCCATGTAGAACGGAGGCGGCCCCTCCCATGCCTCCAGCCAGTCGATGGGAGACCGTTGTTACACGTAACTGATTTAACCACGATCTGGTGAGCCGGGACTTCCTGGTCCAGTCGAACCACATGCCCCGAACACAGACAGGCGGCGGCGGACCAGACTGTCCGAGATAGAGGGAAGACTCGTCTTTGCAGACAGCTCGACATTACGGACCAGATCGAACCACTGGATACCGGGGATGCGTCGCTGGTTGCGGATATGAAAGGCATCGAGTCTTGATATGTCCTGTTTAAGTAGGGTCCGAGTCTTGATATGTCCTGTTTAAGTAGGGTCCGAGTCTTAATATGTCCTGTTTAAGTAGGGTCCGAGTCTTGATATGTCCTGTTTAAGTAGGGTCCGAGTCTTGATATGTCCTGTTTAAGTAGGGTCCGAGTCTTGATATGTCCTGTTTAAGTAGGGTCCAAGTCTCTGGGCCGTACATGACGATAGGAACCACACACGTCTGATAGATTCGTATATGTATCCGAGGGAGAGTCTACCACACGCGGCGAAGGTCGTTCATAGCGGAGGCAGCCTTATCACGTCAGGCGCGTTGAAAATGAACTTGCCAGGTATGTGAATTCACTAGTGCTCTCCATCGTGTGGTCATGGACATCAATGCTGTGAGGACCACTGTTTGAACTAAAAATAGGCCCAAGTTTGATGTTCCGGGAGCCAGTTTCTCGATTGACTGTTGCAGAGCCACATTGTCCAGGGAGACTATGACTATTTCGTCAGCATAGGGGAAGTCTGTGATTCGTGTCTGGTCCATGTCGATGCCCAGGTGAACTCTCACCAAAGACAAAGGACGCCGTCCACCGTAGACGACGATGGCATAATTAATTTTCCTAGCGCTATTTTTAGTAAGGATTAACTGCGCTACTTTTTATCCTCACTCTCTCGTCTCGAGCCGCCCGACCCCAGTGGCAAGTCAAGGACAAGATGACCAGGGGGCGACTACGAGATGCAGGGAACTCTGCATCAAGCACCCGGAAAAAAGACGCCGGTCCGGAGTCGAACCCACACCATCTGATCACGAGGCCGACGGCTTTACCACTCCGCCACGGAATCCTCACTCTCACCACCAGAGGATTAAAACCGCAATTTTAGTTTATTTTTGTAAATGCTGTTGCGGCTGATGGGGGGATTATAAACTGCATAAAAATGCAAAGACTGTGTACGGTTCTCATGGCAGCGCAAGGCTTCCATGGCAGTTCTTCTTCTTCTTCTTCTTCTTCTTCTTCTTCTTTTTCTTCTTCTTCTTTTTCGTTCATCCTCAGATCAAGGTTCCGATTTCTCTTACAAAGGACACCGTTGTTTGTAAGACTGCTTTATCTCCATACAGCTTTTCTCTCATATCTGTCTCACGAGGCCAGTATTGTTCTCTCTTTTCCTGCGTGAGCGTGCAGCTTTGTAGGATGTGTTCCACGGTCATGGTATGCTCCACACATGGGCACCTGTCATCTGTCTCAATCCTCATTTTGTTGTAAAAATGACCCTCGAGTCTGTTATGCCCAGTTCTCAGTCTGAAGAGGATGACTTGCTCTTTTCTAGTTAAGATAAAGTAGATGTCTTCTTTTCGGAAGTCGGGGTGTTGATCAGCCCATTTTACCCTGAAGTTGGTTTTAATTATGGTCTTGGCCTCATTATATGTGATACTCAGGTCTGTTTGTGGGGATGCTCCTCCACTCTTTGCTAGTTTGTCTGCAGCTTCATCGCCTTCAATATTGCTAGGACGATTGATTTCTGTTCATTCTTCGTTCGTTCGTTCGTTCTCACTCCTGCTACTAAGCCCAAAAAAGGAGCTTTGTAATTAGCAGGATGTAATCCGGAGAACCGAATGTGTTGTGTCGTTGTTTACAGATTAAATGCGATATTTGCACCTTTCAGTCCGGCACATCCAACTTAATACCGGGTAATCCTCCCCCCCCCCCCTTTCGATCCCTTCTCCTTAGCCAGTCTGCCCTGTTGCAACCTGTAATCCAGGATCACCACGTAGTGGTGTAGAAGTGTCATGGCAACTCATGCACTGAAGCTGGCAGTTAACTCACTCTCGCTGACCGCCCCAGCTCATGCGCTGCCCAGCATCTTGATCCTGATTTCTGGTCCGACACTTTATGAAGCTGCCAGGCACGACTAGCTACTACCCGATCCTAACTAACATTCCCTGATTAGTATGTTTCAACTAACCAGACGTAATATCTAGGTCTGGAACGAGGTTAATAAAAAAACCTTCGTAGATAAGATAAGAAGTTATCAAACAATACTTACACAAAATTATACCTTGTTCTATTTCCGTTCACTTCTGTGGTCACAATGTGACGGACAAACACGATATTCTCCCATCTCTTATTGCTAAATCAACATATCGTGTGATGGATTATCTACAGTTTCGTGAGACAGAAGGTGTGTGCTTGTGTGTGTGTTTTGGGTTGATGCCATTGATAATTTGTTTAGACTTTGAATACGGAATAGACTCCTTGTTCGGCAGGCGATTCTCACACACGTTATGTTGTTTTGGTTCCTTTTTGTTGAATTGTTTCCCGTTGTCTCGGATTAGGTTATTGCTGCTGCTGCTGTAGCTGTTATTGTTATTCTGGTTCTTGTAGCTATTTTTGTTGTTATTGTCATTCTGGTTCTTGTAGCTATTTTTGTTGTTATTGTTATTCTGGTTCTTGTATTTACTATTGTTGTTATTCTGGTTCTTGTATTTACTATTGTTGTTATTCTGGTTCTTGTATTTACTATTGTTGTTATTCTGGTTCTTGTATTTACTATTGTTGTTATTCTGGTTCTTGTATTTACTATTGTTGTTATTGTTATTCTGGTTCTTGTATTTACTATTGTTGTTATTGTTATTCTGGTTCTTGAATTTACTATTGTTGTTATTGTTATTCTGGTTCTTGTATTTACTATTGTTGTTATTGTTATTCTGGTTCTTGTATTTACTATTGTTGTTATTGTTATTCTGGTTCTTGTATTTACTATTGTTGTTATTGTTATTCTGGTTCTTGTATTTACTATTGTTGTTATTGTTATTCTGGTTCTTGTATTTACTATTGTTGTTATTGTTATTCTGGTTCTTGTATTTACTATTGTTGTTATTGTTATTCTGGTTCTTTTATTTACTATTGTTGTTATTGTTATTCTGGTTCTTGTAGCTGTTATTATTATTATTCTGGTTCTTGTATTTACTATTGTTGTTATTGTTATTCTGGTTCTTGTATTTACTATTGTTGTTATTCTGGTTCTTGTATTTACTATTGTTGTTATTGTTATTCTGGTTCTTGTAGCTGTTATTATTGTTATTCTGGTTCTTGTATTTACTATTGTTGTTATTGTTATTCTGGCTCTTGTATTTACTATTGTTGTTATTGTTATTCTGGCTCTTGTATTTACTATTGTTGTTATTGTTATTCTGGTTCTTGAATTTACTATTGTTGTTATTGTTATTCTGGTTCTTGTATTTACTATTGTTGTTATTGTTATTTTAGTTCTTGAAATTACTATTGTTGTTATTCTGGTTTTTGTAGCTGTTATTGTTGTTATTGTTATTCTGGTTCTTGTAGCTGTTATTGTTGTTATTGTTATTATGGTTCTTGTAGCTGTTATTGTTATTCTGGTTCGTGAAATTACTATTGTTGTTATTCTGGTGGTTGTAGTTATTATTGTTGTTATTTTTGGTGCTGCTGCTGCTGTTGTTATTATGTGGTGATCAGTTGTTCTGCAGACAATATCCATACTATATTTGAACAGCGTGTTCTCCCAACGAAAACATGTTGATCTTAACCTGCATTGTTTTTGTTCTCGTGTCTTTCTATTTTCTGACACATATTGGTATTTTTGTGTTATTAACGAAGTTGCATAATATTCATCAGAGTCATTGGCATCCTCTCACTTTCCCTCTCTTTTACTGTACCTCTCTCCCCCTCTCTCTCTCTCTCTCTCTCTCTCTCTCTCTGTCTGTACATTTCTCTCACTCACGCTTTCTCTCTCTGTATCCCTTTATCTCCTTCACTCACTCTCTCTTTCTGTAAACCACTCTCTCTCTTTCTCTCATTCTCTCTCTTTCTCTGTATACTCCACTCTCTCTCTCTTTCTCTTCTCTCACTCCTTTCTCTCTCTCTCTCTCTCTCTCTGTACCTCTGTATCGCTGTCTCTTTATGTAACTCTGTCTCGCTCTGTCTCTTTATGTAACTCTGTCTCTTTATCTAACTCTGTCTCGCTCTGTCTCTTTATGTAACTTATTCTGTCTTGCTCTGTCTCTTTATGTAACTCTTTCTGCCTCGCTCTGTCTCATTATGTAACTCTGTCTCGCTCTGTCTCATTATGTAACTTATTCTGTCTCGCTCTGTCTCATTATGTAACTCTTTCTGTCTCGCTCTGTCTCTTTATGTAACTATTTATGTCTCGCTCTGTCTCTTTATGTAACTATTTATGTCTCGCTCTGTCTCTTTATGTAACTCTTTCTGTCTCGATCAGTTTCTTTATGTAACTCCTTCTGTCTCGCTCTCTCTCTCGCTCTCTCTCTCTCTCTCTCTCACTCTCTTCCAGCGGGACCAAAAAAAATGGGAGAAAAAAACCACAGTAATTATATTTTCTTATGCGATACGTTCAATGTGTCAAGCCCATGATTAACACCATTAAGCGTCGTTTTCTCCGTCATCGCCTTGTTTCTAGTTCTTTCATGAAATTGAATTTTATATACTCCAGTTTCATAGTGCAGCCGCATTCCCCAGTCTTCCTTCGTGTCTTCCCAGTGGAATAATCATTTGAGGTCATACACCGTTATCGAACAAGCATTTGATAAAATCATTTGTTATCAAACACATATCGTGTATTATAATTATCAACTACAATGAGATAGCCAACAGTCTACGTAGCATCACTTCTGACGTTCCACACATATTTTAAGCGATTATTATGTGCGTCGTGTATGGGCATTCCAACCTGGTCAGGTAAAACCAATTGCTGCAGAAACCACCACTACGTTCTTTGATGCAGGCTTCCTGTAAACATGACCGGCTTGCGATTTTAATGGAGTTACAATGGTCTTCATATTTCTTTATTGACGTATTTTGTCCTGCTTGTGTCTTTCAGCGTCAGGTTATGAAGAGGTTTCTTGACCGGGCCCTAGTATGTGCTTGTGCCTTTCAGCGTCAGGTTATGAAGAGGTTTCTTGACCGGGCCCTAGTATGTGCTTGTGCCCTTCAGCGTCAGGTTATGAAGAGGTTTCTTGACCGGGCCCTAGTATGTGCTTGTGCCCTTCAGCGTCAGGTTATGAAGAGGTTTCTTGACCGGGCCCTAGTATGTGCTTGTGCCCTTCAGCGTCAGGTTATGAAGAGGTTTCTTGACCGGGCCCTAGTATGTGCTTGTGCCTTTCAGCGTCAGGTTATGAAGAGGTTTCTTGACCGGGCCCTAGTATGTGCTTGTGTCTTTCAGCGTCAGGTTATGGAGAGGTTTCTTGACTGGGCCCTAGTATGTGCTTCGTACATAGGGAGCCGTAGTCGGCCCTGGACTTTACATCCATTGTACCTTAATAACTTACTAACTTAACTTAACGTCTTTATAGTGGTTTAGTAGACTGCAGAGTCTGTATACAAACAATTTCTTTTGCATTTCATTGATCTAAAAACTATGCTTATCCAATATATTGTTGAATGTATTATTTGATCCTGCCTCCACTATTTCTTGTGATAATGCATTCCAAGCATTCACCACTCTCTGACTAAAAAAATATTTTCTAACATCTAATCTGGACCTTTTTTTTTATAGTTAATTTGTAGCTATGCCCTCTTGTTCTTGTGGGTGTTAGTATTTTGAAAAACGTGTCATAGTCTAATTTATCCGTGCCTTTGATTATCTTATAAACCTGAATTAAGTCACCTCAAATTCTCTTTTCTAGACACTGTAGGCCTGTTTTTCTGAGTCTTTCCTCATAGTATTGCATCCGGTGTTTGTCGTGTCAAACCATTTGGTTCGCTGTCTCTTGATGAGGTCTAGCACTGATATTGTACCTCGTCACCGTCATCACGTGCCGTCTCCGCATCGGATGATGACGTTAATGAATCTCCACCTGTCTCTGCCCCGTCCCAGGTTAGTACACTCAGTCAGTGTCCTGACCCCATCTTGATGTTGCCTGTCCATCTATACCACTGCCGCACTTTGACTCTCTTGCCCTCAACTCTTCTTAGTTTGACTCGTTCTTAGTTCGACCCGTTCTTAGTTCGACCCGTTCTTAGTTCTTAGTTCGACCCGTTCTTAGTTCTTAGTTCAACCCGTTCTTAGTTCGACCCGTTCTTAGAGTTCGACCCGTTCTTAGTTCTTAGTTCAACCCGTTCTTAGTTCTCAGTTTGACCCATTTTTAGTTCGACCCGTTCTTAGTTCGACCCGTTCTTAGTTCGACCCGTTCTTAGTTCGACCCGTTCTTAGTTCTTAGTTCGACCCGTTCTTAGTTCGACCTATTCTTAGTTCGATCCGGTCTTAGTTCGACCCGTCCTTAGTTCAACCCGTTCTTAGTTCGACCCATTTTTAGTTCGACCCGTTCTTAGTTCTTAGTTCGACCCGTTCTTAGTTCGACCCATTCTTAGATAGATCCGTTCTTAGTTCGACCCGTTCTTAGTTCTTAGTTCGATCCGTTCTTAGTTCGACTTGTTCTTAGTTCTTAGTTCGACCCGTTCTTAGTTCGATCCGTTCTTAGTTCGACCCATTCTTAGTTCGACCCGTTCTTAGGTCTTAGTTCGACCCGTTCCTATTTCTTAGTTCGACCCACTCTTAGTTTGACCCGTTCTTAGTTAGACCCGTCCTTAGTTCAACCCGTTCTTAGTTCTTAGTTCGACCCATTCTTAGTTCGACTCATTCTTAGTTCGACCCGTTCTTAGTTCTTAGTTCGACCCGTCCTTAGTTCAACCCGTTCTTAGTTCTTAGTTCGACCTATTCTTAGTTCGACCCTTTCTTAGTTCGACCCGTCCTTAGTTCTTAGTTCGATCCGTTCTTAGTTCGACCCATTCTTAGTTCTTAGTTCGATCCGTTCTTAGTTCGACTTGTTCTTAGTTCGACCCGTTCTTAGTTCGATCCGTTATTAGTTCGACCCGTTCCTATTTCTTAGTTCGACCCACTCTTAGTTCTTAGTTCGATCCGTTCTTAGTTCGACCCGTTCTTAGTTCGACCCGTTCTTAGTTCGACCCGTTCTTCGTCAAGGGTTGGTCACCCTTGAGCTGGTCCTAACTCAGGATCCAGTTGTTTCTGTCGCTGGCGCGTGTCGTCCAGTGGGACAGTAGTCTGTCTGTTGTAGGGTCGTGTGTGTTGTGCTTGTCTAGTGGATCTCGCCAGCGAGTTGGGGGCCGTCCCAGGTGTCTCTTTTTGTTGCGTGGGTACCACATGTTGGTTATGGTACTCCATCTTTCATCTTATCTTCTGGATATATAACCAGCCCAGCGGTCTTTCGAATGACTGGCGTACTGTAGGACATCCATAGCACAATGTGAGTAGGAATTTCGTGTTGTTTAGCTTTCTTTTTGTATCCATTGTTACGCACTTTCATATATCTCATTCTTCTTTCGCCATCGAATCTCCCGCTAACAAACCCCGAACGTTCTAAACATCTCCCGCTACCAAGCCCTGAACGTTCTCAAACGCCCGCTACCAAGCCCTGAACATTCTCAATCTCCCGCTACCAAGTCCTGAATGTCCTCAATCTCCCGCTACCAAGCCCTGAACATTCTCAAACCTCCCGCTACCAAGCCCTGAACGTTCTCAAATCTCCCGCTACCAAGTCCTGGACGTTCTCAAATCTCCCGCTACCAAGCCCTGAACGTTCTCAAATCTTCCGCTACAAAGTCCTAAACATTCTCAAACTTCCCGCTACCAAGCCCTGAACGTTCTCGAATCTTCCGCTACCAAGTCCTGGACGTTCTCAAATCTCCCGCTACCAAGTCCTGGACGTTCTAAAATCTCCCGCTACCAAGTCCTGGACGTTCTCAAATCTCCCGCTACCAAGTCCTGGACGTTCTCAAATCTCCCGTTACCAAGTCCTGGACGTTCTCAAATCTCCCGTTACCAAGTCCTAATAAGGCTTTTAGTAGTAGCAGGATGTAGTCCGGAAAACGGAATGCGTTGTGTCGAAGTTTACAGTTTGACTGCGATATTTGCTTCTTTGGATCCAACACATCCGACTTCAGCAGGCATTTTTAGTATCACGTTAGCCTTCCGTTTTCGATCCCTTCTCCTTAGCCAGTCTGTGCTGTTGCAGCCTTTTTTTTAGGATCACCGCGTGGAGGTGTAGAAGGGTCTTGGCAGCTCTGGTTCGCTGGCCCTGACGCTAGCAGTCAGCTATGGGTCGCTGTCCGCTGCAGCTCATGCGCTGCTCAGCATATTGACCGCGTTGACATTGTAATATTGTGGACATTTGTCCAATGATTTGAATATTTTTTTAATGAAAAGGAAAGAAGAACCAAAACGGGAAGTTTAAATCGTGGCCTTTGATCGCAATAGTAGTGACCTTCACGCAGATGAAGTCAATCATATCACAACAGCCTGGTGGACACCAGTCCACCGCCATCAGCACGCTCGGGATGTGATGAAAGCTACTGCAATCCGCCACTTAATGCCCTGTTCAGTGCGTATGAAAGAAAAACATATTAAGCATGGACATTAAACAATATCATCACAGAAACTATAATGAAAGCATGAAATAATATTATCACAGAAACTATAATAAAAGCATGAAATAATATTATCACAGAAACTATAATAAAAGCATGAAATAATAACATCACAGACACTATAATCAAAGCATGAAATACGCATGAAGATTGTTCACAACATCAACATGTAACAGCTACAACTTCCGAGAGTTTGCCCGTTAAATCAACAAATTGCCTAACGGGTCACCTTCGCTTTAACCAGGACAGACCCTGTGCTTTTTAGCACCGCAGATAAGCTGCTCTGACGCAGCTCCCCCAATAAATTTCTCTGACGCAGCTCCCCCAATAAGCTGCTCTGACGCAGCTCCCCCCAATAAATTGCTCTGACGCAGCTCCCCCCAATAAGCTGCTCTGACGCAGCTCCCCCAATAAGATGCTCTGACGCAGCTCACCCCTTCCCCTCCCAATAAGTTGCTCTGACGCAGCTCCCCCCAATAAACTGCTCTGGCGCAGCTCCCCCCAATAAGTTGCTCTGTCGCAGCTCCCCCCAATAAGCTGCTCTGTCGCAGCTTTTCCAATAAGCTGCTCTGTCGCAGCTTTTCCAATAAGCTGCTCTGTCGCAGCTTTTCCAATAAGCTGCTCTGTCGCAGCTTCCCCAATAAGCTGCTCTGACGCAGCTTCCCCAATAAGCTGCCTTGACGCAGCTTCCCCAATAAACTGCTCTGACGCAGCTCCCCCCAATAATCTGCTCTGACTCACCTCCCCTCAATAATCCGCGAACCTGGTAGGCAAGATCCAAACTTGTAATGTCACCCTTGTTCCTCGTTTCTCACTCTTCAAACACACGTCCAGAATTGGCTGTTAAGCACTTTAATTAATTGTGAAACTCATTGGGTTCCGGTTGACTGAATTAAGTTAGTTTTTTCCTAAATCACTGTCAATCAACAGAAATTGGATTGAATGTTGCCGTGTTAAAATTGATGTTGCTTCCTGATTTAGTTGTGAGACTGTTTAATTAATACAGCGGTTCTCATCCTGTTTATCTCAGGGAACCCTTGAAATAGTTATCATGTCTCAGATGGCCCCCTGTACAATTACATATATGCAAGCCCTGACAAAAGCGCTCGTCTGTTCGTCTGTGACGAGAAACAACTTTTACTTGACATCATCATCATGTAGCTTGTCCTTTGCAGAGCGCCGCTCTCACAACAGCCGATCTGTAAGTCTCTCGATCTCTAGCCAGAACTCCCACAGAACGTCGCTCTCACAACAGACGATCTGTAAGTCTCTCGATCTCTAGCCAGGACAGGACCCCCACAGAGCGCCGCTCTCACAACAGCCGATCTGTAAGTCTCTCGATCTCTAGCCAGGACAGGACCCCCACAGAGCGCCGCTCTCACAACAGCCGATCTGTAAGACTCTATATCTCTAGCCCAGAACTCCTACAGAACGTCGCTCTCACAACAGCCGATCTGTAAGTCTCTCGATCTCTAGCCAGGACAGGACCCCCACAGAACGTCGCTCTCACAACAGCCGATCTGTAAGTCTCTCGATCTCTAGCCAGGACAGGACCCCCACAGAACGTCGCTCTCACAACAGCCGATCTGTAAGACTCTATCTCTGGCCAGACTGCCCGCCTCCGTCGCTGTCATCTTCAGGACCTCCATGATGCCTTGTGTCCATCTGCTTCTCGGTCTCTTTTTCCTACTTTATTTATAGTCTCTTGTAGACCTTTTCTCTCCTCCTGCAGTTGGTGCATAGACCTGAATTATTGTAATGTTTCTGCCTTTCCTCTTCAGTCTGATCTGAAGTACCCAATCATTAACTGAATCATACCCAAGCAGTGCTGCGGACGTTCGTTCCGATAAAAGAAAACCAACTCCACCATAGCCGCTCCGTTCTCTCCCCGAGAATACAAAGTGTCCTCCTGTGTGGGTACTGAAATGGCCCTGACCCGCCCACCTGTGTTCCGAGATTCCCAGTATGTCCACTTTTGTTCTCTCCGATTCCTTCTCAGTCATGAGAAGTTTCCCTTGGTACATACTTCTTGTGTTCCATGTTCCAATTCTGAGTTTTTTGTTTAGACCAGCACCAGGGTTTTCCACCGTATTTCCGTCAGGCTCTTGGTCGTCATCACTATTACTTGTACTTGACCTGGCATTGTTCTCGGCCCCACTTCGTTTACTTAATCCGACTTGCATGGGGGTCTGACCATCGGACCTTTGAATTTTCTTATTTTTGGCTGTCCTGATTTTCTTGGCAGTAATACAGTCAGTAGTTTGCCGTTGCTTTCCGACCGGTTCTGATTTTCTTGGCAGTAATACAGTCAGTAGTTTGCCGTTGCTTTCCGACCGGTTCTGATTTCCTTTGCAGTAATACAGTCAGTAGTTTGCCGTTGCTTTTCGACCGGTTCTGATTTTCTTGGCAGTAATACAGTCAGTAGTTTGCCGTTGCTTTCCGACCAGTTCTGATTTTCTTGGCAGTAATACAGTCAGTAGTTTGCCGTTGCTTTCCGACCGGTTCTGATTTTCTTGGCAGTAATATAGTCAGTAGTTTGCCGTTGCTTTCCGACCGGTTCTGATTTTCTTGGCAGTAATACAGTCAGTAGTTTGCCGTTGCTTTCCTACCGGTTCTGATTTTCTTGGCAGTAATACAGTCAGTAGTTTGCCGTTGCTTTCCGGCCGGTTCTGGCCCCTTACCAGTTTTAGTCCCTGGTGGGCCCTAAGCCAGATATCATGCCTTTTCCGCTCTTCCCCAACGGCCGTTGTCATTGTGTTTGATCATTCGCCCGTTTGGCCAGCAGCTGAGCGTGCACTTGTGGGGGGATGACTTTCCTTCAGGATGTGCCACCTGATCAGGTGTGTCCTGGGTTTTTCCTAGCGATTGTCTCACATAGTTTAGCCAGCCAGTCAAAGCTGTTGCCCGGGGGGGGGGGGTGGCACTTAAAGCCATATGTGAGTTCGGCAGGAGTAGGGGAACCAAATAGGATCCAAGCCGACCTTTGAACAAAGGAAGTGAACTCGACAGGTAACCATCCGTTTTTAATCGTTAATTACTTGCCTGCATCCAGAGTTACCTCCAGTCGTCTCGACCAATAGTCTTGCCACTGATCCAAGGTGACTCGGGAAAAGAGAGGGTGATTGAAGGCAAAGGCCGCCGTCCATCGTAGACGATGATGGCATAATTAATTTTGCTAGCGCTATTTTTAGTAAGGATTAACTGCGCTACTTTTAATCCTTACTCTCTTATCTCGAGCCGCCCGACCCCAGTGGCAAGTCAAGGACAAGACGACTAGGGGGCGACTACGAGATGCAGGGGACTGCATCAAGCACCCATGAAAAAGACGGCGGAGTCCGGAGTCGAACCCACACCACCTGATTACGAGGGCGACGGATTAACCACTTCGCCACGGAATCCCCTGAGATTGATGACCATCAAGAAAAAGGGTTGTCTAAGCTCTACCTACCTTCCTCCAAACTCTAATAAATGTTAAAAGACGTCTAAGCTCCTTCTACATATTGTCTCTACAGCTAAGATATGTTACAACAGTACCATTTATCGATAGCCAGCTCCACGGGTGACCTGCACCGATGTTGACCAGCTCCACTAGTGATTTGCACCAAAGTGGACCAGCTCCACTAGTGACTTGCACTAAAGTGGACCAGCTCCACTAGTGACTTGCACCAAAGTGGACCAGCTCCACTAGTGACTTGCACCAAAGTGAACATCGTTCTCTTGCTCCTTTATTTAGCAGCGAAGGGGGGAAAACCTATAGAAATTCATCGGCGAATGAAGGTCCAGTACGGTAAGTCATGCCTTTCACTCAGTCAATCGACGATATTCCCTGACGAGACGGTCAACGGCTGCAATCGACTCTGGGGTTACTACTCTGTGTGCCTGACCTGGTCATGAACATCCTGTCACAGATCTCACGCCGTTTTGGGACTTGCTACTCTACTCTAGCCCTCCTGTGTGTGTATATATATATATATATATATCATCAGGTGCCGTGCCGGTTGACGTGGGCGATCATATACCTCCATCCATTTCTATCACGCGTGTCGTTTACCAACTCTGTTGTTGATTTTCGTCCTTGTCATCCTCTGGGTGTGCCCAGTACCTTCTCTCTCTGCCTTCCTCTGTCTCTCTCTCCTGCTGTCTTTCCCGTTGTCACGACGTGCTCTAAATCACCTCTTCTCATAACATGCCCGAAAAAATATGACTGCCTTGTTCTGATCCTTGCAATAAGTTGTCTTCGTGTTTGCGCCTCCTCAACTACTGTATCATTAGTCTTCTTTGTGTTTGCGCCTCCTCAACTACTGTATCATTAGTCTTCTTTGTGTTTGCGCCTCCTCAACTACTGTATCATTAGTCTTCTTTGTGTTTGCGCCTCCTCAACTACTGTATCATTAGTCTTCTTTGTGTTTGCGCCTCCTCAACTACTGTATCATTAGTCTTCTTTGTGTTTGCGCCTCCTCAACTACTGTATCATTAGTCTTCTTTGTGTTTGCGCCTCCTCAACTACTGTATCATTAGTCTTCTTTGTGTTTGCGCCTCCTCAACTACTGTATCATTAGTCTCCTTTGTGTTTGCGCCTCCTCAACTACTGTATCATTAGTCTTCTTTGTGTTTGCGCCTCCTCAACTACTGTATCATTAGTCTTCTTTGTGTTTGCGCCTCCTCAACTACTGTATCATTAGTCTTCTTTGTGTTTGCGCCTCCTCAACTACTGTATCATTAGTCTTCTTTGTGTTTGCGCCTCCTCAACTACTGTATCATTAGTCTTCTTTGTGTTTGCGCCTCCTCAACTACTGTATCATTAGTCTTCTTTGTGTTTGCGCCTCCTCAACTACTGTATCATTAGTCTTCTTTGTGTTTGCGCCTCCTCAACTACTGTATCATTAGTCTTCTTTGTGTTTGCGCCTCCTCAACTACTGTATCATTAGTCTTCTTTGTGTTTGCGCCTCCTCAACTACTGTATCATTAGTCATCTTTGTGTTTGCGCCTCCTCAACTACTGTATCATTAGTCTTCTTTGTGTTTGCGCCTCCTCAACTACTGTATCATTAGTCTTCTTTGTGTTTGCGCCTCCTCAACTACTGTATCATTAGTCTTCTTTGTGTTTGCGCCTCCTCAACTACTGTATCATTAGTCTCCTTTGTGTTTCCGCCTCCTCAACTACTGTATCATTAGTCTTCTTTGTGTTTGCGCCTCCTCAACTACTGTATCATTAGTCTTCTTTGTGTTAGCCCCTCCTCAACCACTGTATCATTAGTCTTCTTTGTGTTTGCGCCTCCTCAACTACTGTATCATTAGTCTTCTTTGTGTTTGCGCCTCCTCAACTACTGTATCATTAGTCTTCTTTGTGTTTGCGCCTCCTCAACTACTGTATCATTAGTCTTCTTTGTGTTTGCGCCTCCTCAACTACTGTATCATTAGTCTTCTTTGTGTTTGCACCTCCTCAACTACTGTATCATTAGTCTTCTTTGTGTTTGCGCCTCCTCAACTACTGTATCATTAGTCTTCTTTGTGTTTGCGCCTCCTCAACTACTGTATCATTAGTCTTCTTTGTGTTTGCGCCTCCTCAACTACTGTATCATTAGTCTTCTTTGTGTTTGCGCCTCCTCAACTACTGTATCATTAGTCTTCTTTGCATTCCATGGAATCCACAGCATTCTTCTGTAAAACCACATCTCCGTTACTTCCAAACATCTAAACGCTTGCTTGCTAATTGTCAATGATTCACTGCCATATGTCAGTACTGGTTCCACGTAGCATCCAGTTTCAGCGACAAGGTTTCTTACACACTATTCCCTTCATGGTATGGAAGACCGACTTGGCTTGGGCTATTCTGCATCGTATTTCGTAATTGCGTCTTCCTGATATATATATATATATATATATATACTGGTACACGGACAAACAAATACATGTATTTTTATTCATGTAATACAAATATATAAAATATTTAGCGCATATAGCAACGGACTGCCAGTACTTTTATCATGTTTTTGCTGTTCACATAACATACGCCTTTACGTTATGTAATTCAGCACGCATGTTTGAATCATTGATGGACCATGCCTGCTCTGTTTACTACCACTCTGTTCTCAAGAAACACGTACAGTCTGTCTGCGCTGCTGTACTAAATCCCTACATTATCTCCAAAAACCATTATCTGTCTGCAGTGGTTGTGTCGCTCTGGTCGTATCTGGTGAAATTGACTGAAGCAGTGGCGTTACCACCGTCGTTAGGGCGGCTGTTGGGTGAATTTTTGTTGCACGTTTTTAACTAACTTGACACGACCGTTGTCCGTTTGCATAGACTTCTATTTCTCTAATTTTAACCAACTTCCTCGCGTTGTTGTTGTTGTTTCCAATGCCCACAAGGAGTAGGATTACTCTTTTTTGCGCCCAGGAAAGGACTAAGTGGCTGCTTGCAGTAGCTTTCCTCACATCTCGAGTGTGGGGATGGCGTGGGCTAGTGATCAAGTGACACGCTCGCAACTCAAAGGTACCGGGTTCGCTCCCCAATCACAGCACCGACGTTACCCCGGGGAAGCAAACCCTTAGAAAATGAATGCCGAATTCGGATGCACTGGGCCGACAGGAGCAAAATAAATATAAATATAAGACGAACGCAAAAAAACCCAAACGGGCTGATCAAAAGTGGACTAGGGTCCTCCATGCGGTTGTGCTGTACTTATCTTCTTCTGCGTAGCGCTCACTACTACGGGGATCATGTCGATCCCTCACCTCGTTAGCCAGGCTGCCGTGAAAATAGCCCGTTTCCAGGGAGTGCTACTAGCAAGCCGAGGTGGGGGTCTTGGCCAGTATGTTTTGCCTGACCCTGACTAACATGTCTGACCAGTATGTTTTGCCTGACCCTGACTAACATGTCTGACCAGTATGTTTTGCCTGACCCTGACTAACATGTCTGACCAGTATGTTTTGCCTGACCCTGACTAACATGTCTGACCAGTATGTTTTGCTGACCCTAACTAACATGTCTGACCAATGTGTTTTGCCTGACCCTGACTAACATGTCTGATCAGTATATTTTACCTGATCCTGACTAACATGTCTGATCAGTATATTTTACCTGACCCTGACTAACATCTGAGCAGTATATTTTACTTTACCCTGACTAACATGTCTGAGCAGTATATTTTACTTTACCCTGACTAACATGTCTGATCAGTATATTTTACCTTACCCTGACTAACATGTCTGATCAGTATATTTTACCTGACCCTGACTAACATGTCTGATCAGTATATTTTACCTAACCCTGACTAACATGTCTGATCGGTATATTTTACCTGAACCTGACTAACATGTCCGATCAGTATGTTTTGCCTGACCAGAAGTTAGTTTCCTATCCCAAAGGTCTTCGTCAGCTCTGTTCGATATCTAAGAAAAAGCCACCCAGATATCACATTAACTATGTAAGCTAACACAAAGGACGCTCCATCTACATCTATGTATCGACATTTTCAGTTTATATCTCATTTTTGAATAATCGAAATTTCTGAATTTCATTTCTGTATTTCATTTATGTATTTCATTTCTGTTATTCATTTATGTATTTCATTTATGTATAATCGCAATTTCCGATATAACGGAGGACGCAGCTGTGTATGTATTACATACAAGACGTGTTCAAGTGAAACCGGACCTAACTGCACTAAGTGAACATACTTACGATTCGCACGATGACGTCAAGTTTGCATAATTTCATTATCCTCCGACTCATAGTTTCCTCATCAGACCGTTGAAAACATGGTGTGTGTGATACAAAATCCGTCCAGAGTTGATCAGCGAGCGGTGATTCGATTGCTAACAGCTGAAAGATGTCGACCAGTTGACAAACATCTCAGAATGCAGGCAGTGTATGGTGACAGAAGTGTGGCGAACGTAAGCTCCGGCGGCGGTCTACCCAAATTGCTGCATCAATTTTGGAGATGGCATCTTCTGCCGCACCTTCTGACCTGGTCTCGGAAGATCTTTCAGTAACTCACGTCCTTCTTTAAACATCGTTGTCTAGCTTTTCACTGTTGTCTTCGACACACTTTTGTCACCATACACTGCCTGCATTCTGCGATGAATGTCAACTGGTCGACATCCTTCAGCTGTTAGAAACCGAATCACCGCTCGCTGATAAACTCTGGACGGATTACATATCACATCCGTCATATTATCAACGGTCTGCTGAGTCGCAGGATAATGAAATCTTGCAAACTTGACGGTTGGTATGTGCTGTTTACATCAGAAGTGACGTCATCATGCGCGTCGTACGTATGTTCACTTGTTGCAGTTAGGTCCGGTTTCTTCTTCTTCATCGTACGCTGTTTACAGCGATATTTACGTTGCACTGTTTTGATTTGTTAGCCAGTGGCACAGTGCATCCGATTTCAACAGGCGTTTCTGTAGGGTTGCCCTCCTTAGCCTTTGGCTGTCCCCAGCCTAACTGCAAGGCAGCAGTTGTTTTTGGTCAGAGTTGTCTCTCTTAGGAAGTTGTCTTGCAGGACTATCGAGTCTTCCCTACTCGTGTCTATAGGGTTTGGCAATGATATGATGGACTATGTACTAGTTTGTACCATCCCGGAAGAGAGGCAGTCCAGTGTGACTTTTTCCCAGGATCGTCACGTCCTGCCAGACACGTAGCATATGCATGTGAGTGAGGTATCTCTTTGCTCCCTTTATTTTCTCGGCTCATCTGCAGTGATGGTACGCCTAGCATTCCCCGCCACCCGGGAGGTTGTCACCATAGGGCAGGAGGTGCAATGTCCGCTGGACTGCATCTCTTATGCGTCCATTGGAATGACTGATAGCAGACAGAGGCAAAGAGCGAGGAAGGAGTGCATTTTATCAGGTGCATTCCTGCGGCTCGACCGGGCCGGGCTGAGACGCAAATCCCAGCCATGTCGTAGCCTCCCATCACAGCGGTGCTGAGATTAAGGGTGGGATTCTGGCTTAGAGGCGTTCGGCCGTAGTCCCTCAGATGGTAGCTTATCAGCCAAGCACGTGGACCAAATGTCAGCGACCTGTGATTCCTCTCGAAAAAGTGCATTTGCCCAGGGGACAAGCCTGGTCATTGCACGGAGATGTTGTTCGCCTGGTGCGGACATATCTCATGGTCAAGGGTTGAGTCTCAGCAGTTCGCAGTGAGGTAGCTGATCTACTGCTTAGGGTACCCCGACCGAGAACTAAGTCTTATACAAATGGTTTCATACCTCATCGCCGTATGGGGTGAATATCGAGCAGCTTCCCGCCCGCTTTGATCGGCGGACGTCAGAGTCCTCATTCTGCGGCTCGACCGGGCGGGGCTGGGGCCCCAGGTCCCCACCACGTCGAGGCCTCCCCTTGCAATCGTGCTGAGCTTTTGCGCGGGATTTTGGCTTAGAGGCGTTCGGCCGTTATCCCTCACATGGTAGCCTCTCTTAGCCTCGCTTATCAGCCTGGTACGTGAACCAAATGTCTGCGGTTCCTCTCGATTTGAGCAGGATTTCCGTAGCAACGCCCTGTCATTTGTAGGGTAAAACTGACCTGTCTTCCGATGATCTATTTCCAGCACCCGTTCATTTTTTGGCCTGGACGAATTAATCGAGGGCTTTTGTTTGTCCGTGACCAGGTATCTGGAGCCTGCGGTTTCCGCGGTGTTAAGGCACGGTTTCCGTAGCGATCCTTCATTAGAAGGTTAGAGAGCTGACCTGTCTTCCGTGGGTCTGATACCAGCACACGTTCACTATTAGACCCAACGAAAGTGCTCTCGATTTGTCAGTCGTTCTACAGTGTTTGCGTCTTGAGTCAAATTTAGCCGCAGGCTCCACTCCTGATAGTGCTCTTCCGTCAATTCCTTCATCGACATTTGATAAGGCAGACATTTGAAAGATGCGTCGCCGGCACATGAGGCCATGCGATCAGCAGAAAGTTATCCAGTCACCAGTGGGGACGCCGCAACCCCGCGAGGGGAAACGACGATTGGTTTTGAACTAATAAAAGCGCTCTTTCCGCGAGGGTCGGAGCTTGGTAAGCATGTATTAGCTCTAGAATTGCCACAGTTATCCAAGTAGGATCGTGTCATCTAAGGAACCTCGACTGATTTAATGAGCCATTCGCGGTTTCACCGTGAGACAGTGTGAACTTAGACATGCATGGCTTAATCTTTGAGACAAGCATATGACTACTGGCAGGACCAACCAGATATCTGTCGGAGACGTACGTACAGCACACACCGGTCGGCGGAGGAAGGGTGTGTAAAAAGCCTCACTGGGACGGCCGCAGGGACCGACTGACGGGACGGACGGACGGTTGTTCCACCCGTCCCTCACCTTGTCGACCTAGGACCGCCTGGCAGATGCCTCCTACACGCACCAGACGACCGACCGACCGACCGGGCTCGCTCGGGGAGGGATGGCAGCGCTCTGTGCAGAACGGATCCCAACGACCTCGGCGATGAATTTCACTGGGACTAGAGACAATTTGGCCTGCCTGCCGGCCTGCCCTTCTCCCGAGGGTTGGTCCCCGGGAGAACACAGGGCCTTGAGGCACGATTCCTGCTTTCCATTTGCCAGGTCCGGTTTCACTTGAACACGTCTCGTATATATATATATATATATATATATATATATATATATATATGACATAAAATACCAATGCTCTAACTAAACAATCTGCATCCCATAATCATCATCACGCACCATGCCCTTTGCAGAGCGTATCTCTCATGGCAGCCGATCTGTAAGGCACTCAATCCTTGTCCCGCCTCTGCCAATCCAAACCCCAACCCCAGAGCCTCTGTAATAATCCCCCTTGTCTATCTTCTTCTTGGTCCGCCTCTGCCTCTGCCAACCCCAACCCCAGAGCCTCTAAAGTAATCCCCCTTGTCTATCTTCTCCTTGGTCGCCTCTGCCAACCCCAACCCCAGAGCCTCTATAATAATCCCCCTTGTCTATCGTCTCCTTGGTCCGCCTCTGCCAATACCAACCCCAACCCCAGAGCCTCTATAATAACCCCCCCCCCTTGTCTATCTTCTCCTTGGTCCGCCTCTGCCAACCCCAAAGCCTCTACAATAACCCCCCTTGTCTATCTTCTCCTTGGTCCGCCTCTGCCAACCCCAAAGCCTCTATAATAACCCCCCTTGTCTATATTCTCCTTGGTCCGCCTCTGCCTCTGCCAACCCCAGAGCCTCTATAATAATCCCCCTTGTCTATCATCTCCTTGGTCCGCCTCTGCCAATATCAACCCCAACCCCAGAGCCTCTATAATAACCCCCCTTGTCTATCTTCTCCTTGGTCCGCCTCTGCCTCTGCCAACCCCAGAGCCTCTATAATAATCCCCCTTATCTTCTCCTTGGTCCGCCTCTGCCAACCCCAACCCCAAAGCCTCTATAATAACCCCCCTTGTCTATCTTCTCCTTGGTCCGCCTCTGCCTCTGCCAACCCCAGAGCCTCTAAAATAATCCCCCTTATCTTCTCCTTAGTCTGCCTCTGCCTCTTCTTCCAGGTAGCAATACCTGCGCCAGTATCCACCGTTTCTATGTCATTGGGGCGTTTGGTGTAGCCAAAGTATGCCAATGTCTTACTTAGTGATGTTTACTAGCCTAGTTTTGTTCTATATCAAGCTCGTATCTTATGTCGGCGTTTTTCGTTTCTTCTATCCATGGTATTTTGAGCATTCTCTTGTTGCACTTTGGCGTCACAGAGTGTGAAGGTTTTATTTGCCGCGCGCTCGTTTTCCCGCCGAATTTGTTTAATGCGATCTTTTGGTTATAGAATGTCCCGTCGTGCGGTCTTTTGGTGATAGAATGTCCCGTCGTGCGGTCTTTTGGTGATAGAATGTCCCGTCGTGCGGTCTTTTGGTGATAGAATGTCCCGTCGTGTAGTCTTTTGGTGATAGAATGTCCCGTCGTGCGGTCTTTTTGTGATAGAATGTCCCGTCGTGTGGTTGGTGATAGAATGTCCCGTCCTGCGGTCTTTTGGTTATAGAATGTCTCGTCGTGCGGTCTTTTGGTGATAGAATGTCCCGTCGTGCGGTTGGTGATAGAATGTCCCGTCGTGCGGTCTTTTGGTGATAGAATGTCCCGTCGTGCTGTTTTTGGGTGGTAGAATGTCCGGTCGTGCGGTCTTTTGGTGATAGAATGTCCGGTCGTGCCGTCTTTTAGTGATAGAATGTCTCGTCGTGTGGTTTTTGGGTGGTAGAATGTCCCGTCGTGCGGTTTTAAGGTGGTAGAATGTCCCGTCGTGCGGTTTTTGGGTGGTAGATTCCTGTCATGCGGATTTTGGCTGATGGAATGTCCCGCATGCTACCTTAGTGGGATAGTATGTCCCCCCCCCCCCCCCCCCCCCGCCCCCCATGCGATCTTTTGGATGGTAGAACGTCCCGCATGCTACCTTTATGTGATAGTACATCCCCGCCATGCGGTCTTTTGGAGGGTAGAACGTCCCGTATGCTACCTTTGTGTGATAGTACGTCCCCGCCATGCGGTCTTTGTACGATAGAACGTCCAGTCATGCGGTGTTTTCCTGATAGAACGTCCAGTCATGCGGTGTTTTCCTGATAGAATGTCCAGTCATTCGGTGTTTTCCTGATAGAACGTCCAGTCGTGCGGTGTTTTCCTGATAGAACGTCCAGTCATTCGGTGTTTTCCTGATAGAATGTCCAGTCATTCGGTGTTTTCCTGATAGAACGTCCAGTCATGCGGTGTTTTCCTGATAGAACGTGCAGTCATGCGGTGTTTTCCTGATATAACGTACAGTCATGCGGTCTTTGTGTATGCAGATTTCTTTTAAAAAAGGATACATTACTGCAACGGGTACAGAGTTTCTCCTATCTAGGTCATGTAATAACCGAAGATGGCGGCTGTGAAAAAGAAATCAGAAAGAGAATAGGTATGGCCAAGATGGTAGTCGGCAACATGCGACACATACTGACATCCAAACAGATAAATCAGAATTAGAAAATGAGAATTCGCAGGTGTTATGTATACTCGTTACTACTTTATGGCGCAGAAACATGGACAATGAATAACAAGTTGGAAAAGAGTACTGAAGCCTTTGAAATGTGGGTATATAGAAGATTGGGTGGCATTTATTGGAAAGAGAAGAAAACAAATTTGGAGGTATTGGAAAAGTTGGGGGTGAAAAGGGAATTAATGACCGAAATCAGGGTTAGACAGTTACGTTATTTTGGTCATATAACAAGACATACCTCCTTGTTGAAGACCATGCTAGAGGAGGGTGAAAGGCAGTAATACAAGAGGCAGACAACGTGTTACGTGGGTGGATAACATCTGGAGATGGACTGCAAAAAGCCTGCCCATTGAATAGTGAAGAACTGGACAACGATATTTAAAGAAGGATGTGAGGTAACGAAAGATCTTCCGAGACCAGGTCACGCGCATATTGTTGCATTAACTCACGTCTTTCTTTAAACACCGTTGTCTTGTTCTTCACTGTTATCTTCAACACACTTCTGTCACCATACACTGCCTACATTCTACGATGAATGACAACTGGTCGATATCCTTCAGCTGTTAGAAACCGAATCACCGCTCGCTGATCAACTCTGAACGGATTCCGTATCACACCCGCCATGTTTTCAGCGGTCTGCTGGGGAAACTATGAGTCGGAAGATAATGAAATTGTGCAAACTTGACGATCGGTATGTGCTTGTTACATCACAAGGGACGTCATCATGCGCATCTTACATATGTTCACTTGTTGCAGTTAGGTCCGGTTTCATTTGAACATATCTCGTATATTATGTCGTGTAAGACTTTACAAGAGCACTAACGAAGAGATGAGATGAGGTCTTGATCTGTAAGTTTCACCTGACCCTGATTACTCTTCCATGTGTCTGCTATAAAAATGTCTTTACAATGTCATTGTATCGTTCATATATGCTCATAAGCCTGCATGTATGCTCATAAGCCTGCATGTATCCTCATAAGCCTGCATGTATGCTCATAAGCCTGCATGTATCCTCATAAGCCTGCATGTATGCTGTACGCCTATAACATCGAAATGTTTTATATTGAATGTTATAAAATGGCTTGCTCTTAACGTATATTATCTAATTATAAATGTGTTATTATTGTCTGATTAGCGCAGTGGTTGTTGTTGTTGTTGTTGTTGTTACAGCTGTTGTTGTTTAATGTCCATAGTGAGTAAGTTTCCTCTTTTGTGCGTCCTGAAAAGGGCGTTAAGTGGCAGGTTGTAGTAGCTTTCCTCACATCCTGAGCGTGCTGACGAAGGTGACCGCGGTCCTCCAGGCGGTTGTACTATGCTTGGCGTGGCGTTCACTAATACGGAGATTACGTCCATCCACATCTTGTCAGCCAAGGGTCTCTGTGGCGAAGTAATCAGATCGTTGGCTGCCTGTTCAGAAGGTCGGTATTCGAATTCGAGTTGCGGTGGTGCAAGTTTTTTCCCCGGAGATTCCTGGGTTCATCGCTGGAGGGATCCCCGGGTTCATCGCTGGATGAACCCCTGGGTTCATCGCTGGAGGGATCCCTGGGTTCTAGGTGTATGGACCCCTGGGGGATCATCTTTGGAGGGATCGCTGGAGGGATTCTTGGGTTCATCGCTGGATGTACCATGCGTTCATCGCTGGAGGGATTCCTGGGTTCATCGCCTGAGGGACCCTTGGGTTTGGCGCTGGAAGGATCCCTGGGTTCATCGCTGGAGGGATCCCTGGGTTCAGCGCGGGAGTTGCGGAGTTCGTGCTTTGTGCGTTGCTCTGGGCAGGCGGCGTACCGTTCCGCGTAGAGAGACCGTGCATGGTCTACTTTAGAAAGGCCGCCTGACTCACCGGGTAATCCCCTTGAAACGTCACATTCCAACGCGGACTAACTAACGTAACCCGTATTGTGCCAATGTTTACAATCAATCCATGCTCCACACAGAGACATCAAACAAATCCACGGTACAGAATCTTGCCCTAAAACCAAAGACATATCCATCTTTGTTTCCTGAACACCCCATTATCGGTGCACTTATGATGGACACGTGAAAGTTACGTCGTTTAGTCAGCCGTGGAATGTGACGTTTCAAAGGGGTTTCTCCGTGGTTCAGAGGGCCTGTATTTGCAGTAGGCTGTGGACCGAGGCATATGGGGAGACCCGCGACGATAACGTCGAGTCCTTGTTTTTAATCTTTGACATCCCGAGCGTGCTGATGAAGGTCACTCGCTTTTCACAGAAAATGTGTTCAGGCCAACTCCGGTTACTGGCACGCTAAAGTCCACCCATATGTAAATGGGTATCCTACTTATGGAAGAAAAAGGCAGCGAGGAAGGGAACTGGCCACCCTCACCTCACAAATAAGCTACGACTTTCTACAATGATATATTTAGGACTTCGTTTACCGACCAACAGATACCTATGTGGGATTGTCTTACAGTTATTTTAGTGTGTTTTAATTGATGACCGGGAGTCTAAACGGACTCTAACAAAGGCAGAAGTCAACTCTAGGCTCTGTATGCTTTCGCGTACAGCATTAGTTAGACCTAGATTGGAGTACTGTGTACAGGTGTGGAGTCTTTATCATAGAGCGGATATAAACATGCTGGAACGGATACAAATAAAGAGCCACGACACTGATACGGGGAATTTAAGAATTACGGTTATGAGGAAAAAAAAACCGGCCTACTGTGTCTAGAAAAGAGAAGAATTCGAGGTGACTTAATACAGGTTTATGGGAAATCAAAAGAATGGATCAATTAGACTATACCAAGTTTTTTTCTTCAAAATACAACCACCTACAAGAACAAAAGGGCATAGCTACAAATTAACTAAAGATAAGTCCAGATTATATATCAGGAAATATCTTTTTAATCAGAGAGTGGTCAATGTTTAGAATGCACTGCCACAGGAAGTAGTGGAGGCAACGATAGTTAAAGCATTTAAGAATAAATTGGATGAGGACAGTTAATTCATTTAAGAATAAATTGGATGCGCATAGCTTTTGGAGCAATGAAATCTAAATGAAACTGGTTGTATACAGACTCTGCAGAGTCTTCCAAACCAGTATAAAGACATTAAGTTAAGTTAAGAATCACGTTTATGTCCAGTTTGGCAGACATGGGTTTTTTTCGCACCTCCACGTACGGAAATTAATGGCATCCTGCCGTATTGCACACCTGCCAAGAAACTGATAACAGCCAAATAGGTGGCGGTTCCAAGAACCCACGTTCTGTAAAGGACATCCTACTTACTTTGTTTCTAAGGTCAGGCGAGCTTGGTCGCCAGAGTCACTTAGAAATGGCACGATCTTCAAAGAAGGAGGCAATTTTAGTCATGCCGACATTAGAGGTGGGGTAGGTACGTACAGCCTGCTGAAAATAGCCAGAAAGTAGTTCCTTATCGTCACACTGGTTCACGGTATGTACATGCCAATCAACAGAGCGACACAGAAATCATATACAATGAGACAAAAGCAGTCATCAGGGCTACGAACAGTGCAAAATTGAAAAAAGACCACCCTGGCCACATAGAAAACGATGCCTACCATCAACTCGCCACGCAAGACCAGGTGATAATACTCCGGCTACGCACAGGTCACAACAGACTTAGATGTCATCTGTACAACAAGTTCAAGATTGGCACTACAGACCGTTGTACCTGCGGCATAGCTCCCATGAAGGCAGGACACATTTTACAGTCCTGATCACTGTATACCGACAAAAAAAGTAGCACTTGTCAACAGCCAGTGTCGTTCCACGAGACGCTGTACGGAAGTGTACGGAGCCTTAAGTCGACTGCTGCTTCCGTTAGAGTCATTGAAGACGAGGTCTGAAGAAGAAGATGAAGAAATGAAATTGAATTACGTTCATTGGTTTAAACGTTATAACGGAAAACCAGGGGCGGGCAGCGAATGGAACATCCTATATACATACACACACACATACTTGCAACATTTAATATGAGTTGATTATGTTTCTCATACGCCAAGGTATGTTCATGTCAAAATATATTGAATTACTTTTATTGGTGAGGAACTGAGGCGGTAGTCCAGTCAGGCACAACATACTGACCAGGACCTCGCGTCAGGGTCAGGCATAACACAATGACCAGGACCTCGCGTCAGGGTCAGACATAACACACTGACCAGGACGTCTCGTTATGTCCGGCATAATACACTGACCAGGACGTCTCGTTAGGGTCAGGCACAGTACACTGACCAGTACCTCGCGTCAGGGTCAGACATAACACACTGACCAGGACGTCTCGTTAGGGTTAGGCACAACACACTGACCAGGACGTCTCGTTGGGGTCAGGCACAACACACTGACCAGGATGTCTCGTTAGGGTCAGGCACAACACACTGACGAAGACCTCGCGTTAGGGTCAGGCACAGTACACTGACTAGGACTACTATCCCTCTCCCATGTAGCGTTCCCTAGAAACCGGCTGTTTTCAAGGCAGCCTGGTTGACGTGATGTGGGTCGATGTGATCCCTGTAGTATTGAGCGCTACGCAGATGAAGCCAAGCATAGCACAACCGCCTAGAAAGACTGCTGTCCCACCTTCATCAGCACCCTCGGGATGTAAGGAAAGCTACTACAACCCACCACTTAACGTCTTTTTCAAAGCGCACAAAAGTAAACTCACTCATTGTGGACATTCAACAACAACATCAACAAACATTCAGTGGTTTAAAAATTGTAAGGGAAAGCCAAGGGCAGGTAGCAAGAAGAATACCATGTACTTATCATTGGAGCCAAACGGTGAATGATAATGAACAGTGATGGCGTATAAAGATCTGTTAAATATTGAATATCAGTTTCTAGAAGCACGTGTTCTTTCTAATCAGGAGAGAATGCTGCCCAAAACAGAGATCACATACCCTTGGCCGACAATGAAGAGTCTGTCTACGAGAACCATATGGCATTATATGAGGTAAGTTCTCATTATTATTATTAGTATTATTATTCGTCTTTTTCTTCTTCTTCTTCTTCTTCTTCGTTCATCCTCAGATCAAGGACCCGATTATGGTTATAAAGAACACCGTTGTTTGTAAGGCTGTTTTATTTCGGTACAGCTTTTGTCTCATATCTGTCTCACGAGGCCAGTATTGTTCTCTCTCTCTTCCTGTGTTAGCGTGCAGCGTTGTAGGATGTGTTCCACGGTCATGATATGCTCCCCACATGGACACTTGTCATCTGTCCCAATCCTCATTTTGTTGTAAAGATGACTCTTGAATTTGTTATATCCAGTTCTCAGTCTGAAGATGATGACTTACTGTTCTCTAGATACATCTTAATAGTTGTCTTCTTTTGGGAAGTCGGGGTGTTGATCAGCCCATTGTCCCCCTACAGAAAGGATTGACAAAACTACTGTCCACATTACAAACAGATACACACATACAACCATACACAGGTCAATACGTCCACATTACAAACAGATACACACATACAACCATACACAGGTCAATACGTCCACATTACAAACAGATACACACATACAACCATACACAGGTCAATACGTCCACATTACAAACAGATACACATATACAACCATACATAGGTCAATACGTCCATATTACAAACAGATACATACACGCGTCCATACACTGGTCAATACGTCTATATTACAAATAGATACATACACGCGTCCATACACTGGTCAATACGTCTATATTACAAATAGATACATACACGCGTCCATACACTGGTCAATACGTCTATATTACAAACAGATACACACACGCGTCCATACACTGGTCAATACGTCTATATTATAAACAGATACACACACGCATCCATACACTGGTCAATCCGTCTATATTATAAACAGATACACACACGCGTCTATACACTGGTCAATACGTCTATATTATAAACAGATACACACATACAACCATACACTGGTCAATCCGTCTATATTATAAACAGATACACACATACAACCATACACTGGTCAATCCGTCTATATTAAAAACAGATACACACACGCATCCATACACTGGTCAATCCGTCATGATATCACCCAAGCGACAACGGTCTGGGGTGGAAAGAGGAGAAATATAAAAGAATCACCGTAACAACAGAGATGGAATTCCTGCGAAGAATGGCTGGAGTAACAATAATGGATAGAATCAGAAACGAACATATTAGGAGACAAGTAGGTACAACACCAGTGCTGGACCTCATCAGGAGACAACAAACCAAATGGTTCGGCCACATGACACGCCAAACACCAGATAGTATCCCTTAGAAAGCAATGCTACACCGATACAAAGCCAAAGGCCGACCACGTAAAAGATGGATAGCAGAAATAACAGAAGCAGATAAGTTCCCCATGCACGAAGCACATACTAAGGCCTAGTCAAGAAACCTCTTCATTACCTGACGATGAAAGATGCAAGAAAGAGAAAAGCTAATAGAATATATATAACATGTGATGTCTTTGAGGTGATGACTTGCAATGTACTTTAAGTGTAGACAAACAACAACACACACACACACAAAGAGACGGGCGGGTTGCATGGCATCATGATTTCTGTGTGCATCCTCATCTGGTACCTGTTTTAAGCACTTGTTCTAAAGTGCAATGTGTTCCACTTTCCCCCCTTTGGCTTGGGGAGGGGGGTGGATGGGGCTTTCAATTCGTCGTAACCTCGTTTGCTGTTCCGTTTTACCTCCCGCTGGTGTTTAAACCTCAACCCTCTGGCAAGATCACTGACCTTAACACAATCCACCAACGGGTAGGTGAGGTAGACTTTTGCAGGAGAGGTTATGAGACATACAAGTCTTGTATCCCGTAATAATTACCTCATTTTCACTTAATTAAGGAGGAGTTCCGATGGGTATCAATCTCACTCGCTCTTGAGTTGTAAAGGGTCCAGCGGCATGGTGTAGTCACGACTGATTTAGATTTGACAGGAAGCAAGTGGATAGGACAGCAACAAATGTGGCGGATCGGATAGTATCAGGGAGCCTAAAACCCACCCCCATTGGTAGAATAGACCCCATAATTGGTATAGCACCACCCGAGATCCGAAGAAGCGTCGCAGCAGAAATCGAACGAGACAAAGAGGAGGACGACCCAAGACACCCAATGTTTGGGCACCAGGTACACAGCACGATCCAAGACACCCAATGTTTGGGTACCAGGTACACAGCACGATCCAAGACACCCAATGTTTGGGTACCAGGTACACAGCACGATCCAAGACACCCAATGTTTGGGTACCAGGTACACAGCACGATCCAAGACACCCAATGTTTGGGCACCAGGTACAGAGCACGACCCAAGACACCCAATGTTTGGACATCAGGTACAGAGCACGACCCAAGACACCCAATGTTTGGGCATCAGGTACAGAGCACGACCCAAGACACCCAATGTTTGGGCATCAGGTACAGAGCACGACCCAAGACACCCAATGTTTGGGCATCAGGTACAGAGCACGACCCAAGACACCCAATGTTTGGGCATCAGGTACAGAGCACGACCCAAGACACCCAATGTTTGGGCATCAGGTACAGAGCACGACCCAAGACACCCAATGTTTGGGCATCAGGTACAGAGCACGACCCAAGACACCCAATGTTTGGGCATCAGGTACAGAGCACAAGACTCAAATCCAGTCACAGCTTCCTAAAATCAACACAGCCCATACAGACAAGCCCTGAAAGTCTGCGTATCAAGAGATGGCACAAATTGATGTAGGCCCCAGAGATGGATCTTGGGGATTAACCACCCCCACCCCACCCCCGCCCCTGGTCATCACCTACCATACACAACATGGAAGTCGCAACAGACTCCGAACTGATGTGTCACGGTGCAAAGAGGAATATGAAACGACGGGGATACACAGATGATGACACGTGTGATTGTGGCGCAATACAGGACCCAGACCCTGATGACCTGCCCAAGTCTTCAGGAAACATGCAGTAGGTGCGACACGCTGGAGGCAAATGACAAGGCAATCCATGTCGCTGGATACTGGATGCATTCTGTATGACGTGGTGCTTGGACAGGGGAAGTGAGTTAATGGTTAATATGTTCTGTTTTGTTCTTAAGAATTGTCTTCACTGCACTCTGGACATTCAAGTGGGTGCTCAGTCTCTCTCAGAAAAAATGAAGGGTGTGTCCTGATGGTTCCTACAGGTCCTTTATTGCACACACTCCTGCTCCGTCCTCTACTGGTCCATACTCAATAACAATATAATAGTTCCCTTTGGTGACAAGAGCCGTAGCTTCGAAGGACCATGTGCATGACCACGTCTGATGGCCGTGTCCCAGGCGGGCACGGAAAGTAAGTAAGTTGTTGCTCTGACGTCGCATTTGCTCGTAATTTCAAAAGTTCCGGAACTTTGTGAATGGACCTCGTGTATGACTTGGCTTGGCTTCGTTCGTTCTCAATCTCCCACTACCAAACCCTGAAAGGGCTTAAGTAGCAGAATGTAATCCAGAGAACGGAATGCGTTGTGTCGTAGCTTACAGCTTGGCTGCGATATTTGCACCTTTCGGTCCAACACATCCGACTTCAGAAAGCATTTTTTGAGTACCGGGTTAGCATTCCCTCTTCGATCCCTTCTCCTTAGCCAGTCTGCCCTGCTGCAGCTTGTTATCCATGATCACCACGTGGAGGTGTAGAAGGGTCTTGGCAGCTATGGTTCGCTGGCCCTGACGCTAGCAGTCAGCTATGAGCTGCTCAGCATCTTGATCCCTTGTGGACATTCAACAACAGTCAGCGTTAGGGCCAGCGAACCATAGCTGTCAAGACCCTTCTACACCTCCACGCGGTGATCATGGATAACAGGCTGCAGCAGGGCAGACTGGCAAAGGAGAAGGGATCGAAGAGGGAATGCTAACCCGGTACTCAAAAAATACATGCTGAATTCGGATGTGTTGGACCGAAAGGTGCAAATATTGCAGTCAAGCTGTTAACTACGACACAACGCATTTCGTTCTCTGGACTACATTCTGCTACTTAAGCCCTTTCAGGGTTTGGTAGCGGGAGATTGAGAGCGAACGAAGCCAAACCAGCCAAGCCAGGATCACAGATGTAGAAGTTCTTTCACGGGCTGGCATGACAAGCATCCACACAAATATGTGCAAATCGCAGTTTAAATGGACTGGCCATGTTGTCCGCATGTCAGATGAGCGGCTTCAATAGAAAATATTCTTTGGTGAGCTTGAGTTAGGCAATAAAATGTTACAAAGGCACTCTAAAGCCTCACTGAAGAAATACGGCATTGACTCTGATATTCTGGAGAACATTGCTGCTGATCGCTCTGCCTGGCGTAGTCAAATCTCTTCTGACACGACGCATATGGAGCAGACAAGAATCAAGGAAGCTGCACGGAGACGAGGGACAAGAAAGGCAAGAGACGAGTTGCCTCTGTCTGCCGGTCAGAGAGTGCTTCTCTGCCCTCAGTGTGACGGACGCTTTCGGCTCGGATTGGTTTGACCCGCCACCTACGAACCCACTCCAGATTTCAGAAACGATAGACAAACAACAATCATTCATAATCCGTCTTTATTTCCAGGACGATCTCACACATCAGGGAAAGATCTCACAGATTCTCACACGCATCACGTCCTACCAGGCAGGCATCACACCTAACGTCAGCGATGTGGAAAAGGCCAAAGGGAAACCAGTAAGTCCTTGTGAATGTGTTCCAATATCCTGCTTTGTGTGTTGTCTCTGGGGTGGCTCATTTCGTGAGGAGCACCTGGGTGACTGCCTTGGATGTCTTGTCTTCGTCTTCATCACCTTCTTAGTCTTCGTCTTCATCACCTTCTTAGTCTTCGTCTTCATCACCTTCTTGTTCTTTTATTCCCCTTCTTCAACTTCTTCTTTGTCGGCTTCTTTGTCATCTTCTTTTTCGTCCCCTTCTTTGTCTTCTTTTTCTTCTGTTGACCTTCTTCATCTTCTTCTTCGCCACCTTCTTTTTCGTCTTCTTCTTATTCTGTTCACGTTCTTCTTCTTCATTGCCTTCTTCGTTTTCTTTTTCTTTTTCATCACCCCTTTCTTATTCACCACTTCTTTGTCTTCTTCTTCTGTTCACATTCTTTGCCTTTTTCTTCTTCTGTTCGCCTTCTTCTTCTTTGTCACCTTCTTAATCTTCTTCTTCATCGCCTTCTTCGTCCTCTTATTTGTCGTTTTCTTCTTCTGTTCATTTTCTTCATCTTTTTCTTCTTCTTTGTGTCCTTCTTCTTTTTTTATTCCTCTTTCTCCTCCTCCTTTTCTTTTTCTACTTCTTCTTCTTCTTTGCCACCGTCTCTGTCTTCTTTGTCCTCCTCTTCTTCTTCGTCTTCCTCTTTCTCCTCTTCCTCTCCCTTTTCCTCCTCCTCTCCTTCTTCCTCTCCCTCCTCCTTTTTTTTTCTACTTCTTCTTCTTCTTTGCCACCGTCTCTGTCTTCTTTGTCCTCCTCTTCGTCTTCCTCTTTCTCCTCTTCCTCTCCCTTTTCCTCCTCCTCTCCTTCTTCTGTTCATTTTCTTCATCTTTTTCTTCTTCTTTGTGTCCTTCTTTTTTTATTCCTCTTTCTCCTCCTCCTTTTCTTTTTCTACTTCTTCTTCTTCTTTGCCACCGTCTCTGTCTTCTTTGTCCTCCTCTTCTTCTTCGTCTTCCTCTTTCTCCTCTTCCTCTCCCTTTTCCTCCTCCTCTCCTTCTTCCTCTCCCTCTTCCTTCCTCTTCCTCTCCCTTTTTCTCCTCATCGTCTTCCTCTCGCTCCTCCTCCACCTCTTCTTCTTCTTCTTCTCTCAGCCAGGCCACATGGGTACAGAGTGTCTCCAGTACCGCCACTTGGAGACGGAACAGGGTCTATATCCACTATGATCCACAGATCCAGATTCAAGCAACCAGTTATGAAAGTCTGTCTGATGCATTCACTAATATGTCTGCTGTCTTGTATGAGCAGCAAAGAAGACGCGGCATCAGCTGCGCGTCTAACATTGCTCTGGTGTTTTAGTGCATTATAAATGCTGCCAGGCCACGGATTTGCCTGGAATTCTCACTAGTCGACGGCTTACACTTGTGTCCACGGAAACGTGTTGTTGTTTTCCATTTTGGCTGGTTAATTCGTCCGTTTTTGTGTGTTTTCTTCCGTCCGATTATCCTGGCCTGGACATCGGCTTTATGAATTAACACTAAGCTTAAACCTGTGTCGTATTTCACGGTCTGGTGCACATAGCTGAACTTCATGAGTTTGGCGCCCTTCGCCCTAGCTGCAGACACCGTCGCTTTTGGTGGGACTGTGAAATTTAGACATGGGACTGTAATTAACTAGAACACGGCCCGAGAGAGATGCTCACACGCTGAGGGATGTTCCGTCGACCTCTTGCGGTTATGGGAAGGATAGGACACACAACGTTAGATGTCGTACTCCCTCCGCTTTATTTTACGCCTGTCGGTCCATGCATCCGACTTCGGCATGCATTTTATGTCAGGGTCTGCTTCTCCTTTGTAAGGGTTTGCTTCCCCGTGGTAAAGGCCGATGTTGTGATTCGGGAGCGAACTCAGCACCTTCGAGTTGTAAGCCGTGCTACTTAACCGCTAGCCCACGTCATCCCCTGGGAGTCGGGGAAGAGTCCCGCTAGGGGCGTGAAGTGTCTTGCTAGTGTTCATGTGGCTGAAGTTCACGAGATTTGCGCTCTTTGTCCTAACTGCTAACAGTGTCGATATTAGACATGACTATAATGGACTAAAACACAGTCCAGAAGAGATGCCCAGCACTTGACTCAAACGCTGAATGATGTCCATACGACCTCTTGTGGTTATGGGAAGGATACGACACACAACATTACATGTCATCCCTACTCCGCTGCCTTGCGGGATACCTGTTTACGGGAAAGGCTTCAAGAGTATACCCTAAGGAAAAACCTGCATCCTGTACTATGTCCAATCGTCTCGATAAATATCTTGCCACTGGCCAAATGTAGCTCAGGACCAGAGTGTGAGATTGACAAAAGGCACAGTTTCTTCCTCACTTTAATCCAAATTACAGCGCAAGTCACCCATTTCAGCGGACGCAGTAAGAGAAAAGACTGTCCACACGGCTGAATAAAGAGAGAGGTCTTCATAACTTGCCTTCATCCCATCTGTCTTTGACCACATCTGTCGTTGACCACATCTGTCTTTGACCACATCTGTCTTTGACCCCCATCTGCCTTTGACCCCATCTGTCTTTGACCCCCATCTGTCTTCAATTCCGTCTATCTTCTGCCTAGTCAGGTTTCGGACTACGAGGGCGTGCATTCAAAACCTTGGTAACTCCAATGTTTAATTTCTAACGCCGGTAAAATTCAATGTGAACAATGTGAAGCGACTGCAGGTTCAAGCGGATTTATTCCTCAGCCGTATAAATCCTTACAGGGGCCAATATGCAGCAGGGAATGAGCTGACAGCAGCCAGCGACTCATTGCTGGCTGCTTGCACCCGGGTCATTGACCCACACATGACCAAGACTATATTCCACCTCCAAGGGGTGGCCCTGGTAATAGACTGCAACCATGCAGCCTGGCTAAAATATTGTCTTCTCCTTCTTTTGTCGTCTCGCTTTCTACTGGGTTGTAGCCCAGTGTCGTCTCTACCGGGTTTTAACCCAGTTTCGTCTCTACCGGGTTGTAGCACAGTGTCGTCTCGCTTTCTACCAGGTTGTAGCCCACTGCCGTCTCTACCGGGTTGTAGCCCAGTGTCATGTCTACCGGGTTGTAGCCCAGTGTCATCTCTACCAGGTTGTAGCCCAGTGTCGTCTCTACAGGGTTGTAGCCCAGTGTCATATCTACTGGACTGTAGCCCAGTATCATCTCTACCAGGCTGTAGCCCAATGTCATCTCTACCGGTTTGTAGCCCAGTGTCATCTCTATCAGGCTGTAGCCCACTGTCATCTCTACAGGGCTGTAGCCCAGTGTCATCTCTACCATGTTGTAGCCCAGTGTCGTCTCTACTGAGTTGTAGCCCAGTGTCATCTCTACCGGGTTGTAGGCCAGTGTTGTCTCTACCGGGTTGTAGTCCAGTGTCATCTCTACTGGGTTGTAGCCCAGTGTCGTCTCTACCAGGTTGTAGGCGAGTGTCATCTCTACCAGGTTGTAGCCCAGTGCCGTCTCTACCGAGTTGTAGCCCAGTGGCGTCTCGCTTTCTATGTGGTTGTAGCCACGTGGCGTCTTGCTTTCTACTGGATTGTAGCCAAGTGTCGTCTCTACCGGGTTGTAGCCAATTGTTGTCTCTACCGGGCTGTAGCCCAGAGTTGTTTCTACTGGGTTGTCGCCCAGTGTCATCTCTACCGGGTTGTAGCCCAGTGCCATCTTGCTTTCTACCGGGTTGTAGCCCAGTGGTTTCTCTACTGGGTTGTAGCCCAGTGTCATCTCTATTGGGTTGTAGCCCAGTGCCATCTCTACTGGGTTATAGCCCAGTGGCGTCTCACTTTCTACCGGGTTGTAGCCCAGTGTCATCTCGCTTTCTATCGGGTTGTAGCCCAGTGTCATCTTACTTTCTACCGGGTTGTAGCCCAATACCATCTTGCTTTCTACCGGGTTGTAGCCCGGTGTCATCTCGCTTTCTACAGGGTTGTAGCCCAGTGTCGTCTCACTTTCTACCGGGTTGAAGCCCAGTGGCATCTCACTTTCTACCGGGTTGTAGCCCAGTGGCGTCTTGCTTTCTACTGGGTTGTAGCCCAGTGGCGTTTCGCTTTCTACCGGGTTGTAGCCCAGTGCCGTCTTGCTTTCTACCGGGTTGTAGCCCAGTGGCGTCTCGCTTTCTACCGGGTTGTAGCCCAGTGGCGTCTCGTTTTCTACCGGGTTGTAGCCCAGTGGCGTCTCGCTTTTTATCGGGTTGTAGCCCAGTGGCGTCCGCTTTCTACCGGGTTGTAGCCCAGTGGCGTCTCGCTTTCTACCGGGTTGTAGCCCAGTGCCATCTTGGTTTCTACCGGGTTGTAGTCCAGTGTCGTAGTATGTATTTGCCTTTCACCTCTCTCGTGGTCCGTACTGCTCAGCGCCTGATACACTTTCTCCACCTGTCTAACAACAACCGCTTAGCAGAATAGAGAAATAAGGCGATAGCAAACAAACAAAATTAACTCCTACAGGACTACTCGGGAACCTTCCAAGCAGAACATTTCGCAGTGCCCTCCGTGGCACTACTCAAACGCCCCACCGAATCTTGCATGTGCCTCCACACTACCCTTCAACAAACCCCGTGTGGCTTAGGCAATCCCATATTGGGAAACGCTGTCAAATACCAACACAAACGGGCGTATAACACAAGCCAAGTCATTTTTCGCAGTCACACTTCACTAGGCGAGTAAATAGAACTAACAATAGAGGATTTCTAGAATCCATTTTCTGTGTGTGCTGTGTTTTGTGTGTGTGTGTGTGTGTGTGTGTGTGTTTTAGCTGTTGGTTGGAAACTCACAAAACTACCTTAGCCGCAGAGCGCTATCGACCGAGCGATTCTGCAGATGAGAGCAGATTACTCTAGGATCAGACACGTCAAGATTCTGTAGTTGTCTTCTCCTTGGTCAATGGTTTCAGAGCTGGTGTCTGCAGCTCCCTGGTGGTTTCAGAGCTGGTATCTGCAGCTCCCTGGTGGTTTCAGAGCTGGTATCTGTAGCTCTCTGGTGGTTTCAGAGCTGGTGTCTGCAGCTCTCTGTCTGCAGCTCTCTCGGTCTGCAGCTCACTATCTGCAGCTCTCTGGTCGTTTCAGAGCTGGTGTCTGCAGCTCTCTGGTGGTTTCAGAGCTGGTGTCTGCAGCTCTCTGTCTGCAGCTCTCTTGTGGTTTCAGAGCTGGTGTCTGCAGCTCTCTGGTGTCCACAGCTCGCTGGTGTCCACAGCTCCCTGGTGTCTGCAGTTCTCTGGTGTCTGCAGTATCTACAGCTCTCTGGTGTCCACAGCTCTCTGGTATCCACAGCTCTCTGGTGTCCACAGCTCTTTGGTGTCCACAGCTCTCTGGTGTCTGCAGCTCTCTGGTGTCCACAGCTCTCTGGTGTCCACAGCGCCCTGGTGTCCACAGATCCCTGGTGTCCACAGCTCTCTGGTGTCTGCCGCTCTCTGGTGTCTGCCGCTCTCTGGTGTCTGCCGCTCTCTGGTGTCCACAGATCCCTGGTGTCCACAGGTCCCTGGTGTCTGCAGCTCTCTGGTGTCCACACATCTCTGGTGTCTGCAGCTCTCTGGTGTCCACACATCTCTGGTGTCTGCAGCTCTCTGGTGTTCACAGATCCCTGGTTTCCACAGCTCCCTGGGGGTTTCAGAGCTGGTATCTGTAGCTCTCTGGTGGTTTCAGAGCTGGTGTCTGCAGCTCTCTGTCTGCAGCTCTCTGTCTGCAGCTCTCTGTCTGCAGCTCACTATCTGCAGCTCTCTGTCTGCAGCTCTCTGGTCGTTTCAGAGCTGGTGTCTGCAGCTCTCTGGTGGTTTCAGAGCTGGTGTCTGCAGCTCTCTGTCTGCAGCTCTCTGGTGGTTTCAGAGCTGGTGTCTGCAGCTCTATGGTGGTTTCAGAGCTGGTGTCCACAGCTCTCTGGTGTCTGCAGCTCTCTGGCGTCCACAGCTCTCTGGTGTCTGCAGTTCTCTGGTGTCTGTAGTATCTACAGCTCTCTGGTATACACAGCTCTCTGGTGTCCACAGCTCCCTGGTGTCTGCAGCTCTCTGATGTCCGCAGCTCTATGGTGTCCACAGCGCCCTGGTGTCCACAGATCCCTGGCGTCCACAGCTCTCTGGTGTCTGCCGCTCTCTGGTGTCTGCCGCTCTCTGGTGTCCACAGATCCCTGGTGTCCACAGGTCCCTGATGTCTGCAGCTCTCTGGTGTCCACACATCTCTGGTGTCTGCAGCTCTCTGGTGTCTGCAGCTCTCTGGTGTCCACAGCTCCCTGGTTTCCACAGCTCTCTGGTGTCCACACATCTCTGGTGTCTGCAGCTCTCTGGTGTCTGAAGCTCTCTGGTGTCTGCAGATGTCTGGTGGAAGCAATTTAGGGGTTTGTGAGGAGTGTTGTGAGGGAGGAACTGTCATATTTTTCTGTGAAGTGTCATGTTCGGTTCCGTGAAGTGTCATGTTAGGGTCCGTGAAGTGTCATGTTAGATTCCGGGAAGTGTCATGTTAGGGTCCGTGAAGTGTCATGTTAGGATCCGTGAAGTGTCATGTTAGGGTCCGCGGAGAGGCTTGGGGAGGACTGAAGAGGCATGGGGGGTCCGTGAAGAGGCATGGGCGGTCCGGGGAGAGGCATGGGGGAGGGGTCCGAAAGGAGGCTATGGGGGGGGGGGGATCGTGAAGAGTCATGTAAGAGACTGAAGAGGCGTGGGGGAGGGGGGGGAGAGTACTGTGAAGAGGCATGGGGGAACTGTGAAGTGTTATGTGGGGGTCCGCGCAGAGGCATGTAGGGGACTGAAGAGGCATGGGGGGTCCGTGAAGAGGCTTGTATTGGACTGAAGAGGCATGGGGGGTCCGTGAAGAGGCATGGGCGGTCCATGGAGAGGCATGGGGAAGGGGTCCGAAAAGAGACAATGGGAGTGGGGGTGGGGGGTCCGTGAAGAGGCATGTAGGGGACTGAAGAGGCTTGGGGGGTGGGGTTCGTGGAGAGACATGTAGGGGTGGATAGAAGAGGCATGTGCGGGTCCTGTAGCTCATTTGTAATATATAATCCGCTCAATCCTCATTTGATTTCAAAGCTATATCGCCTGTGAATTGCTGATTCATCTATTGCCGTTGTATTATCCAACATTGCGGTCATTGATAGACTTCAAAATGCCCTTTACATATTCAGTGTGCCCAGATGGATGCTTGGGAGGCCAGGCTATCTGCTCTTTCATTCTCTTGAAACCCATGCATATCACCTTGCAATGGATCCCTGGACATAGTGGGCTACTAGGGAACGAGATGGCTGACAGATTGGCAAAAACAGGAGCCTCGAAACAACAATTGGATTGACCCTGCAGTAACCACACAGTAAAACGAATTATTAAGAATAATACTCAAGAAATCTGGATGAACAGGTGGGCGACGGGAACAACAGGTCGCAGTGTATTTAGCGAAATGTCACAGCCAAAAACTAACGATGACAAAAATAAACTACATAGAAGAGATCAAAGGCTCATCTTTCAGTTCTGAACAGGACATACCAGAGTCAATAGCCACTTGAACCGCATCAATCCCCAGCACCTGCCCTTGTTCAGACATTGCTCTCATTCTGATGAAACAGTTCGACATCTACTCATTGAATGAAAGGCACTTGCGGACATGAGGAAAAGATTCTTACACGAACTCCCGACAATTACCAACACACTGAACGGAGCAGTGACACAACTGAAGAAGACCAGTATCTATATATGGGCATGGACAAGGAGTGGTGTGAAGTAAAAAGTCGAGTTTTTGGACCAATTTTGTTCTTGATATACATCAACAATTTTGTTCTTGATATACATCAACAATTTTGTTCTTGATATACATCAACAATTTTGTTCTTGATATACATCAACAATTTTGTTCTTGATATACATCAACAATTTTGTTCTTGATATACATCAACAATTTTGTTCTTGGTATACATCAACAATTTTGTTCTTGATATACATCAACAATTTTGTTCTTGATATACATCAACAATTTTGACATTGATATCGGATCCATGATTGTCGGTAATGACACAAAACTATGCAGTAGTGTCTCATCTAAAGCAGAAGTGGATATATTGAGGTCGGATTTAGATAAAAATCGAGAGTGATCTGAGAGCTGGCAAATGGAGTTTATTGTCGATAAATTTAGTCATCCACGTGGGTAGATCCAATATAGAACATAATTACAGAATGGGAGAGAACAATATTAGAAAGATAGAAAAGGAAAGGGACCTAGGGGTTATAATAGAGGATACAGTTAAGGTGAGTGAGCAAGTCCAGGTAGCAGTGAAAAAGGGAAATGCAATGTTAGGTATGTTAAAAAGAAATATTAAACATAGGAGCAAGGAAGTGATAGTCAAACTGTATAAAGCTTTAGTTAGACCTAGATTGGAGTGCTGTGTACAGGCGTGGAGTCCTTATCATAGAGGGGATATAAACATGCTGGAAAGGATACAAAGAAGAGCGACAAAGCTGATAGTGAGATTCCAGAATTACAGTTACGAGGAAAGAGAATAACTGGCCTACAGTGTCCAGAAAAGAGAAGAATTTGTGGTGACTTAATACAGGTTTATAAGATAATCAAAGGAATGGATAAATTATACTATAACAAGTTTTTAAAAATATAACCACCCACAATAACAAAAGGGCATAGCTTCAAATTAGCTAAAGAAAGACAGAGATTAGATATTAGGAAATATTTTTTTAGTCAGAGAGTTGTGAATGCTTGGAATGCATTGCCAGGGGAGGTAATGTATGCAAGGACAATTAATGCATTAAAAATATATTGGATGTGCATAGCTTCTAGATCAAGAAAATGTAAATGAAACTGGTTGTATATAGACTCTTTAGAGTCTTCTAAACCAGTATAAAGACGTTAAGTTCAGTTAAGTTAAATTATATAAGAAATATCATTGCACTGACAAGAGCAGCTCGCCAGCTATGGGATTTTTGTGATTTTTTTTTTAGTTCGCCTTATTTATCTTTTCACCCAAGGCGGTGTGTGTTGTACGATGGTTTTTATTTTGCACCTGTCGTCCCAGTGCATCCGACTTCAGCATCAATTTTATATAAGGATCTGCTTTCTCTTGCATTTTCTAAGGGTTGCTTCCCTGAGGTAACGGCCGGTGCTGTGATGGGGATCGAACCCAGCACCTTCGGTTGTGAGTCGTGTCCCTTAACCACTAGCCCACGCCGTCCCCAGCTGTGGGATAACAACAACAACCTAAGCATGACCAGAACAGAACATACACACATGTTCCTTAAGGTTGCCATCCACTGAATCCTCATCCAGCTCTCTAACAACAACAACCTAAGCATGCCCAGAACAGAACATACACACATGTTTCTTAAGGCTGCCAACCACTGAATCCTCATCCAGCTCTCTAACAACAACAACCTAAGCATGACCAGAACAGAACATACACACATGTTCCTTAAGGCTGCCATCCACTGAATCCTCATCCAGCTCTCTAACAACAACAACCTAAGCATGACCAGAACAGTACATCCACACATTTTCTTTAAGGCTTTAGGCTGCCATCCACTGAATCCTCATCCAGCTCTCTTGTCCATCCACATACCTGGCCTACTTTACTCGACTCACCAATTCCAGCAAACATCGCCTGCTCTCAGCCATCAAAACTGTGTCATCCGCTTAACTAAGATTATTTCTTGACACTCCACCGGTAATGAGTCCAAAAATTGTCTCCATCTGTTGACAAATGCGCTCTGTGTAAACGTTAAAGGGACAAGAGGACAGTACGCATTATCGCCACATTCTTCGTTTTACCAGTGGGTTAGGCTTCAAGTTAAAACCTTAAAAGTGGGATATAAATTAGAAAAACCATGCCTTTGGATTGTAAATTGTTAATATGGTTGCTAAGGATGTCAAGAGTATCCTGCACGAGCAATCAGGGTACAGATGAACAACATAACGTCATAACTGCATGTAAAAGATGGCCTCACCACTAATGACATGCACCAAAGAATGAGCAGCATTCTGTTATCCAGTTTTTTTAGCAGCGAAGGGGTGAAACCAATAGAAATCCGTCATTGAATGAAGGTACAGTACAGTTATATATGCCCTTCACTCCAACAAGTGTATGAGTGGGGTCAGGTCAGATCATCACGTAACCAGTGAGGTCGTTGGGGCACACATGAAGACATCTTCACAACCCCACGCCACCTTTCTTTGTCAGCAGCCGCTGCCTGTGCCTCTTCTGGTCGGAGATTGGTCCATTCTTGTATGTTGTCCTCCCACCTCTTTTTGGGCCTGCCTCTTCGTCGTCTGCCATGCACCTTTCCGTGGAGGATCGTATTTGCAAGACCATTTTATCTCGATATGTGACCGTACCAAGTGAGTTTCCTTCTTTTGACAGTTACCAAGAGGTCTTTAAAAGGCCCTATTGCTGTTGTAATTATGTCTCATATTTTCTCATTTGTAACTTGATCTTTGTACGTGACGTTTAAAAGTCTTTGGAAACATCTCATCTCCAAGGCCTGTATCCTTCGCTAAAGGTTACCTATAACTGTCCATGTCTCACAAGCATAGAGGAATATTGACAGGATCAGTGTACGCATTAATCTGATTTTCGTGCATAGTGCTAGCCGTTTATCTTGCCAGATTGTGTTAAGCCGTGCAAGCGACGCTATTATCTGGTGCTATTCTGGCCAACACCTCACATTTTGATCCTTCATCACTGACAATCGAACTCAGATATTTAAAACGGTCAACCACTCCGAATTCCTGGCCATTAGCTTTTATGACTGGATTAGGAAGTTCCAAAACGGCGTGAGCTCAATGGCAGACTGTTCACGACCGAGTCAGCCGCAAGTAGTGACACCAGAGTCCATTGCAGCCGCTTACCGCTTCGTAAATAACTGTGATTGACTGTGAGTGAAAGGCATGTATACTGGACCTTCATACGCCGGGGAATTTCTATAGGTTTGGTTAGGCTTGGCTTGGCTTGGTTTTGTTTGGCTTGGTTTGGTTTGGTTTGGTTTGGTTTGGTTTGGCTTGGCTTGGTTTGGTTTGGCTTGGCTTGGCTTGGCTTTGTTCGTTCTCAATCTCCCGCTACCAAACCCTGAAAGGGCCTAAGTAGCAGAATGTAGTCCAGAGAACGTAATGCGTTGTGTCGTAGTTTACAGCTAGACTGCGATATTTGCACTTTTCGATCCAACACATCCGACTTCAGGAAGCATTTTTTGAGTACCGGGTTACCATTCCCTCTTCGATCCCTTCTCCTTAGCCAGTCTGCCCTGCTCTAGCCTGTTATCCAGGATCACCGCGTGGAGGTGTAGAAGGGTCTTGGCAGCTCTGGTTCGCTGTCCCTGACGCTAGCAGTCAGCTATGAGTCGCTGACCACTGTAGCTCATGCGCTGCTCAGCATCTTAATCCCTTCTATAGATTTCACCCCTCCGCAGCTATAAAAAAAAAAAAACAGACAATAGAACGCTGCTCATCTTTTGGTGCATGTCAGTAGTGGGGCGGCCATCTTTTAACAGCAATTAAGATGTCAAATTGTTAGTCTGCACCACGGTGGCACATGCGGAACACTCTTTCGATCCTTATCAGCCATTTTAACAAGTTATAATAGAAAGGCGTTTTTGTTTTACTTCCAATTTCTATCCTGCGTTTAAAGTTTTCATTTGAAGTTCTCATGTAGATCTACACAAAATTTGCTGATGACACAAAACTATGCAGTAGTGTCTCATCTAAAGCGGAAGTGGATATATTGATGTCGGATTTAGATAAAATTCGAGAATGGTCTGTAATCTGGCAAATGGAGTTTAATGTATATAAATGTACAGTCATCCACATGGGTAGATCCAATATGGAACATAAATACAGAATTGGAGAAAACAATATTAGAAAGATAGATAAGGAAGGGGGGCTAGGGGTTATAATAGATCATACAGGAAAGGTGAGTGAGCAAGTTAAGGTAGCAGTGAAAAATGCAAATGCAATGTTAGGTATGATAAAAAGAAATATTAAACATAGGAGCAAGGAAGTGATCGTCAAACTGTATAAAGCTTTAGTTAGACCTAGATTAACTAGTACAGGGACAGTTAATGCATTTAAGAATAAACTGGATGCGCATAGCTTTTAGAGCAAGGTGATGTAAATGTAACTGGTTGTATACAGAATCTACAGGGTCTTCTAAACCAGTATAAAGACGTTAAGTTAAGTTAAGATTGGAGTACTGTGTACAAGTGTGGAGTCCTTATCATAGAGGGGATATAAACATGCTGGAAAGAATACAAAAAAGAGTGACAAAGATGATAGTGGGATTCCAGAATTACAGTTATGAGGAACGACTCAGAAAAACCGGCCTACAGTGTCTCGAAGAGAGAAGAATTCGTGGTGACTTAATACAGGTTTATAAGATGATCAGAGGAATCGATAAATTAGACTATAACAAGTTTTTTTTAAATACAGCCATCCACAATAACACGAGGGCATAGCTACAAGCTGACTAAAGAGAGGTCCAGGTTAGATATTAGGAAATATTTTTTTAGTCAGAGAGTGGTGTCTGCTTGGAATGCATTGCCAGGGGAGGTAGTGGAGGCAGGGACAGTTAATGCATTTAAGAATAAACTGGATGCGCATAGATTTTAGAGCAAGGTGATGTAAATTTAACTGGTTGTATACAGACTCTGCAGGGTCTTCTAAACCAGTATAAAGACGTTAAGTTAAGTTAAGTTAAGTTAAGTTAAGTTAAAGCCTGCCGGATCTTACAGGGGCAGTTTACTACAATGCAGGATACTTCTTCTTCTTCTTCGTTCGTTCTCAATCTCCCACTACCAAACCATGAAAGGGCTGAAGTAGCAGAATGTAGTCCAGAGAACGGAATGCGTTGTGTTGTAGTTTACAGCTTGGCTGCGATATTTGCACCTTTCGGTCCAACACATCCGACTTCAGAAAGCATTTTTTGAGTACCGGGTTAGCATTCCCTCTTCGATCCCTTCTCCTTAGTCAGTCTGCTCTGCTGCAGCCTGTTATCCAGGATCACCACGTGGAGGTGTAGAAGGATCTTGGCAGCTATGGTTCGCTGGCCCTGACGCTAGCAGTCAGCTATGGGTCGCTGACCACTGCAGCTCATGTGCTGCTCAGCATCTTGATCCCCAATGCAGGATACAAAGTAGTCTTGTTTTTTTGTCCAATCATTCCGACATTTTCAAGACAGATTATTTGGTTTTTGCGTCGGATCAGTAATTTACACACCAAAATATTCCAGTAATAATTACGAAAAATTGGTTGAATAGTGGTAATAATTTTCACGGCAAAAGTAAGTTATTCACCTCACGTTTGTTATAGTCGACCCAGATATAAATTGGTACCTAGCTCACTGTTCATGAGGGAAAGGCGGTATCGAAGAAGGGAACAGGCCACCCCCACATCATACACAAACTGTGGCCTCGTACAATGAAGTCTTTAACACTCCATCCCCGACAGCGGTGTCTGCTATGAGACTACCGAGTGGGTCAAGAGGAGTGTGTGGCCGAGGGGCAGGGGATGTGGGATTGGTTTCAGTAATTTCACATCTGTGAGAGATTATTGTAGATTTCGGTTATTTAAACAACATACTTTTCCACCTCAGTAATCAGTTTAATATGTGAGATTATTATAGATTTCGGTTATTTAAACAACATATGTCCACCTCAGTAATCAGTTTAATATGTGAGATTATTGTAGATTTCAGTTATTTAAACAACATATTTGTCCACCTCAGTAATCAGTTTAATATGTGAGATTATTGTAGATTTCGGTTATTTAAACAACATATTTGTCCACCTCAGTAATCAGTTTAATTTGTGAGATTATTGTAGATTTCGGTTATTTAAACAACATATTTGTCCACCTCAGTAATCAGTTTAATATGTGAGATTATTGTAGATTTCGGTTATTTAAACAACATATTTGTCCACCTCAGTAATCAGTTTAATAAGTGAGATTATTGTAGATTTCGGTTATTTAAACAACATATTTGTCCACCTCAGTAATCAGTTTAATAAGTGAGATTATTGTAGATTTCGGTTATTTAAACAACATATTTGTCCACCTCAGTAATCAGTTTAATATGTGAGATTATTGTAGATTTCGGTTATTTAAACAACATATTTGTCCACCTCAGTAATCAGTTTAATATGTGAGATTATTGTAGATTTCGGTTATTTAAACAACATATTTGTCCACCTCAGTAATCAGTTTAATATGTGAGATTATTGTAGATTTCGGTTATTTAAACAACATATTTGTCCACCTCAGTAATCAGTTTAATTTGTGAGATTATTGTAGATTTCGGTTATTTAAACAACATATTTGTCCACCTCAGTAATCAGTTTAATATGTGAGATTATTGTAGATTTCGGTTATTTAAACAACATATTTGTCCACCTCAGTAATCAGTTTAATATGTGAGATTATTGTAGATTTCGGTTATTTAAACAACATATTTGTCCACCTCAGTAATCAGTTTAATATGTGAGATTATTGTAGATTTGTTGTTTGCGATTGCCCACAGCGAGTATATCTCCAATGTGCGCCATAAAAAGCACGTCAAGTGGCAACCTGCAGTAACTTTCCTCACATCCCGAGATTGATGATGAAGGTGGACCGGGGTCCTCCAGGCGGTTGTGGTATACTTGGCTTCATTTATCTGCATGTCACTCACTACTACGGGGATCATGTCGATCCCTCACCTCATTAGCCAGGCTGCCATGACAACAGCCCGTTTCCAGGGAGGGTTACTAGGAAGCCGAGTTGAGGGTCTTGGCCAGTATGTTTTGCCTGACTCTGACTGGTATGTCTGAGCAGTATGTTTTGCCTGACTCTGACTGGTATGTCTGAGCAGTATGTTTTGCCTGACTCTGACTGGTATGTCTGAGCAGTATGTTTTGCCTGACTCTGACTGGTATGTCTGAGCAGTATGTTTTGCCTGACTCTGACTGGTATGTCTGAGCAGTATGTTTTGCCTGACTCTGACTGGTATGTCTGAGCAGTATGTTTTGCCTGACTCTGACTGGTATGTCTGAGCAGTATGTTTTGCCTGACTCTGACTGGTATGTCTGAGCAGTATGTTTTGCCTGACTCTGACTGGTATGTCTGAGTAGTATGTTTTGCCTGACTGACTGGTATGTCTGAGCAGTATGTTTTGCCTGACTCTGACTGGTATGTCTGAGCAGTATGTTTTGCCTGACTCTGACTGGTATGTCTGAGCAGTATGTTTTGCCTGACTCTGACTGGTATGTCTGAGCAGTATGTTTTGCCTGACTCTGACTGGTATGTCTGAGTAGTATGTTTTGCCTGACTGACTGGTATGTCTGAGCAGTATGTTTTGCCTGACTCTGATTGGTATGTCTGAGCAGTATGTTTTGCCTGACTCTGCCTGGCATGTCTGAGCAGTGTATTCTGCCCAATATTGTCGATTTCAGTTGATAAAAAAACATGTTCCCAATTCAGTAATCAGTTTAATATGTGAGAGATTATTGTAGATTTCAGTTGATGTTTTTTAAATCTCTTTCCACCTTATCAACCAATTTAATATGCGATATATTATTGTAGATTTCAGTTAATTTAAAAAAAAATCTTTTTCCACCTCAGAAATCAGTTTAATCTGTGAAAGATGATAGTAGATTTCAGTTAATGATGTTTTTTCAATTTTCTTCCTCCTTAGCAATCAATTTAAGGGAGGGATTATTGTAGATTTGATGATTTTTTTCAATCTTTTCCACATCAGTGAGTGATCAGTTTGATTCATGAGAGATTATTGTGGATTTCAGTTGATGTTTACTTTCAATCTTTTTCCACCTTAGCAATCAATTTAATATGTGAGAGATTATTGTAGATTTGATGTTTACTTTCAATCTTTTTCCACCTCAGCAATCAATTTAATATGCGAGAGGTTATTGTAGATTTGATGTTTACTTTCAATCTTTTTCCACCTTAGCAATCAATTTAATATGTGAGAGATTATTGTAGATTTGATGTTTACTTTCAATCTTTTTCCACCTTAGCAATCAATTTAATTTGTGAGAGATTATTGTAGATTTGATGTTTACTTTCAATCTTTTTCCACCTTAGCAATCAATTTAATATGTGAGAGATTATTGTAGATTTGATGTTTACTTTCAATCTTTTTCCACCTTAGCAATCAATTTAATTTGTGAGAGATTATTGTAGATTTGATGTTTACTTTCAATCTTTTTCCACCTCAGCAATAAATTTAATTTGTGAGAGATTATTGTAGATTTGATGTTTACTTTCAATCTTTTTCCACCTCAGCAATCAATTTAATCTGTGAGAAATTGTTGTAGATTTCAGTTGATGTTTCTTTTTTCAATCTCTTTGCACCTCAGTGATCAATGTGAGATGATTGTAGATTCCAACTGGGTTTTTAAAAAAAATCTTTTTCCACTTTAGTAATCAATTTAATATGTGAGAGATTATTGTAGATGGCAGTTCTGGTTGGAAAAATCTTTTTACCTCAGTAATCAATTTAATATGTGAGATTATTGTGGATTTCAGTGTATGTTTTTTTTTTCAATCTCATTCCACCTCAGTAATCAATGTGAGATGATTGTAGACTCTTGCTGTTGTTTTTCTCAATCATTTTTCAGCTCAGTAATAAATTTAATATTTGAGAGATTATTGTAGATTTCAGTTGATAAAAAAAAAATCTTTTTCCATTTCATTAATCAATTTATTTATTTTTTTTTGTTTTTTTTTTTGCGTTCACCTTATTTCTCTATTCCCCAAGGCGGTGTGCGTTGCACTGTGGTTTTTATTTTGCACCTGTCGGCCCAGTGCATCTGACTTCAGCACGCATTTTATGTAAGGGTCTGCTTCCTCCTGCATTTTCTAAGGGTTAGCTTCCCGAGGTAACGGCTGGTGCTGTGATGGGGATCGAACCCAGCACCTTCGGGTCGTGAGATGTGCCACTTAACCACTAAGCCACTTAACCACTAAGCCACGCCGTCCCCATTAATCAATTTAATATGTGAGAGATTATTGTAGATGGCAGTTCTGGTTTAAAAAATCTTTTTACCTCAGTAATCAATGTGAGAGACAATTGTAGATCGCAGTTCTGGTTTAAAAAATCTTTTTACCTCAGTAATCAATGTGAGAGATTATTATAGATCGCAGTTCTGGCTTAAAAAATCTTTTTACCTCAGTAATCAATGTGAGAGATTATTGTACATCGCAGTTCTGGCTTAAAAAATCTTTTTACCTCAGTAATCAATGTGAGAGATTATTGTAGATTGCAGTTCTGGTTTTAAAAAATCTATTTACCTCAGTAATCAATCAATGTGAGATATTATTGAAGATTATGTTTTTTGATCTCGTTTCGCTGCAGAAATCAATTTAACAGGTGAGAGGTTAATGGAGATTTCAAGGACTGTTTTAATAAAAAAACAAGTTTCCACTGCAGAAACCAAATTAATGTGTAATTGATTATCATTTAATTCAATAGCTCGTGTTTATATCTCCCCACGAATCAGTTAGAAATTATTGACGATTTCAATAGTCATTGTTTGATTAACCATTTGTCCTGCAGACTTTAATTGCTTCTTCATTTGCTCTTGTTTTTTTATCTTTTTGTGTAAGATATGTGGTTAATTTGGACCGCAATATCTGCGCTGTTTGGCTTTGCTCAACCACTATCAGCAAGAATTTTTATTTGGGCAAACTCACCCCAGCCTTTTGGGATCAAGACGCTGAGCAGTGCAGGAGCTGCAGCGGTCAGCGACCCATAGCTGACTGCTAGTGTCAAGGACAGCAATCCAGAGCTCCTAAGACACTTCTAGACCTCCACGAGGTGATCATGGATAACAGGCTGCAACAGGGCAGACTGGCTACGGAGAAGGGATCGAGGAGGGAAGGCTACCCCGGTACCCAGAATGGCTACGGAGAAGGGATCCAAGAGGGAAGACTAGCCCAGTACTAAAAAAACGCCTGCTGAAGTCGGATGTGTTTCGGACCGAAAGGTGTAAATATCACAGTCAAGCCGTAAACTACGACACAACGGATTCCGTTCTCCGGGCTACATCCTGCTACTTGCAAAGCCCTTTTTCAAGGCTTGGTAGCGGGAGATTGAGAACGAACGAAGAGGAAGAAGAAAAATAAGAAGAATCCCATCCCTTAATTGACACAAAGCTACAACAAGGGCACATTCAGTTTGAAGTCAGACTTTACCTGCTCCTTATCCATTTCTATCAATCAATCAATGCCTGTCACTCTTTTTGAAGCAAAGGCCATTGACAACCCTACTTCAAGTTCCATCTTGAGCTGCCCTTTCTGCATCCCTCTAGTTGAGGTCCAGGAATCAGTTCATTTTCAGTCTCTTCTTCAGTTGTTTCTTTGTCTACCTCTCTTTCTCTTCACCTGTGGATTCCATGTCAGAGCCTGTCTGACCACGTTTGATGGTGCTTTTCGTAGCATGTATCCTATCCACCTCCATTTCCTACATTTGATCTGTAGCTCCACTGGTTGTTGTTGGCTCTTTTCTTACAGGTCCTCATTCCTCACCATGTCTTGCTGGCCTATTCCCATTATCTGCATTTGGGACTTTCATCATGAGTCATTCATATCAAAGACTTTAACAAAATCATGTTTATGGCTGTCTTTATGAGGAGGGGTTGTGCTACACTACGTTCTGCGCCTCGGGGATCCAGTGCATCTGACTTCAGCATATATTCATTTTGGGTTGTTTCTCAAGTCTTTGGCTGTTCCCAAGCTACCTGTAAGGCAGCAGTTATTTGTTGTCAGAGTTGTCTTTCATAGAAAAGCTTGGGGAACTGAGATGCTAGTCCGGTCAGGCATAACATACTGACCAATACCACTATCTCTCTTCCATGTAGCGTTCCCTGGAAACGGGCTGTTTTCAAGGAAGTCTGTCTGACGAGATGTGGATCAGCGTGATCCCCAAAGTAGTGAGAATCACAACAGCCTAGAGAGCCGCTGCCCACTTTCATCAGCACGCAACATGATGTGATGAAAGCTACTACAACCCGCAACTTAACACCCTTTTTGGAACGGACAAAAGAGTAAACATACTCATTGTGGGCATTCAACAACAACAACAACAACAACATGGAAAAGCTTTCTCACTCAGCTGTTAATCTTTCTCCGACCGAACATCGACATCTCCGGACAATGAGCTTTGAACAATAGAATATAAGAAGTTTTTCAAAGTAAAGTCGCCTACACGAACAAGAGGGCATAGCCACAAATTAATTAAAGAAAGGTCCAGATTCTAAAGCAGAAGTGGATACATTGAGGTCAGATTTAGATGAAATTCGAGAATGGTCTGTGACCTGGCAAATGGAGTTTAATGTAGATAAATGTACAGTCATCCACATGGGTAGATCCAATATGGAACATAGTTACAGAATTGGCGAGAACAATATTTATTTATTTTTTTTAAGTATCCCATAGCATTACTCCGTAGGGGTGTGAGGTGTTAGCGATCTCACATTTCAAAGGGCTCGGCAATATGAGGGCGGTAGCCATCTTTTCTCTCTCTCGCTACTTTTACTTCCTGGACTGAACCGGTACCCATTTAAGGCTGAGTCGACCCAGGAGCCGTTGCGGTCTGAAAAAACATTCCCGCCTCAACTGGGGAATGAACCCAGGACCACTCAGATGGAAAGCCAGCGCGCTAACCACTGTGCTACACGGCTCGCTTAAAAGTTAAAAATAGAAACACTCATTCCATGTCACTGCAAATCATTGTACATTTGATGTGAGCTTGCCAACTGGATACATCTTGTTGAACCAATAGTTTTCAACCCATTCGCATGTTGTGAAACGGTCGTTTTATTAGAAAGTAGCCTACAAATTTATAAGTATAAAAACATAGAATGGTTCAGATACTGCACTGGAACAAAAACAAAAAACAAAACATACGTTATGACCAAAATTCCTTCATCAGTAACAAATACAACTTCATCATTCACATACAACTGACACATTATAGAAGTAGATATTATATTAACACATACAAAATCAGATATGATGACATAAAATAAAGAAATAACATGAAAGAGATATATTAACACATAAAATAGAAATAACATAAAAGAGAGATATTAACACATAAAATAGAGATATTAACAAACAAAATAGAAATATTAACACATAAAATAGAGATATTAACACATAAAATATAGATATTTAAACATTAAATAAAGATATTAACATAAAATAGTGATATATACACATAAAAGAGATATTAACACATAAAATAGTTATATTAACATATACAAAAATAATGGAAACAAATAAATACGGGTTCGTTTACATGCAGTCTGTAAATGGGACTGCTGAGTTTATTTCATCCATCTAATATAGGACCAGACGCTAGATCTCACCTTCCTTGAAACCAGGCGACACTTGAAACTTGCGGATTTCAAACAATCACCATTTCAGTTGCTCGCCATTTTAGCTGCCAGCCGTTTCGCATTATTCTTCGTTTCCTGAGAAGCAGGAGTCTTATTTATTTGTTATCTGTTGTTTACGACTGTCCACGTTGAGGTAGGTTACTCTTTTCTGCGCCCTGAATAGGACATGTGGGGGGGGGGGTAGTTTTGGGGTATTATGGGAGTGAACACCTTCCTTGCAGTACATTGGAAGCGAAAGGGAGATCCAAAAGTCATAGGCCGAGGGTGTGTGCTTGTCTATCATCACAGATGGGGATATTGTCAGCAAAATTAGATGTAGTAATCGCAGGACGAGCAGCAGTACCGGGGTCCTCCAGGCGGTTGTGCTATGCTTGACTTCATCTGCGTGTCGCTCACTACTACAGGGATCACATCGATCCCTCACCTCGCTAGCCAGGCTGCCATGAAAACAACACATTTCCAGGGTGGGCTACTAGGAAGCCGAGGTGAGGGTCTTGACCAGTATGTTTTGCCTGACCCTAACATGTCCGATCAGTATATTTTGCTCGACCCTGACTAACATGTCCGATCAGTATATTTTGCCTGGTCCTGACTAACATTGTCCGATCACTATATTTTACCCGACCCTGACTAACATTGTCCGATCAGTGTATTTTGCCCGATCCTGACTAACATTGTCCGATCAGTGTATTTTGCCCGACCCTGACTAACATGTCTGAACAGTATATTTTGCCTGACTAGACATTAGCCTTCCTCCCCTAACTCTTTGTTTAAGCAGCATTATTGAATACCAGATTTACAATGACTGGTTTTACAATTTTCTTACAGAAAAGCAACTTGGGCACAGTTTTTGGTGTCTACTTACCCTGCATTCAGAATATCTTTGGCGTGTTGCTCTTCCTTCGTCTGAACTGGATCATCGGCCTTGCTGGCGTGCCTGAGGCTTTCTGTATTGTCTTCATTTGCTGTGCTGCTGTAAGTACGAGGGGCGTTCAAGTCAAACCGGGCCTTTTTTGTGAATGAAAAAAAAAGTCAGTAATTAAAATGGCATTTTAAAAAAATATATATAATTTCCTGCAATGTTTATGCACTTATCCCAGTGTTTGGCTTGGTTCGTTCTCAATCTCCCGCTACCAAACCCTAAAAGGGCTTAAGTAGCAGAATGTAGTTCAGAGAACGAACCTTTCAGTCCAACACATCCGACTTCAGCAAGCATTTTTTTAGTACCGGTTTAGCATTCCCTCTTCGATCCCTTCTCCTTAGCCAATCTGCCCTGCTGCAGCCTGTTATCCAGGATCACCACGTGGAGGTGTAGAAGGGTCTTGGCAGCTATGGTGCACTGGCCCTGATGCTAGCATTCAGCTATGGGTTGCTGACCACTGCAGCTCATGCGCTGCTCAGCATCTTGATCCCATTCCAGCGTTTAAGAAATGTTTTAAATATCTAGGATCGATTGTCAGTGATGAAGGATCAAAATGTGAGATGTTGGCCATAATAGCACAGACAATAGCGGCGCTTGCATGGCTATACCAAAATCTGGCAAGATAAACGGTTAGCACTATGCACGAAAATCAGTTTAATGCGTACACTGGTCATGTCAATATTCCTCTATGCTTGTGAGACATGGACAGTTACAGCTGATCTTCAGCGAAGGATACAGGCCTTGGAGATGAGATGTTTCCGAAGACTTTTAAATATCACATACAAAGATCGAGTTACAAATGAGGAAATACGAGATAGAATTACAACAGCAATAGGGCCTTTTGAAGACCTCTTGGCAACTGTCAAAAGAAGGAAACCCGCTTGGTGCGGTCACATATCGAGATCAAATGGTCTTGCAAATACGATCCTCCACGGAAAGGTGCAAGGCAGACGACGAAGAGGCTGTCCCAAAAAGAGATGGGAGGACAACATAAAAGAATGGACCAATCTCCGACCAGAAGAGGCACAGGTAGCGGCCGCTGACAGAGATGGGTGGCGTGGTGCTGTGAGGATGTCTTCATGTGTGCCCCAACAACCTCACCGGTTACGGGATGACCTGACCTGACCTTAAGTAATGCTTTAAAAGCTTCAGTGTAGAAAGATTTGTCAGTATTGGTGAACCAGTCCAGGACATCCTGTTTCATTTCATTATCAGTGCTGAAATGCTAACTTCGCAGACATTATTTTAGGGGTCCAAACAGGTGAAAATCGCTTGGAGCGAGGTCTGGGCTGTAAGGTGAATATGGCGATACCTTCCATCAAGGTGCTGCAGATGGCACTTATTGCGGTGAGCCGTATAAGGTTGAGCATTATCTTGCAGGAGCAGGACGGGATCATGACTAACGGATGAACGGCCTTCTCTAAAATGATTACACCATTCAAATATCTTACTGCGGCTCTGAATATCTTTATCACCGAGTTGTGATTCCAGACTTCTGTAAATTTTCTAAGGTTTCATAAGAAACTTCATCACAACACGCTGTTCCATGCAAGCAGTAACAGTGTTGTTCACCATTTCTATTTTATCTATCACATGACTGGCCCATGGCAAGTGGACCACCTAGCAGTACTAGGACACAAGTGCACCTAACTAATGATAGTAGTTCCAGCACGCTGTAACCTATTCAGGTAGAACTAGAACAAAAAGTTCCAGTTTGATTCGAACATCCCTCATAGATAGAAGTGGTTATTTGGTGTTTTTGGTGTCGCCTAGAGCTAGTTTGAAGATGACAAATATTCAAGGGACAGTTATTAAGTAATAGGAATTTTAGTATAAAGTGCATGAAAAAGTATGTACAATGGAAAATCTTATTTCAGGACAGAATGGCTCTCTAGGAATACCCAATGTGTGGGTTGTGATGATCGAGCAGTATGTGCATGTGCAATATAGCGTACAACATGGCTGTCCTAACTATCAACTTGCACTGTGGAAGAACAACGAGGCATTATTCGTTTTTTTTTGTCACAGCGTGTGAATCCTTGTGAAATCCACAAAAGAATGAAGGTTGAGTACGGAGTCTGTTGAGTCAGAGGTTGTTGTTGTTGTTTAATGCTAGGGATGTAACAGAAGCTACTGCAGCCCACCACTTAACGTCCTTTTCAGGGCGCATAAAAGCGTAAACTTACTCATTGTAGGCATTAAACAAAACAACAACAACCCAGCTGTAACAATATATACCTGGCTCTGCTGCCAATAACAAAGACAAGGTCTTAGTCAACCTGTGCATCTACAAGGACATTAGCTTTTGTGCAGGTCCCAACTCTTGTACGAGTTGGTAGTAGCTTGGTGCATTTCTCTGCTTAGCGGACTGGGCTCGAGCAGTACTATGCTTTTTGGTTTTGTGCTGGTCTCATCTCGTTTTCCAGTCGATTCTGTCTCGACCACGAGTTGTCCAATGGATGGCTAACTTGTTTGTTTCAGGATCGCAAGTGTTGTGCAGCTTGAGCGAATCTTGCCATGGGTCTGCCAGGTGATTTTGTTTGCCGCTCGGTTACCACAGAGTGGTTGTTATGCTCCAGCGTTTGATATTTAGTATGTTAACAAATTGTTTAAATAAAAGTCTTAATCATCTCTGTTTGAATATTTCCTCTTTGTGATCAGACAATGCTGACCTCTTTCTCTATGAGTGCCATCGCTACAAATGGTGTTGTGCCAGCAGGAGGGTCATATTTTATGATATCGCGAGCCTTAGGACCAGAATTTGGCGGAGCTGTCGGAATTCTGTTTTACTTTGGGACCTGCGTAGCTGCCTCCATGTACATCATCGGAGCTGTAGAGATACTTGTGGTATGGTACATTTAGTTTTTTTTAGTTTTTTTAAAATCGTTCGCCCTATTTCTCTATTCCCCAAGGGGGTGTGCATTGCACTATGTTTTTATTTTTCACCTGTCGACCCAGTGCATCCGACTTCAGCATGTATTTTATGTAAGGGTCTGCTTCCTCCTGCATTTTCTAAAGGTTTGCTTCCCCAAGGTAACGGCAGGTGCTGTGATTTGGGAGCGAACCCAGCACCTTTGGCTTATGAGCCATGTCACTTAACCACTATCCCACACTGTCCCCAACATTTAGTTTGAGCTTTTCCAATCGAGAAGGGCCAACTCACCATTTGTTTGAAATTGGTTTTATTAAAACAGCTGCTCCTGTCTTTGATCAAAGTAACATTGTGTGTGTGTGTGTTGTTCGTCCATCGTAATTAACGAGGACCACTTTGTCAACATTCACTGTTCGCATTAGTTCAAAGTTGTCTAAATAAGCCAATCGGAGCCCTCATCTCTATGTTGCACTTCGTACAAGAAGGGCTGGAGGACGGTTTCCTGTTCGTCTCTGGATAGCTTCATTTATTCTTGATACCTCAAGTCTCTTAATACACTCTGCAGAAGTGCTACACCAGTCTGAGCGATTGGTGCTGATTTCTTCTCCATCAGCATGGTTAATACAGCACTGGACAATCTCTTAAGTCTTTCCTTGTATCTTTTCTGCTGCCCACCGCATGTATCCTTGTATCTTTTCTGCTGCCCACCGCATGTATCCTTGTATCTTTTCTGCTGCCCACCGCATGTATCCTTGTATCTTTTCTGCTGCCCACCACATGTATCTTTGTATCTTTTCTGCTGCCCACCACATGTATCCTTGTATCTTTTCTGCTGCCCACCACATGTATCCTTGTATCTTTTCTGCTGCCCACCACATGTATCCTTGTATCTTTTCTGCTGCCCACCACATGTATCCTTGTATCTTTTCTGCTGCCTACCACATGTATCCTTGTATCTTTTCTGCTGCCCACCACATGTATCCTTGTATCTTTTCTGCTGCCCACCACATGTATCCTTGTATCTTTTCTGCTGCCCACAGTTCACCATAGAGCAGCTGTTTTGGTAGATGTTGATCCGACATGAGTACCACATGGCCAGCCCATCTCACGTTGATCCGACATGAGTACCACATGGCCAGCCCATCTCAGCCGTGTTACACATATCATGCTGTGTATAATTTTCATAGACATATGACATATGATAGCTCCAGTCAACCCCGCTGTAAATGGCTACCTGACTTGAGGTTAGGGAAGGAAAAGGCAGCGAGGAAAGGAACTGGACACCTCACCTCGCAAGCTGGGGCTTAGTATACTGAAGGCTCTAACACTTCATCCCTGACCAACGGTTACGTCTGCTGAAGGACTTTCATTTTTATACTTTTCATGAGCTGTGAAAAAGAAATCAGAAAGAGAATAGGTATGGCCAAGATGGTAGTCGGCAACATGCGACACATACTGACAGCCAAACAGATAAATCAGAATTTGAAAATGAGAATTGTCAGGTGTTATGTATATTCGTCACTACTTTATGGCACAGAAACATGGACACTGAAATAACAATTTTGAAAAAAATATCGAAGCCTTCGAAATGTGGGTATATAGAAGATTGAGACACATTTCTTGGAAAGAGAAGAAAACAAATTTGGAGGGATTGGACAAGTTGGGGATGAACAGAGAATTAATGACCGAAATCAAGGTTAGCCAATTACGTTATTTTGGTCATATAACAAGACATACCTCCATGTTGAAGACCATACTGGAGGGTAGGGTGGAAGGCTGTCGTTCAAGAGGCAGATGTTTTAAGGGGGTGGATAACATCATAAGATGGACTGGAAAAAGCCTCTCAGATTGCACAATTATGGCAAGAGATAGAGTACACTGTGGATCCATTATAGCCGGCCTTCGATGCGGAGATGGAACGAACTGAACTGAATCTTTATGGGGGTCTCTTTATTATTATTTCTCATTTCCTTTGCTTTGTTCACACTAATATGCAGGGTGTCCCACTCGCTAAGGAGCTCTAGTTTTTTTTCCCTTAAAACTTTTAAATCAATACTTACTTACTTTCCGTGTCCAAGCACCACGTCATATAGCGTTCATCCAGTGTTCAGCAAATTGAATTGCCCTGTCGTTCGCCTTCAGCATGTCACTCTCGTCACATGTATCTGGAAGGTTGAGACAAATCATCAGATGACCTGGATCTTGTACCACACCGCAGCAGTCACATGTATCGCCATCTGAGAGATTCCCATCTCTTCATGTTCTTCCTACATCGTGATACGCCAGTTCGAAGTTTATTTATTGAGTACGGTAAGTGATGTCCAGTGGCAGGTTCCTCTTGAAGCTCGGTCCTAATGAACACAATTTAATACAATTTTACAGGGATATACCTCGTAATGTGAAAAACATAATGAGCTCGTATTAAATGTCGCAAGTGTCCATCATTAGCACCAAGTCATGCCTGCGCACTCTTTTCTGTGTTACGGAAGGCATTCACCAACGCAGTTTCCCGCCAAATGTTTTCTTGTATGAGATTCCTTGGCTTTTTGAGAAACACTTTCCCTTTTAGCATGCCCAATAGGAGGAAGAAACCAGGTTGGGTAAGATCAGGAGGCCTTTGTGGCCAAAGTCATTTAGAAATTACCCGATCTTCAAAGAATGTAGCAATTTCAGTAATGCTGACATCATTTCAGGTTGGGGTATGTGACGTAACGATGTTCAGTTAAGGCGAGATAAGAAGGCGAGAAAAGAAGGCGAGAAAAGCTTTCATTGCATTGAGGAATTTATGAAAGTCAAAAGAAATTAAAACCACCACCAAAATTTAAATCTTTAACTCCAACATTTCTTCTTCTTCTGTGTTCGTTCTCAATCTCCCGCTACCAAGCCCTGAACAGGGCTTTGCAAGTAGCAGGATGTAGTCTGGAGAATGGATTGCGTTGTGTCGCTGGTTTACAGCTTGACTGCGATATTTGCACCTTTCGGTCCGACACATACGTCTTCGGCAGAGAACTCCAACATAAAATCCAATATATTATTTGGCTCTGAAGCATGGACGACAACACAGGTACTTATAGAAAAGGTACAGACTTTCGTAAATGGTTACCTGCGCAAAATACAAAGATGGAAGACAACACAGGTACTTATAGAAAAGGTACAGACTTTCGTAAATGGTTACCTGCGCAAAATACAAAGATGGAAGACAACACAGGTACTTATAGAAAAGGTACAGACATTCGTAAATGGTTACCTGCGCAAAATACAAAGATGGAAGACAACACAGGTACTTATAGAAAAGGTACAGACTTTCGTAAATGGTTACCTGCGCAAAATACAAAGATGGAAATGGTACGAAAATATCACAAATGTTGAACTGATGGGAAAAACAGGACAAATACTAGTGGAGCATGAAATACGGAGGAGGCGAAGGCGATGGATATGCCAAGGCCAAGGCCGCCGTCCATCGTAGACGATGATGGCATTATTAATTTTGCTAGCGCTATTTTTAGTAAGGATTAACTGCTCTACTTTTTATCCTCACTCTCGTCTCGAGCCACTCGACCCCAGTGACAAGTCAAGGACAAGACGATTAGGGGGCGTTTCGAGATGCAGGGGACTCCGCATCAAGCACCCGTGAATAAAGACGGCGGAGTCCGGAGTCGAACCCACATCATCTGATCACGAGGCCGACGGCTTAACCACTTCACCACGAAATCCCCATTGGATGGATATGCCACACATTACGGGTCTGATATGGAATCCGTCCAGAGTTGATCAGCGAGCAGTGATTCGGTTTCTAACAGCTGAAGGATGTCGACCAGTTGAGATTCATCACAGAATGCAGGCAGTGTATGGTGACAAAAGTGGGTGAAGAGAACAGCGAAGAACTGGACAACGATGTTTAAAGAAGGACGTGAGTTAACGAATTATCTTCCGAGACCAGGTCAGTCACATATTGTTACGTCAGAAGATGCCATCGCTAAAATTGATGCAGTAATTCAGGTGGACCATCACCACACTTTTGTCACCATACACTGCCTGCATTCTGCGATGAATGTCAACTGGTCGACATCCTTCAGCTGTTAGAAACCGAATCACCGCTCGCTGATAAACTCTGGACGGATTCCGTATCACAACCAACCATTTTTTCAACGGTCTGCTGAAGAAACTATGAGTCAGAGGATAATGAAATTTTGCAAACATGGCGGTTGGTATATGCTGTTTACACCAGAAGTGACGTCACTATGTGCATCGTACGTATGTTCACTTGCTGCAGTTAGGCCCGATTTCATTTGAACACACCTCGTACAATATATATTTATGTCTTGTTTCTCAGAAATACATGGCCCCACAGCTGGACCGGTTCGATGACGTTTTTAACAGCTACCGTCTGTATGGAACAGTTGTGCTTATTCTGTTAACTATCATCATCTTCATTGGAGTGGCCTTTGTCAGCAAGTTTGCTGCACTCTCTCTGGCTTGTGTTCTCATCTCCATTGTCTGCATTTACATCGGCATCTTCGTCGCTAACCCTGACCGGAGTATGGAGTAAGTATCAAGTGTATTTGAGCATTCTACTTTACTTATGTTTTTTTTCATCAAGAATGACGGATGTTTTTAGATGTCAATCAAAATATCATTTTTTTAATAGAAATAGATTTTATCATTCAACATTGAAAGGAAAACATAAGCTGCCTTGTATTAATCAATCATTCTATCAATTAATAGAAAACATAAGCTGCCTTGTTTCAATCATTCTATCAATCAGTATAAAAAATAAGATGTTTTGCATTAATCAATCAATTGATATAAAAAAATAAGCTGTCTTGTATCAATCAATCATTATATCAATCAATATAAAAAATAAGATGTTTTCGATCAATCAATCATTCTATGAATCAGTAGAAAATTAATAATCTGTCTTGTGTCATTCAATCATTCTATCAATCAATATAAAAGATAAGCTCGAAATCGGCTGTTTCTTGGCAGTCTGGCTTACGAGGTGGGGATTGGTCCTGTGGTCCCTATAGTGGTAAGCTTACTATTTGACCTCACATTGCACTACAACCAGGAGAACCCAAGTCCACCTTCTCAAATTCTTATTCTTCAACATTCATCCGGAAAAGTACATTTGTGATGTTGTGTCGTAGTTTAATAGCGAGAGTACGATATCCGCACCCGTCAGCAATCTGGTCACGTCTATGCTCAATATCCCACAATTACTTTATCGTTAATTCACAGCGTATGCTTCCTCGGTGACCGACTCCTGACTCAAGAATCCATCATGTTCAATAACACATTTTCCTGTAACAAGGATGAATTTGGCCCAATCTACCTCCGCTACTGCTCGGACAACACCAGCTCAAACTGTGACTATTTCAAGAACCCGAACACGAAAGCCCAAGTCGTCAAAGCTATTCCTGGATTGGGGAGCGGTGTTTTTACTGGTAAGCCCCTTAATCAGTTACACTATAATCATCATCATTAGGTGTCTTGCAGGTTGACGTTGGCAATCATGGATCTCCATCTGCTTCTATAAAATGGAACAGAAAATAGTTCATAGAACCAACGTCACTACATCTGCGCGTCAGGATCAGGTGAAACATATGGACAAGGACCCCCTACCTCACATCCATGATTTGCACTTGGAAACAGGCTGTGTTATAACAGCCTGGTCAAAGAGGTGGGAATCATTGCCAATAAAAGCGAAAAAGCTGATAGTGGGATTTCAGAATTACAGTTATGAGGAAAAGACGCAGAAAAACCGGTCTAGTGTCTAGAAGAATCGAAGGTGACTTACTACAGGTTTATAAGATGATCAGAGGAACGGATAAATTAGACTATAGCAAGTTTTACAAAATACAACTAAAGAGAGATTCAGATTAGATATTAGGAAATATTTTGTTAGTTCGAGCGTGGTGAATGCTTGAAATGCATTGCCACAGGAGGTAGTGAAGGCAGAGACAATTAATGTATTTAATAATAAATTGAATGCTCATAGCGTTTAGAGCAATGTGATGTAAATGAAACTGGTTGTATACAGACTCTGCAGGGTCTTCTTAACCAGTATAAAGATGTTAAGTTAAGTCTGCTGAGGAGCTGAGCATTGTTCTGTTCTGCTGAGAAGAATCGATATCACTGCACTCGGGCATACCTAAAGGTGTTCAGTCCTTCTTAGCAAATGGTGAAGGGTGTAGATACTCATGGTTCCTGTAGCTCAATAGATGTACACACTCCTGCCTCATTCTCACAGATGCTGCTCTCTGCGGGACCAGCATCATCATCATCAGGTGCCTAGGCGTTGGCGGTCATGAACCTCCTCCCACTTCTATCACGTGTGTCGTTTACCAACTCTGTTGTTGGAACGTCACTCATGCCATTCTCTCAGGCTGTCCAACATCTTCTCTCTCTGCCTTCCTCTGTCTCTCAGGCTGTCCAACATCTTCTCTCTCGGCCTTCCTCTGTCTCTCAGGCTGTCCAACATCTTCTCTCTCAGCCTTCCTCTGTCTCTCAGGCTGTCCAACATCTTCTCTCTCGGCCTTCCTCTGTCTCTCAGGCTGTCCAACATCTTCTCTCTCGGCCTTCCTCTGTCTCTCAGGCTGTCCAACATCTTCTCTCTCAGCCTTCCTCTGTCTCTCAGGCTGTCCAACATCTTCTCTCTCGGCCTTCCTCTGTCTCTCAGGCTGTCCAACATCTTCTCTCTCGGCCTTCCTCTGTCTCTCAGGCTGTCCAACATCTTCTCTCTCGGCCTTCCTCTGTCTCTCAGGCTGTCCAACATCTTCTCTCTCGGCCTTCCTCTGTCTCTCAGGCTGTCCAACATCTTCTCTCTCGGCCTTCCTCTGTCTCTCAGGCTGTCCAACATCTTCTCTCTCGGCCTTCCTCTGTCTCTCAGGCTGTCCAACATCTTCTCTCTCGGCCTTCCTCTGTCTCTCAGGCTGTCCAACATCTTCTCTCTCGGCCTTCCTCTGTCTCTCAGGCTGTCCAACATCTTCTCTCTCGGCCTTCCTCTGTCTCTCAGGCTGTCCAACATCTTCTCTCTCGGCCTTCCTTTGTCTATCTTTCCTGCTATCTTTCTCATTGTCATAACGTACTCCAAGCCACCTCGTCTCATAACGTGCCAGAATAAAGGACGCCTGCCTTGTTCTGATCCTTGCAATGAGTTCTCTTTGTGATTGTGCCTCTTCAAATGCTGTATCATTATCATTAGTTTCCCTTGCAGTCTATGTGTTCCACAGCATTCTTCTGTAAGTAATAATAATACACAATAATAATTACTCTTCTTTGGCGTTTGTGCAGGAAAGAAAAGAATGTTGTAATGTTGTGTCGTAGTTTACTGCGAGGCTGCGATGTCAGCGATATATCTAGTTTCAGCTATAATTTGTTAGTACCAGGTTTGCCTTTCCACTGCGATCTTTATTAATAATAAAAATAATGATAGTTGCTCATCGTAAGTGAAGATGGCGAAGGCGTCAGACTATTGCTGACAATGTGTTCTCTGATGGCTGTAAAGACCAATCCTGGAACGGCACACCCTGCTACATTCAGGACACACATGCAGAGAGCCAGCTGTGGAATGATTGTGAGTGTTGTTTATTCGGGCAGTACGCTTTCACTGAGCCTCCACTATGGCTGCACTCTCTGTGATCTGAGCACCTTTGGTGATACTAGCTCTCTATGGGGTATAGTCTTGTGCAAGTGCAAGCATCCGCGGCAGGAGGTGACATTAATATTTAAGCATTTCAGAGACATTTTCAAGGAGTCTCTGTAGTGTTTCTTCTACCCTCCCAGTGAGCGTCTGCCTGTTTTGAGCTCACCTTATAACAACTGCTTTGGGATGCGTTCATCTGTCATGTGAAGAACATGTGCCGTCCATCTTGTTGGAGCTATTTGCAGAAGTGTATGGATGCTCAACATGCTAGTGTTGCTAAGAATTTTAGAGTTCGGAACTTTGTCCTGCCACCCGATCCTGACCGGCCTAGACACTTTGTCCTACCACCTGATCCTGAGCGGCCTAGGCACTTTGTCCTGCCACCCGATCCTGACCGGCCTATACACTTTGTCCTACCACCTGATCCTGAGCGGCCTAGACACTTTGTCCTACCACCTGATCCTGAGCGGCCTAGACACTTTGTCCTACCACCTGATCCTGAGCGGCCTAGACACTTTGTCCTACCACCTGATCCTGACCGGCCTAGGCACTTTGTCCTGCCACCTGATCCTGAGTGGCCTAGACACTTTGTCCTGCCACCTGAGCCTGACCGGCCTAGGCACTTTGTCCTACCACCTGATCCTGACTGGCCTAGGCACTTTGTCCTGCCACCTGATCCTGAGTGGCCTAGACACTTTGTCCTGCCACCTGATCCTGACCGGCCTAGACACTTTGTCCTACCACCTGATCCTGACTGGCCTAGGCACTTTGTCCTGCCACCTGATCCTGACCGGCCTAGACACTTTGTCCTACCACCTGATCCTGACCGGCCTAGACAGATTAAGCAAGGAAGTGATAGTCAAACTGGATAAAGCTTTAGTTAGACCTAGATTGGAGTACTGTGTACAGGTGTGGAGTCCTTATCGTAGAGGGGATATAAATATGCTGGAAAGAATACAAAAAAGAGCGATAAAGCTGATAGTGGGATTCCAGAATTACAGTTATGAGGAAAAGACTCAGAAAAATCAGCCTACAGTGTCTAGAAGAGAGAAGAATTTGAGGTGACCTAATACCTTGTTGGGTGCACACAAACATAAAGAAAGAGGAAGTCAGAGAGTGATGGACAGAGATACACAGACATAAAGAAAGACAGATAGAAATGGATAGAGAGACACGAGGACAAAAGAAAGACAGAGAGAGATGGACAGAGATACACAGACATAAAGAATGACAGAGAGAAATGGACAGATAGACACAAGGACAAAAGAAAGCAGAGAGAGATGGACAGAGATACACAGACATAAAGAATGACAGAGAGAAATGGATAGAGAGACACAAGGACAAAAGAAAGACAGAGAGAGATGGAAAGATAGACACAAGGATAAAAGAGAGACAGAGAGAGATGGACAGAGATACACAGACATAAAGAAAGACAGAGAGAAATGGATAGAGAGACACGAGGACAAAAGAAAGACAGAGAGAGATGGAAAGATAGACACAAGGATAAAAGAGAGACAGAGAGAGATGGAAAGATAGACACAAGGATAAAAGAGAGACAGAGAGAGATGGACAGAGGTACACAGACATAAAGAAAGACAGAGAAATGGATAGCGAGAGACACAAGGACAAAAGAAAGACAGAGAGAGATGGACAGACACATGGACAAAATAAAGACGGCGAGCGACAGACAGAGGCTGCACAAACACAAAGATAGATAACACAGACATAAAGAGAGAGAAAGATTGAGAGAGAGGGACAGAGATACTCGGATATAAAGAGAGAGAAAGATTGAGAGAGAGGGACAGATACTCGAACATAAAGAGAGAGAAAGATTGAGAGAGAGGGACAGAGATACATGGACATAAAGAGAGAGAAAGATTGAGAGAGAGGACAGAGATACATGGACATAAAAAGAGAATAAGATTCAGAGAGAGAGGGACAGAGATACATGGACATAAAGAAAGATAAAGATTGAGAGATAGGGATAGATACACGGATATAAAGAAAGAGAAAAACACAGAGATAGAGAGATATCTTTAATAGCTGTAGATATCACTTTCAGATCGTTATGCATTTTATTCCAAAATGGAAATTTGTGTCCGACGGAATATCCACATAAAATTGTCCAAAGTCCACAAAATTTGACATTTTGACAGGAGCAGTCAATCCTGCTTCATTTTCTGCATTAGTCTCCGGCCATAAATGGGATGCGCTGTACTTGGACTGAATACTAATTTGGCTTGGCTTGGCTTGCCTTCGTTCGTTCTCAATCTCCCACTACCAAACCCTGAAAGGGCTTAAGAAGCAAAATGTAGTCTAGAGAACGGAATGTGTTGTGTCGTAGTTTACAGCTTGACTGCGATATTTGCACCTTTTGGTCCAACACATCCGACTTCAGCAAGCATTTTTTGAGTACCAGGTTAGCATTCCCTCTCTGATCCTTTCTCCTTAGCCAGTCTGCCCTACTGCAGCCTGTTATCCAGGATCACCGCATTGAGGTGTAGAAGGGTCTTGGCAGCTCTGGTTCGCTGGCCCTGACGCTAGTAGTCAGCTATGGGTCGCTGACCACTGCAGACAAAAGCTGTATGGAGATAAAATAGCCTTACAAACAACGGTGTGCTTTGTAAGAGAAACCGGAACCTTGATCTGAGGATGAACGAAGAAGAAGCAGAAGAATACTAATTAATTTGTTGTTCTTGCATCCTAAGGTGGAGTGCAGTGCACTGTGTTTTGTGCCTCACAGCCAAGTGCGCCCGACTTCTGTTCACATTTTTGAATGGTTTACTTTGCTGAATTTGAACATATGCATGTTTGGTCTGTGAGCCCATGTTACTAACCACTGACACACAGCCCCTCCCGCTATGAAGACTTCTGGGATGATCTGTTAAGAACTGCTATCACTGCATACCTAGCAGACCCATAGGTTTTTGAGTCTCCTTCAGCAAATAGTAATGAGTGAAGACTGATACTTAACTTAACTATACTGGTTTAGAAGGCTGCAAAGTCTGTATACAGCCAGTTTCTTATACTCCACTTGATCTAAAAATAACTATCTCCATCCAATCTATTCTTGAATGCAATAATTGACCCTGTCCCGACTATTTCCTGTGGCAATGCATTTCAAGCATTCACTACTCTCTGACTAAAATAATATTTTGTAATGCCTAATCTGGACCTTTCTTTTATTAATTTACGGCTGTCCCCTCTTGTTCTTGTAGGGGGTTGTACTTTTAAAAACTTGTTAAAGTCTAATTTATCCTTTCCGTTGATTATCTTATAAACCTGTATTAAGTCACCACGAATTCTTCTCTTTTCTAGACACACTATGCCAGTTTTTCTGTCTTTCCTCATGACTATAATTCTGGAATCCCACTATCAGCTTTGTCGCTCTTTTTTGTATCCTTTCCAGCATGTTTATATCTTCTCTACGATAAGGACTCCACACCTGTACACAGTACTTCAATCTAGGTCTAACTAATGCTTTATACAGTTTGACCATCACTTCCATGCTCCTATGTTTAATATTTCTTTTCATCATACCTATTATTGCATTTGCCTTTTCACTGCTACCTGGACTTGCTCACTTACCTTACCTGTATGATCTTTTATAATCATCCCTAGGTCACCTTTCCTTTTCTATCTTTCTAATATTGTTCTCTCCCCATTGTCTCTTATTGCCGCGGTGGTGCCAGATTGCTGTCGCCATGCACCAGCGACCATTTTTTGTCACAGCATGTGTGTCACCATCTATGTCTGTATAGATTACTGCATCATTCTCCAAGGACAATCATCATTTGTCAGAATTGGAGAGCTTTCGCATTCATTGATTGCAGAGAGTTATTTCGACCAAGAGAGGCCTGGGTCACTCTCAATTTGTTCTCCAGTGATTTTGTAAGTGTCCATGTCTCTGCACCGTAGCACAGTGGAGTTGAAGAGAGAGGTGTGTATGTTCTGGTCTTGGCAACCATCCAGGACAGTGTTAACGGACGAGAAGACCCCCCAGCCAGCACGGCGACGTCTTGTTCGTTCAGGTTCCAGATTGTTCTGCATATTGAGTAGGCGCCCAAGATAAATGCACTCGTTTACAGCTTCTAAGTCACCCCGTCATGGAAGACTGGATCACAATAGAACTTTTTATAGAAAATACATGTTTTAGCGGCATCTAATCGCATAAAGACCATCCAACATAACCAGACAGGCTCTTACATAGAAGTCTCAGAGGAAGAGAAATAGAGGTAGACCCAAATGGACATGTAGAAGATAATGTGAGAAGGAACGAAGATTAAATGATTACACCTGGAGAGAGGCAGAAAGAGTGGCCTAGGTGAATGCTGGCTGGATATTGTCAATAGCCTATCTACCAAAATGAGTGATGGGCTTTGATTGATTGATTGATTGGTTGATTGATTGGTTGATTGATTGATTGATTGATTTATTGATTGATTGATTTATTGATTGATTGATTGATTGAAATGCAATTGCAGTGTAACACAGGGGAAACTTTAGGAGTTCAAAATAATTATGTACGAAACATGTTCAAATGAAACTGGACCTAACTGCACCAAGTGAACATATGTATGATGCGCATGAAGACGTCACTTGTGATGTAACCAGCAACAGCACATACCAACGTTAAGTTTGCAAAATTTTATTATCCTCAGACTCATAGTTTTCTTAGCAAACCGTTGAAAACATGGCGGGTGTGACACGGAATCCGTCCGAAGTCGATCAGCTAGCAGTGATTTGGTTTCTTATAGCTGAAGAATCTTGACATTCGTCGCAGAATGCAGGCAGTGTATGGTGACAAAAGTGTGTCGAAAACAACAGTGAAGAACTGGACAACGATGTTTAAAAAAGGACGTGAGTTAACGCAACAATATACGTCTGACCTGGTCTCGGACGTGAGTTAACGCAACAATATACGTCTGACCTGGTCTCGGACGTGAGTTAACGCAACAATATACGTCTGACCTGGTCTCGGACGTGAGTTAACGCAACAATATACGTCTGACCTGGTCTCGGACGTGAGTTAACGCAACAATATACGTCTGACCTGGTCTCGGACGTGAGTTAACGCAACAATATACGTCTGACCTGGTCTCGGACGTGAGCTAACGCAACAATATACGTCTGACCTGGTCTCGGACGTGAGTTAACGCAACAATATACGTCTGACCTGGTCTCGGACGTGAGTTAACGCAACAATATACGTCTGATCTGGTCTCGGACGTGAGTTAACGCAACAATATACGTCTGACCTGGTCTCGGACGTGAGTTAACGCAACAATATACGCCTGACCTGGTCTCAGAAGATCTTTCGTTAACTCATGTCCTTCTTTAAACATTGTTGTCCAGTTCTTCACTGTTGTTTTCGACACACTTTTGTGACACAGACATTTCATCCCTAAGCCACGCAGCCTCCACATATATGTATATCTTCTTCTTCTTTCGTCCTATTTCCCTTACCATACAACTTCGCAGAAAGTCGGGATGCATAGATATTAATATATGTTACTTTGTTTTTTTGTGGTGACAGAAAATACAAAGAGCAGGTATACAGAGAAAGGCAAGGTCATCGGAACTGATGTGGATGGATCCGAACAAAGAGGGGAGATTATTGCTGACCTGACATCTTCCTTTATGGTCCTCTTAGCAATTTACTTCCCTTCGGTCACAGGTAATTTGTGTATGTATGTGGTTTTTTGTTCTTTTAACCAGCCCCAGAAAGGGAGAAAAAAACACTTTAACCTGCCAAGCATGATATTCGAGGAATCAAGGTCAAGGGAGCTATCGGAATTTGGTGGATTGTGCATATCCTTGACTGGCATGAATTGTTTATTTAGACTTCTCGGCTGCTTCATCTTTTATTCTCAATCTCCTGATATAAAGTCCTGAAAAAGGCGTTGCAAGTAACAGGGTGTTGTCCAGAGAACAGAATGTGTTGTGTCGTAATTGACAGCTACAAACTTTTTTGTTTTTTTTGTGCTTAGATGTTTGCCTCACTAGTTTTTACTGGCGGAGGCGCGCCATTTTCCACCCCAGACCGTAGTCAATTATGCGATATCAGGACGCATAAACCAGTGCTTGGATGCATGTGTGCGTCTGTATGTACCTATGCTAGGTTTGTGCACCCCCTCAGAAGCTAGCCCAACCAAAGTGCAATGGAAGGGCCTCACCATGAGGGCGCGTGTGAAAGTTGTGCAAGGGTGTGACTGTAGGACAGCGTCAAATGAAACAGGGTGAGGTAAGAAGAGGAAGAGTGGCCCCCAGGGTGAGTGCCCACATCTCTGCGACAGCTACGAACACCAAAGGAGAAGAAGGCGTATACATTTATAATAACTGAACTGTTTCCGGTAATTGTTCTTGCTTGCTTCCTTCTACAATAGGCATCATGGCTGGCTCAAACAGGTCTGGCGACCTCACAGACGCCCAGAAGTCCATCCCAGTCGGAACTATTGCAGCTGTTGCAACAACATCTTCAGTTTGTATCCTTTTAGTTAACACCAGACTTACGTTTATCAGACTTACGTTTATCAGACTTACGTTTATCAGACTTTGAGTTATCAGACTTTGAGTTATCAGACTTTGAGTTATCAGACTTTGGTCTATTGAACTTTAAGTTATCACACTTTGATTTATCAGACTTTGAGTTATCAGACTTTGGTTTATCAGACTTTGAGTTATCAGACTTTGATTTATCAGACTTTGAGTTATCAGACTTTGGTCAATTGAACTTTAAGTTATCAGACTTTAAGTTATCACACTTTGAGTTATCAGACTTTGGTTTATCAGACTTTGAGTTATCAGACTTTGGTCTATTGAACTTACGTTTATCAGACTTTGAGTTATCAGACTTTGGTCTATTGAACTTTAAGTTATCACACTTTGAGTTATCAGACTTTGGTCTATTGAACTTTAAGTTATCACACTTTGAGTTATCAGACTTTGGTCAATTGAACTTTAAGTTATCAGACTTTGGTTTATCAGACTTTGAGTTATCAGACTTTGGTCTATTGAACTTTAAGTTATCACACTTTGAGTTATCAGACTTTGGTCTATTGAACTTTAAGTTATCACACTTTGGTTTATCAGACTTTGAGTTATCAGACTTTGGTCTATTGAACTTTAAGTTATCACACTTTGGTTTATCAGACTTTGAGTTATCAGACTTTGGTCTATTGAACTTTAAGTTATCACACTTTGGTTTATCAGACTTTGAGTTATCAGACTTTGGTCTATTGAACTTTAAGTTATCACACTTTGGTTTATCAGACTTTGAGTTATCAGACTTTGGTCTATTGAACTTTAAGTTATCACACTTTGGTTTATCAGACTTTGAGTTATCAGACTTTGGTCTATTGAACTTTAAGTTATCACACTTTGGTTTATCAGACTTTGAGTTATCAGACTTTGGTCTATTGAACTTTAAGTTATCACACTTTGGTTTATCAGACTTTGAGTTATCAGACTTTGGTCTATTGAACTTTAAGTTATCACACTTTGGTTTATCAGACTTTGAGTTATCAGACTTTGGTCTATTGAACTTTAAGTTATCACACTTTGGTTTATCAGACTTTGAGTTATCAGACTTTGGTCTATTGAACTTTAAGTTATCACACTTTGGTTTATCAGACTTTGAGTTATCAGACTTTGGTCTATTGAACTTTAAGTTATCACACTTTGGTTTATCAGACTTTGAATTATCAGACTTTAAGTGGACTCGATTTTGAAATATCAGAATTTGAGTTATCAGATGTTTGGTATCAGGATTTGAGTTATCAGACTTTGAATCACTAGACTGAGTTACTAGACTTTGAGTTATCAGACTGAGTTACTAGACTTTTATCAAACTTTGAGTTACTAGACTTTGAGTTACTAGACTTTGAGTTATGAGACTTTGAGTTATCAGAGTTTGGAATACTAGATTTTGAGTTATCAGACTTTGAGTTATCAGTGTTTGGTTTATTAGACTTTCGAGTTACCAGATTTGAATTAAAAGAATTTAGATTATCAGATTTAGAGTTATCATACTTTGAATTATCATAATGTTGAACTATCATACATTGAATTATCGGAATTTCAGGTTCTGAAATTTGTAATTATGAAACTTATGGCCAAACTTTTTTGTTTATCTTTCTCTTTACAAGGTAGTTTTATTTTCCTATATGCACAAGACATTTCTTGTGTGTTTTTTTTTGCTGGCTGTGTTCAAGGAGATGTTATGAGAGACAAGTAAATATTGCATTTCTTTATTGTTTTAAAGAGAGTGAATGAGGGGCATGGGATTTAGCTATTCACTTAGCCGTACTATTTCAGCCTTTCCTTGTAAAGATTAGCCAGAGAGAATCTTGAACCATTACTTGTAAACATTAGCCAGAGAGAATCTTGAACCATGACTTGTTAAGATTAGCCAAAGAGAATCTTTAACTATGGCTTATAAAGGTAAGCCAGGGAGAATATTTAACCATGGCTTGCTAAGATTAGCCAGAGAGAATCTTGCACCACTGAACCATTGCTTGTAAAGATTAGCCAGGGAGAATATTTAACCATGGCTTGCTAAGATTAGCCAGGGAGAATCTATAACCATGACTTGTTAAGATTAGCCAAAGAGAATTTGTAACCATGGCTTATAAAGATTAGCCAGGGAGAATCTTGAACCACTGAATAATTGCTTGTAAAGATTAGCCAGGGAGAATCTTGAACCATTACTTATAAAGATTAGCCAGGGAGAATCTTGAACCATTACTTATAAAGATTAGCCAGGGAGAATCTTGAACCATTACTTATAAAGATTAGCCAGGGAGAATCTTGAACCACTGAATGCATACTAAAGAAACTGTACACTGGAAGAGTGAGACCAGTTCTCGAGTATGGCATTGCGGCATGGACAACTGCAGCAAAGGCGAACTTCGATAAAGTTAGCAAACTTCAAAACCAAGCCATGAGAGTTATAACAGGAGGCATGAAGTCAACGCCAATTGTAGAACTTGAAAAGATTACAAAACTGCAATCCATGACCGATAGAAGAGACTGCAGAGCCCAGCTGCAGTCAGAGAAACTCCGAAGACTGACTGACCATCCAATGCACCAGAGACTAAACAATTTGGGAAATGGGAAACTAAAGCGAAGAAACTTTGCAGAAATAGCCAAAGCAAAGATGCACGAAGATCCCATAAACGCACTAACAACACCAAAGCCCATCACTACTGTACGAAAACCTATCTGGAGGCAGGATATATTTCCAGAGGTGGTAGAAAATATACCAGGTATTGGAAACAAAAACTGCCAGACCGAAAAAGAAAGGAGAGATACTACCATAAGCTTTATATCAAAAAACTACCCAAGCATGGACTGGACCCATGCATACACCGACGGTTCTGTAACAAACAGTACACAGAACGGAGGGGCAGGAGCATTCCTGAACCTACCAAATGGCAGAAAAGTAACACTGTCATTCGCTACTGGTAAGTACACAAGCAATTTCAGAGCGAAGGCAGAGGCACTGAGGGCGGCAGTGGAAGAAATGGTGACACATAAAGAAAATGAAAGCCATACAGTCCTGCTTACAGATGCTCTCGCCGTAGTCACAGCGCTTAAAAGCCAGAAAAACACTGAGCTTAATGACTTAAGAACAGCACTCTGTCAACTATGCCAGCAGTCCGCACCAAAAAGGGTAGTGGTACAGTGGGTCCCATCACACTGCAACATCCAAGGCAACGAGGAGGCAGACAGACTGGCAAAAGAAGGCACAAGACTACCACAAACAGATACTAGTATGACGTACGAAGAGTCAAAACGGCTTATTAAAGCCAGATACATGACCAAATGGGAAACCGAACATACTGATTACACCAAAAACGATGCATATTACCAGTTGAACAGAAGAGAGCAGGTCGTTGTCTTCAGACTTCGCACTGGCCACAATAGACTGAGGTACCACCTATTCAACAAATTGGAGATAGGTGGAACCGACGAATGCCTGTGTGGTACCGGGAAAATGACCGCTGAACATCTGCTGCAGAACTGCCCGACATACGAGGATCAGAGAGAGCAGATGTGGCCATCACCAGTGGAACCACAAGAAAAGCTCTATGGCAGTGTCGACAGCCTCAGGATGACCGCCGCTTTTTTCGAAAAAATAATGGTTACTGTCTGACTGCGTACAAAGAAGAAGAAGAAGAAGAACCACTGAATAATTGCTTGTAAAGATTAGCCAGGGAGAATCTTGAACCATTACTTATAAAGATTAGCCAGGGAGAATCTTGAACCATTGCTTGTAAAGATTAGCCAGGGAGAATTTTGAACCATTGCTTGTAAAGATTAGCCAGGGAGAATCTTGAACTATTACTTATAAAGATTAGCCAGGGAGAATCTTGAACTATTACTTATAAAGATTAGCCAGAGAGAATCTTGAACCATTACTTATAAAGATTAGCCAGGCAGAATCTATAACCATAGCTTGTTGAAAATTAGACAAAGCGATTCTCCAACTATGGCATGTACAGATTAGTCCAAGACAATGCCATACTTTCCAATGAACTGTCTTCTGACTGGCACATTGAGGTTAGTCAGAGAATATGTAGCACTGCCATATTATCTGTCTCCTACTATGTGGAGCGTGTAGTCTAGTCGACAGTGAGCTGACTTACTAGACACCGAACCCCCCAGGATTCTTCGCAGAATCTTTTAACTGCTCCTATACAAAACCACATTTTAACCTACTTATAACGCAACTTGGAGATTTCCAAGAATTCCAAATTCTAAGAAAAATCATTATCATTGTATGTCCATGTTTTGCAGGTATGGTGAGAGTATTGGAGGAGCTCTCATCGTAGGCAAGCTTGCCTGGCCGCATGAGTGGGTCATTATCATTGGGGCTTTCCTGTCGACGCTAGGTGCGGGTCTTCAGAGTCTTACAGGTAAGGCTTCTTTCTTCTGACGTTTAATTTCTCCTCCTCATTGTCTGTCCATCTGTGTCATTAGGCGTCATGGAAAAGCGCAATATTTCTTCTTGTGACATCTGTGTGACCATTGATGTTTTCAATCCACGCTTCTGTAGTGTTTGTTTAACACAATTATTGTTGTTGTTATGATTTCAGGGATTCCAGATTATTATTTGGGGATTCCGTGACAAAGTGGTTAAGCCGTCGGCCTCGTGATCAGGTGGTGTGGGTTCGACTCCGGACTCCGCTGTCTTTTTCACAGGGGCTTGATGCGGAGTCCCCTGCATCTCGTAGTCGCCCCCTAGTCTTCATGTCCTTGACTTGCCACTTGGGTCGGGCGGCACGAGACGAGAGAGTGAGGATAAAAAGCAGCGCAGTTAATCCTTACTAAAAATAGCGCTAACAAAATAAATGATGCCATCATCGTCTACGATGGACGACGGCCTTTGCTTTTGCCTTTTATGATTTTAGCAGCATTCATGCTCTCGCCCTTCAGCCCAATGCCATTTACCACACCACACTAAAAAATTACACAATTTTTCCCTGCAGCTGCGTTATTTTTCAGTACGTCACATTTTACCATGGTTGCTGACTTTCAGAGCCTGTAACCTTTTTTATTTGTTGGTCTATGGATATGATTTTACTGCGTGTAGAGGGGAAGGAAGACTAACATCTGGTCAGGGAAAATATACTGAACAGACATGCTAGTCAGGGTCAAGTAACATATACTGGTCAAGACCCTCACCTCGGCTTCCTTGCAGCCCTCCCTGGAAATGGGCTGTTTTCATGGCAGCTAGACCAACTAGGTGAGAAACCGATGTGATCCTGTAGTAGTGAGCAACATACAGATGAAGCCATGCATAGCACAACCGCCTTGAGGACCCCGTTCCACCTTCATCAGCTCGCATGGGATGTGAAGAAAACTACGACAACCCGCCACTTAACGTCTTTTTTAGGGCGCACAAAAGAATAAACCTACTCCTTGTGTACATTCTTTCTCTTCTTCTTCGTTCGTTCGTTCTCAATCTCCCGCCACCAAATCCTGAAAGGGTAAGTAGCAGAATGTAGTCCAGAGAACGGAATGCGTTGTGTCATAGTTTACAGCTTGGCTGCAATATTTGCACCTTTCGGTCCAACACATCCGACTTCAGCAAGCATTTTTTTAGTCCCGGGTTAGCATTCCCTCTTCGATCCTTTCTCCTTAGCCAGTCTGCCCTACTGCAGCCTGTTATCCAGGATCACCGCGTGGAGGTGTAGAAGCTATGGTTCGCTGGCCCTGATGCTAGCAGTCAGCTATGGGTCGCTGACCACTGCAGCTCATGAGCTGCTCAGCGTCTTGATCCCTTGTGGACATTCAACAACAACAACCTAAGCCCGATTGATCTTCACACCCCTTCACTGAAACTAGGAGCCAAAAATACATCAATTCATTTCACTAGTTGTTCCATATGGTGCCCCTATATTGTCCTCTTACAGTGAGCTTATATCTAATCACATGCAGCAAATGAATAAATTAGACTATAACAAGATTTTTTAAAATACAGCCACCCACAAGAACAAGCCGGCATAGCTACAAGTTGACTAAAGAGAGGTCCAGATTAGATATTAGGAAATATCTTTGTAGTCAGAGAGTGGTGAATGGTTGGAATGCATTGCCATGGGAGGTAGTGGAGGCAGGGACAGTTAATGCATTTAAGAATAAATTGGATGCGCATAGCTTTTAGAGCAAGATGATGTAAATGAAACTGGTTGTATACAGTCTTCTAAACCAGTATAAAGACGTTAAGTTAAATATTGTCCATAGTGATGTTGCTAACCTCATATCCATCCTTCTGTAGTCGCCTGTTACAAAATTCTTGAAAGGTTTATCATTATCATAATCATTTTTTTTTTCTGGTTCCCCTTGGAGCATATGACCACAACAAATGCTCTGCATCTGTTTCTGTTCTGTGCCGTCTTCTCAAGCCCCGCCCACAAGACCCGGATTGAACTGACTTCCTCCTCGACAGTTTACCACAAGCTGTTCCAAACCACGCTGGAAATGAGAAAGAGAGCTTTTGGATGTTACTGGAACCAGTATTGACATATGGCAGTGAACTATGGATAATCAGCAAGCAAGCTCATAGATCTTTAAAAGCAATGCAGATGTGGGTTTTTTCAGAAGAATGCTGCGGATCCCATGGACTGCAAGAAAGATTAGTGATACAGTACTCGAGAAGGCACAAAGATAAAGACAACTCATTACAAAGATCAGAACAAAGCAGTTATCTTTTTTTGGGCTTCTGATGAGAAGAGGATAAAATTTGGGCAAGGGAAATGAGATGTTTGTGAAAAATTCTTGGCATTTTATATTTGGATCGCGTTACAAACGAGAATGTTCTTGAAATTGTTAGGAAAGAGATAGGCTAATATAAAAACCTATTGACTATAGTAAAAACTCGAAAATTAACATGGTATGGACATATGTCAAGATCGATGGGGCTGTCCAAAACTGTCCTGCAAGGCACTGTGCCTGGGAAGTGTGGGAGACGGAGACCAAAAAACAAATGGTAAGACAACATTAAAGAGTAGACGGCAGGGTCTATAGCTGAAACTAAAACCCTGGCGAAAAATCGAGACGTATGGCGGGAACTGGTTCGACAAACTGCAACAACGGTGCTTTCAAGGTTACAGGACTGATGATGATGATATGAGAAGAGGCGGCTTGGAACACGTTGTGACAATGGGAAATGTAGCAGGAAAGAGAGACAGAAGAAGGCAGAGAGAGAGAAGATGTTGGACAGCCAGAGACAATGGCACGGGTGACAATCAACAACAGAGTTGGTAAACGACACACATGATAGAAGCGGTTAGAGGTCCATGATCACCAGCGCCAACCGCCAAGACACCTGATGATGATTATGTTCCTTGACCTTCCCTCTCGTCTCCTTCTCTCTTTTTTCCAACCTAATAATATCCGTCCATCGAAAGACATGATGACAAAAGCAGTCAGACATGTTGTGTTGTACCTAACTAGTTAGTCCAGAGGTGACTGTTTAGTCCAATTCTGTCACACGAACCTCTTCCACATAGGCAATACAGCATTTAATATCAGGATAGGACTTGTGAGTTTCACTTCTTTTGTCCTTTTGCAAAGTATGTTTTCTCTGCGCCTCGGAGGCCCGGCGTTTCTGAGCAATGGATGATGGTTCTCCGTCATGTAACAGGCACTCCCATGAGTTTACATCGATGTTGAACCGTGTCTGAGATATTTTGAGGGTGTCTTTTAAGCGCTTCTTTTTTTGGCCACTGACCAGACGCATGCCTTCTTTCAGCTCACCATACATCAGTTGTTTGTGGATGCGGTTGTCTGGCATGCGAACGACAAGACTGGTCCACCTAATCTGCAACTTCTGATGCAGCTTGTCGATGCTCATGTCTGGTTCCACTGTCCGGCTTCTTTCTGAGATTGAATCATTTCTATCCCCATGCTTTGGAGGTACTTTCTTACCTTCTTTGTTCAAACACCACCTCATCTTTTTCTTCTGCATTCATTCTAAAACTCCCGCTACCAAGCCTTGACCGTTCTCAAACTCCCGCTACCAAGCCCTGAACGTTCTCAAACTCCCGCTATCAAGTCCTGACCATTCTCAATCTCCCGCTACCAAGCCCTGACCGTTCTCAATCTCCCGCTACCAAGCCCTGACTGTTCTAAAATCTCCCGCTACCAAGACCTGAACAGGGCTTTACAAGTAGCAGGATATAGTCCGAATAACTGAATGTTGTGTCGTTAGTCTACAGCTTGACTGCGATATCTGCACCTTTTGGTCCGACACATCCGTTTTCAGCAGAACGTATCCAAGCACCACGTTCATCCAGTGTTCATCCAATGTTCATCCAGTGTTCATCCAATGTTCATCCAATGTTCATCCAGTGTTCATCCAGCGTTCATCCAATGTTCATCCAGTGTTCATCCAATGTTCATCCAGTGTTCATCCAGTGTTCATCCAGCGTTCATCCAGTGTTCATCCAATGTTCATCCAGTGTTCATCCAATGTTCATCCAGTGTTCATCCAGCGTTCATCCAGCGTTCATCCAATGTTCATCCAGTGTTCATCCAGTGTTCATCCAGTGTTCATCCAGCGTTCATCCAGCGTTCATCCAATGTTCATCCAGTGTTCATCCAGCGTTCATCCAGCGTTCATCCAATGTTCATCCAGTGTTCATCCAATGTTCATCCAGTGTTCATCCAATGTTCATCCAGTGTTCATCCAGTGTTCATCCAGCGTTCATCCAGCGTTCATCCAATGTTCATCCAGTGTTCATCCAGTGTTCATCCAATGTTCATCCAGCGTTCATCCAGCGTTCATCCAATGTTCATCCAGTGTTCATCCAGTGTTCATCCAGCGTTCATCCAGTGTTCAGCGACTTGACTTGCCCTGTCATTCGCCTTCAGCATGTTGCTCTCATCACATGAATCCGAAAGGTTGGAACAAATCATCAGATGACCTGGATCTTGTACCTCACGGCAGAAACATGTCTGAGACATTCCATTTCTTCATGTTCCTCCTACATCGTGATACGACAGTTCAGAGTCTATTTATTGTCTTCCAAAGAGAGTAGGGTAAGTGATGTCCAGGGGCAGGTTCTTCCTGATGCTCGACCCCTGGGTCCTGCTTCATTTCATGCCATAATTCAGTGCGACGACTTTCTAGCCTTGACTGTAAGGGCTTTGTTGATTTAAGGAAACTATGCCTGGATTAGGGTCATGTGGTCTGGTCATGGTGCCCAAACACTGGGTGTCTAGGGTCCTTTTCCTGTTTCTCCCGTTCAATTTCAGCAGCACTCCTTCTGACAGCAGGTGGAGGCATTACAATTTTTTAATTTAAAACACCGACGAGTTTTGCTTTGAAGGTTACAGTGGTCCTATGCGTTCTGCCCCAAGTACCACTCGGGTGAAACTCCACGTGTTGTTCTTTACTTCCAGGTGCTCCGAGACTGTTCCAGGCCATAGCTAAAGATAATATAGTCCCGTTTCTGCGAGTCTTCAGTGTGACTAACAAACATGGCGAGCCTTTCCGCGCATTAATTCTCACGGCTTTCATTACCGAGATTGGCATCCTGGTAGGAAATTTGGATCATGTGGCACCTGTCATAACGATGTAAGTGCTTCTTCTTCTTCTGCTTCATCTTCATCTTCTTCTTCCTCATCTTCATCTTCTTACTCTTCTTCTTCTTTATCCTCCTCCGCCACCTCTTTCTTCTTCTTCTTTTTTTCTTCGTCTTCTTTTCCTTCTTCTTCTCACTATGTCTTAAATCATGCACTTTTTGTCTTAAATCATGCACTTTTTGTCTTAAATCATGCACTTTTTGTCTTAAAATGCATGTTTTTGTCTTAAATCATGCACTTTTTGTCTTGAATCACTCACTTTTTTGTATTAGATCATTCACTTTTTGTTTTGAATCATGCACTTTTTGTCTCGAATCACATCACCCTTCCTCCCATTATGTTTTCAAAGATACCTCCATTTTATCTTGAATCATTCCCCCATTTTATCTTGAATCATTCCTCCATTTTATCTTGAATCATTCCCCCATTTTATCTTGAATCATTCCCCCATTTTATCTTGAATCATTCCCCCATTTTATCTTCAATCATTCCCCCATTTTATCTTCAATCATTCCCCCATTTTATCTTGAATCATTCCCCTATTTTATCTTGAATCATTCCCCCATTTTATCTTGAATCATTCCCCCATTTTATCTTGAATCATTCCCCCATTTTATCTTGAATCATTCCCCCATTTTATCTTGAATCATACCCTCATTTTGCATAACATGAATCTCCATATTGACTTCTGCCCACCTCAATTCTGCAGGTTTTTTCTGATGTGCTACGGATTTGTCAACATGGCCTGTGCCCTACAAACTCTGCTGCAGACACCAAACTGGAGACCAAGGTTTCAGTACTACCACTGGTAGGTGAATTGATGTGATGGTCCTGTTCCTTGCTTTGTAAGATTTTCATTCTTGTGTATACTACTCTTGCCATGAGGTGTCGCAGAGAGGCGGGATGCCAGGATTTCTTGCTATCGCCAGGTGGGAGGCTTGTGCTGTTGTTAGGTGTAACTTCCTGGGACACCCTCGATTCACAGACCATGAGATCAGCCCCTTGTAAAATCAGCTATAGATAATATTGTTAGTCTTGTCTTCGAGCAACCAAAAGATAACACTGTTAGTCTTGTTTTCAAGTAGCTACAGATAAAATTACTAGTCATGTCCTTCCTCAGCCAAAGATAATATTGTTAGTCTTGTCTTTCCTCAGCCAAAGATAATATTGTTAGTTCTGTCCTCCATCATCTAAAGATCTCTCTCTCTCTCTTTCGTTCGCTTTAAAATATTGTCTCTGCAATGTTGTCTCTTGTATAAACTTCACTGTCTTTTGTAGTTCACATACAGGTCCATAAAGTTTCTCTTCCAGTGTTGTTTCTATGTGAGATATTCTCTGTATATCATATTCGGGGCAAGATAAAATCATTAGTCTTGCCTTCGAGCAGCTAAGGACAATATTGTTAGTTTTGTATTCGAGCAGCCAAAGATAATACTGTTAGTCTTGTCTTCTGCATTTTCTTCATACAATATCGGAAGTCATCAAAAATCATTTTATTGGTGTTTGAGAAGGCGCTACCCATCTCATTCGGCAGTGTGTCTGCTGGGTCTGCCACAAGCCATGCATCCCAGCAAGTAAATGAGGCTGCATTTGGTTGTGTTGTGCTGGCAGACTAGACACAATGTGTGTGTGTGCATATCGAAAAGCTCAGTTGCGGAGTTTAATGAAGAGAAAGTTTGGGGTAGCCAGCATAATGATTCATGTTCTTCCCTTGTCACCCTTTGGAACATGCCTTGCAGGTTACTGTGTCCATCTTCTTTGATCGCTTTTCTGACCTTGATCACACAAAGGCATTATTTAAACAGGTCGCTGTTTCCTCTTCTTTAGCATTTGTCCTGAAAAGGACGTTGTGGCGTCACGTTGTAGTTTACAGCAAGGCTGTGATATCTGCGCCTTTTGGCCTGGGTGCATCCAGTTTAGTCCTGAGTGGTCCACCAGGGCATTTGTGTAGGACAAGGACAAGAATAACACCACTGCCCTACAGAGAGCATGTTGTAAGAGGCAACTAACTGTGTCACATGGCATAACACCGGCCATGGTTTGGTGGTTTATTAAGAGCAGCATAGATTGCGCCTAACAGTCTGTGGGTCTACTTTGCTCTAGTGTTTGAGTTTATTAAGATGGACTCACACATTGGTTAACCACCCCCCACAGCACTTGTCCCAACACAGCGAAGTAATAAGCTGCTCAAACCTAGCCCGCTAAGCAGGAAATCCTCCCCCTGGCTACATCCATCTCATACCAGAGCTGGGAACTGCACAGGGGCATCTGCCGTGTAGAAGTACAGGTCGACTAAGACTAAGGCATTCAGTTTGACATTTTTGGGGCCGGGTAGCAAGGCTGCGATATCTGCCCCTTTTGTCCAGATACCTGCGGTGTCAGCATGACATTTTGGGGGTGCTGGGTTTGCTTCCTCTCTTTAATCCATAATCTTTTTGCCAGATTGCACTTTTGCGGTATGTTTGCTTGGCAGCCATTTTGAGGCCGGAACAAGGTTTTTTTTGTCATCCGAGGTTTGCTGAACCTGATAGCCATCATTCGTGTTCTGATGTTAACTCATTTACTGTGCTGAATCTTCGGTCACAAACATATATAAGGGAGGAAGTCGGTCACAAACATATATAGAAGGGAGGAAGATTTAGTGTAGAGAGCTGAAACAGATGCCTCAAAACATGATTTTTTGGCATGTATGTGTCGGCGACCTTTGCTGAACATGGTGATGACAATTTTAGTAGATTAATTTATGCAACGGTCTTGCAAATACTATCCTGCATAGCAGGGGATCGGAATAGCTGCGTCTGCTATGCGCGACCTCCGACATGTGTGGAGTTACTGCAAGGTCTTCCTTGGAGCTAAAATCTGCATCTACCAGTCCTGCATTCCAGTCCTACTCTACGGCTCCGAAACCTGGACATTGCTGAAACATGATATGTCGAGACTGGAGGTTTGCTACATGCGCAACTAGTGATGTATCCTGAGCATCTGATGGTATGACTACATCCGCAACGTGGAGTCTCTGTAAAAAGAGGCCTCCACCCAATCTGAGAAATACTTGACGGAAGCAGAGTTTATTTGTTCGGTCATGTTGTACGGCTGGACCAGGAAACCCCGGCCCACAGGATACTACACAAGTCGTTCCTCAGCGCCAAAAGTCTTTCCCCGACCGGCTGGAGATGTAGAAGAGGCCCCACACAGTATGGCTTCAGTAGATATTTCAACCTCCACCCTGGACGAGGCCTGGACCCATGCCACAATAGTGGGTCATGGATGCTGCCGACCGACACAATGTACCTCAGACACATAAGCAAACATCGTTATTATTATTAAAGCAGTGGTGCAAGGCGTGCGATGAAGAGGTCGTCCCAAAAAGCGGTGGGATGACAATATAGAAGAATAGACCAATCTTTGACCAGAGGAGACACAGACAGCAGCTGCTGACAGAGAGAAGTGCCGTGGAGTTGTGGGGGTGTCTTCAGGGGTGCCCCAAAAACCTCACTGGTTATGAGATGACCTGACCTGAATTTATTCATTAAATGATTCGCTTTCTGGCTCATTGACTGATTAATTGATTGGTTGACTGATAAATTTATTTATTGGTTTATTGATTTATTGATTGAAGCCACCATCAGGGGTAAAAGCTCTTTCATGAGATACAACTGATCTTTTACCACTATGTTTTGTATAGGACACTGTCCCTTGTTGGCCTGGCACTGTGCATTGTTCTAATGTTTATATCAAGCTGGTACTTCGCCCTTGTTGCCATCGCATTGGCCTTTATCATCTACAAGTACATTGAGTACAAAGGGTGAGTCTAGTCTAGAATGGTGTGGGGTCTAGTTTTGAGTGTGATGATTCTAGTTTAGAATGGTGAGGCGTCTAGTTTAGGGTGGTGAGAGGTTGAGTTTAAGGTGGTGTGTGGTCTAGAATTGTGAAGGATTCTAGTTTAGGGGGGTGATGGGTCCAGTTTAGAATGGTGAGCTGTCTAGTTTAGGGTGGTGAGGGGTCCAGTTTAGAATGGTGAGGGGGGGTCTAGTTTAGAATGGTGAGGGGTCTAGTTTAGGGGGGTGATGGGTCAAGTTTAGAATGGTGAGCTGTCTAGTTTAGGGTGGTGAGGGGTCCAGTTTAGAATGGTGAGGGGTTCTAGTTTAGAATGGTGAGGGGTCTAGAATGGTGAGGGGTTAGATTAGAATGGTGAAGGAATCAACATTAGAATGGTGAAGGAATCAAGATTAGAATGGTGAGGAGTTTATATTAGAATGGTGAATGAGTCTAGTTTTGAACGGTTAAGGAGTCTAGTTTAGAATGGTGAGGGTTCTGGTTTAAAGTGGTGAGCGGTCTAGTTTAGAATGGTGAAGGGTATAGCCTAGAATGGTGAAGCAGTCTAGTCTAGAATGATGAAGGAGTCTAGTTTAGAATGGTGAAGGGGTCTAGTTTAGAATGGTGTGGGGTCTGGTTTATGGTGGTGTGGGGTCTCATTTAGAATGCTGAGGGGTCTGGCTTAGAATAGTGTGGAGTCTAGTTTTCATTGGTACATATATGTCACCTCAGCTGTTTTTGTTCTTGGTGTTGTTGTTATTGATATTATTGATGATGATGATGTGGTTTGTGATGTTGAAGTTGTTTTTGGTTTGTGTGTTATTTTGTGTTCGCCTTATTTCGTTATTCCCCAAGGCGGTGTGCGTTGCACTGCAGTTTTTATTTTGCTTCTGTCAGCCCATTGCATCCGACTTCAGCATGCATTTTATGTAAGGGTCTGCTTGCTCCTGCTTTTTCTAAGGGTTTGCTTCCCCGGGGTAACAGCCAGTGCTGTGATGAGGATTTGAGCCCAACACCTGCGAGTTGTGAGCCGTGTCACTTAACTACTAGCCCATGCCATCCCCTTGAAGTTGTTGATGATATTGTTGAGGTTATTGATGATGTTGTTGATGATGTTGTTAATGATATTGTTAATAATGTTATTGAGGTTGTTGATAATGATGTTGAGGTTGTTGATGATGTTGAGGTTGTTAATGACATTGTTGAGTCTGTTGTTAATAATGTTGTTGAGGTTGTTGATGATGTTGAGGTTGTTAATGACATTGTTGAGTCTGTTGTTAATGATGTTGTTGAGGTTGTTAAGTCTGTTGTTAATGATGTTGTTGAGGTTGTTAAGTCTGTTGTTAATGATATTGTTGAGGTTGTTGATGATGTTGTTAATGATATTGTTAATAATGTTATTGAGGTTGTTGATAATGATGTTGAGGTTGTTGATGATGTTGAGGTTGTTAATGACATTGTTGAGTCTGTTGTTAATGATATTGTTGAGGTTGTTGATGATGTTTTTCAGGTTGCTGAGGTTCTTGATGATGTTGTTGAGGTTGTTGATGATATTGTTAATGATGTTGTTGAGGTTGTTGATGATGTTGTTGAGGTTGTTGATGATGTTGTTGAGATTGTTGATGATGTTTTTCAGGTTGCTGAGGTTCTTGATGATGTTGCTGAGGTTCTTGATGATGTTGTTAGTGATGTTGTTGATGATGTTGTTGAGGTTGTTGATGATGTTGTTGAGGTTGTTGATGATGTTGTTGAGGTTGTTGATGATGTTGTTAATGATATTATTGAGGTTGTTGATGATGCTATTGAGGTTGTTGATAATGTTGTTGAGATTGTTGATGATGTTGTTGAGGTTGTTGATGATGTTGTTAATGATATTATTGAGGTTGTTGATGATGCTATTGAGGTTGTTGATGATGTTGTTGAGATTGTCGAAAGGTAAGGTACTCGTTTCTCAAAGCGTTGAGCGGAAACAGTGAACGATGGAATCCCGCCAGTTTAAAACCACCCTGGTCTCACTGGAGGCAAGACCAGAGTGCCTGCATCCTAAGTTAGCTCCAGTCGTCTTGACTTATGTCTTGCCACTGGTCCAAGGTAGCTCGGGACCATAGAGTGAGGTGATGATCAGCGCAGTTTCTTCCTCATCATAATCTAAACATAGCGCAAGTTACATCATCAAGACAAAAGCGTCTGATGTTATGGTCATCGCTTGCATAACAATTATATTTAGGTTGTTGTTGATGTTATTGAAGATGTATGATGGGGATGAAAGGATGTTGTGTTTGGGTTTTCGGTAAGAAAAAAATTGATTTGGTTTCTTATATTTTGAGTACTGATGTCTTTGTACAGAGCCGAGCAAGAGTGGGGTGACGGAATTCGAGGTTTGGCTATGTCAGCTGCTCGCTACTCACTGCTCAGACTCCAAGCAGGACCCCCTCACACAAAGAACTGGAGGTGAGAGTTCATGTTGTCGTTATGTCACTGATTGACAATCACGTGATGATATGGGGATTCTGTGGCGAAGTGGTTAAGCCGTCGGCCTCGTGATCAGGTGGTGTGGGTTCGACTCCGGACTCCGCCGTCTTTTTCACGGGTGCTTGATGTGGAGTCCCCTGCATCTCGTAGACGCCCCCTAGTCATCTTGTCCTTGACTTGCCACTGGGGTCGAGCGGCACAAGACGAGAGAGTGAGGATAAAAAATTAGTGCAGTTAATCCTTACTAAAAATAGCGCAAGCAAAATTAATTATGCCATCATCGTCTACGATGGATGTCGGCCTTTGCTTTGCTTTTCTTTTGATGATATGGTATCGACCAGTGCTTCTCAAACTTGACAACGTGAGAGACCAGCAGGGATTTACCCAATGCAACAGGGACATATGTCCAAATAATTTATTATTGTTCGCATCTGGTTTCCAGTTGCAAGTCAAGTAACCCATAAATTTTAAGATCAAAATTAGGCACTGATAGTTACTAACGAATGTAAAATACAAGGGACAGTCGTTACGAGACCACATTACAAATTGATGCAATGTCCCCTTCAGCTGCATTATTTTCCAGCACGTCACATTTTACTATTGTTGTGACTTTGAGAGTCTGTAACTTGTTTTATTTTGTTGGTCTATAGATACGAGGCGTGTTAAAATGAAACGGACCTAACTGCACCAAGTGAACATACGTATGATGCGCATGATGACGTCACTTCTGGTGTAAACAGTACATACCAACCGTCAAGTTTGCAAAATTGTATTATCCGACTCATAGTTTCCTCAGTAGACCGTTGAAAACTTGGCGGGTGTGATACGAAATCCGTCCAGAGTTGATCAGCAAGCTGTGATTCGGTTTCTAACAGCTGAAGGATGTCGACCAGTTACATTCATCGCAGAATGCAGGCTGTGTATGGTGACAAAAGTGTGTCGAAGACAACAGTGAAGAACTGGACAACAATGTTTAAAGAAGGACGTGAGTTATTAACGAAAGATCTTCCGAGACCAGGTCAGGCGCATATTGTTGTGTCAGAAGATGCCATCACCAAAATTGATGCAGCAATTCAGGTGACCGTCACCAGAGCTTATGTCCGCCACACTTCAGTCACCATACACTGCCTGTATTCTGCGATGAATGTCAACTGGTCGACATCCTTCAGCTGTTAGAAACCGAACTCAGTGGTTGGTATGTACTATTTACATCAGAAGAGACGTCATCATGCGCATCGCATCATATGTATTTTCAACTAGTGCAGTTAGGTCCACTTTCATTTGAACACACCTCGTATAATTTTGTTGTGTGTAGAGACATAAATTAATCAAGAACTTGTTGGTGTTATTTTTGTTGTTGTGTTAGTTTCTGAGGTACAAGAAGACGAAGATTTTTTTAAACATCCCAAACATTTAGACACCTATTTCAAGGTATGGCGACTGTCCAGCCAATTTTTTTCATTGCCACAGAGGACGGATGGTATCTTTTACAAGATCTGCATATCTGTTAATTCCCACTACAAATGTATTTATTACATCTACATAAACAAGCTAAACAGATCTACCTATGAAAAATCTGTTGCAGCAAGTTAATTTCACCATCATCAATAATAGGCAAATCCCCCGGTTTTTATGACAATATGGGGGACGGCGTGGCCTAGTGGTTAAGTGGCACGGCTCACAATCCGAAGGTGCTGGGTTCGATCCCCATCACAGCACCGGCCGTTACCCCGGGGAGGCAAACACTTAGAAAATGCAGGAGGAAGCAGACCTTTACATAAAATGCATGCTGAAGTCGGATGCACTGGGCCGACAGGCGCAAAATAAAAACACAGTGCAACGCACACCGCCTTTGGGGATTAGAAAAATAAGGCGAACGTAAACAAAATAAAAAAATATGACAATATCATAATCCTAGGCATTTTCACTTATTCGTTGTTTGACCTCTAGGTTGGCTTTCCCACTGCATTCTTTGCATTCTCTTCCCCGGAGGAATAATGACTCGGTGGAAGTCTGTCATTTTATCTTCAGTGTGGATTAATCCATTCTTCCTCTTTGTTTAGGATCTCTACTGTGGTTACCTGGTCAATCATTCTGTCTGCTCGTTTTACCACCACTATTTCTCCCCCACCTGTCCAACAGACCAAAAAAAACAAATCCTGTCTTAAGAGGTTTTGAACTTATTCCTCTTGTTAGTTAGACAGTCTCCTAACTTTTTTCTTCTTCTTCTTCGATCTTCTTCTTCTTCTTCTTCGTACGCAGTCAGACAGTAACCATTATTTTTTCGAAAAAAGCGGCGGTCATCCTGAGGCTGTCGACACTGCCATAGAGCATGTCTTGTGGTTCCACTGGTGATGGCCACATCTGCTCTCTCTGATCCTCGTATGTCGGGCAGTTCTGCAGCAGATGTTCAGCGGTCATTTTACCGGTACCGCACGGGCATTCGTCGGTACCACCTATCTTCAATTTGTTGAATAGGTGGTACCTCAGTCTATTGTGGCCAGTGCGAAGTCTGAAGACAACGACCTGCTCTCTTCTGCTCAACTGGTAATAGGCATCGTTTTTGGTGTAACCGGTATGTTCGGTTTCCCATTTGGTCATGTATCTGGCTTTAATAAGCCGTTTTGACTCTTCGTACGTCATACTAGTATCTGTTTGTGGTAGTCTTGCACCTTCTTTTGCCAGTCTGTCTGCCTCCTCGTTGCCTTGGATGTTGCAGTGGGATGGGACCCACTGTACCACTACCCTTTTTGGTGCGGACTGCTGGCACAGTTTGCAGAGTGCTGCTCTTAAGTCATTAAGCTCAGTGTTTTTCTGGCTTTTTAGCGCTGTGACTACGGCCAGAGCATCTGTAAGCAGGACTGTATGGCTTTCATTTTCTTTATGTGTCCTTCTTCGATCAACTGATGCTATGCTTCTAGCCCGATGAGGATGACAGTCTTTGCCAGTCCCCCACAGCTGTCCGAGCATGGTCGTTCGCCTGGGCCAGACTGTCCCGATTTGGTCTGCATAAGTGGGGCAGTCCTGCGGGATATGTTCTGGAGTTTGTTTGAGTGCTTCACAATCGCACGTGGCGGTGTCTGTAAGACCCAACCTGTGGAGGTGGACCTTGAGCCTCAATCGCATGTGGTGGTGTCTGTTAGACCCAACCTGTGGAGATGGACCTTGAGCCTCAATCGCACGTGGCAGTGTCTGTAAGACCCAATCTGTGGATGTGGACCTTGAGCCTCAATCGCATGTGGCAGTGTCTGTAAGACCCAACCTGTAGAGGTGGACCTTGAGCCTCAATCGCATGGGGCAGTGTCTGTAAGACCCAATCTGTGGAGGTGGACCTTGAGCCTCAATTGCATGTGGCAGTGTCTGTAAGACCCAATCTGTGGAGGTGGACCTTGAGCCTCCTAACCATTCCATCAACTTCTTCACACACAAAGGACAATGCAAACTAACACATGGACTAGCCTAGACGACAAGGATGAATACAAATATAGAAATTAAACTTCGAGGTGTGTTCAAAAAGTATCCTACCGAAAAAATACAATTACTCACCTGGAGGTTTTAAACCCTAACCCCCCCCCCCCCCCCCTTCCAAGTACTCTCCTTGAGACTCCACACACTACTCGTAGTAGTCCAACCATTGTTGAAAGTATTTCAGGAAGACCTCTTTTGGGAATAGAGCACAGCTGGGTCATCGCATAATGTCTTCTCGTGACTCAAATCGGGTCACTTTCAGCGGAATTTTTAGCTTGGGGAACAGAAAAAAATGGCAAGGAGCTATGTCGGGGGAGTAAGGAGCCTGGCAAACCAGATAAATGTTGCGTTTGGCAATGAAAGTCGGAATCAGATGCAAAGAATGGGCTAGTGAGTTATCATGATGGTACTGCCAAGTGACCGTTGTTTGCAGGTCCGGTCGTTTGCGTCGAACAACATCATGAAGGTGATAGATGACCTCCAGGTAGTACTCTTTGGTAATGTTCTGACCTATTGGTGCGTACTCAAGATGCACAACCCCACGGGAGTCAACGAAAACGGTCAAAATGACTTTGACATTGGTGCGCACCTGCCTCGATTTTTTCAGACTCGGGCATGTCTCTACTGTGACGAATGGAGTTTGGTTTCCAGGTCGTAGCTATAAACCCACGACTCATCACCAGTGATATTGTGAGGGTAATTGCAAACCTTTATGAGCAGGCGACAAGCGCAGTCTCGATAGAGGGTACGCTCGGCGATTGGTTCTGTACAACGGTGGGTGTGAGACAGGGATGTATACTCTCCCCAACACTCTTCAATATATTCTTGGAGAGAATAAGGGAGACGACCTTAAACGGACATGTTGGCACGGTTAAAATAGGTGACAGGCTTATCACAAACTTCCGATTTGCTGATGATATTGATGTATTGACAGGCACAGAAAGGGAACTCCAGGAGTTGATTGGTAGATTGGATAGAGCAGCCCTGAGTTTTGGTATGGAAATAAATGCAGATAAAACAAAAGCTCATGACCAATAATGTAGCAGGGTTTAAATCTGTAATAGAGGCAAATGGGCAGGAACTTGAGGTAGTAAAACGTTTTAAATATCTGGGATCGTTGATCAGTAAAGAGGGTTCGAAGTCAGAGGTAATTGCAAGAATAGCTCAAAAGACGAAAGATGGCCTGGTGCGGGCACGTCGCGAGGTCCAACGCAATTACCAACTCGATACTCTTTGGTTCCGTACCGGGACAGAGAGGGCGAGGACGTCCAAGGAAGAGATGGGTGGACAACATCACTGAGTGGTCAGGCCTTCGTCCCGGTGAGATACGACAGGCGGCGACAGACAGAGAGGTATGGCGTGGGATTTTGGGAGTGTCTTCATGTGTGCCCCAACGACCTGATGGGTTATGGGATGAACTGAACTGCACTGAACTGAACATCACCAGTGATCACAGAGGAAGTTGAGGTCGCCGTTTGCGCAGTCCAGCATGTCCAGATGGAGTTGCTTCTGCTCCATCGTTAGCAGCTTCGGCACAAATTTCATGGAAACTCTCCACATAGCCAAATTTTTGCTCAAATGGAGTGTACCGAACCAATGCTTATCCCCACCTCATACGCAAGTTCTCGGATGGTGATACGATGGTTCTGTAAGATCAAGGTTGGTACTTGGTCAATGGCTTCATCATTTTGGCTTGTTGAGGCCTACCGGGACATGATTCGCTCTCCACCAATACCTGGCCATCTTTGAAGCGATTATACCACTTTAGAATTTGTGTAATGTTGACCCTTCCGAACAGTTTCCATTTAGATAATTGCCTAGCTTTTGACAAAATTTGGTTCCAAACCGAATCTCAATTCTTTCCGTCATTTCGTGATGAATAAAAACCTGACGCATACTCACTACACTCAACACTGAACGCGTGACTGCCAGCGACTGACGCAATATGCAGGCGGGAAAAAATGTAATCATTTGCATGATGGCCCCCTATATCTCCCTGCCGAAGGACAACACCCACGCTTCATTTGTTTTGGAAAGAAAAATTAAGGTCAGGTACTTTTTGAACACACCCTGTACCTGTGCTTTAGCGCAGGCATCCTTAAGGAGGCCAAATGTAGTGGGTGCTCTATGCTTCAACTAGTGTGAGAAAGGACAAGATGAGGATGGAAAGGATTGTTGTGTCTGCTTACACATTCTTTGACGACATAGAAAATCAGTCCATACCAGCAGGAAAGACCTGTTCCAATTTTAGAGCTGAAGCAAGAGCTGTTTCATGCAGCAACTCAGATTCTTATCAGCCAAAACATACAAGGAAAATGGTCATTCTAACAGACTCCTGGAGTGTACTCCAAGCAATCTCAAGACCTAAATAAGATAGACTCCTGGAGTGTACTCCAAGCCATCTCAAGACCTAAATAAGATAGACTCCTGGAGTGTACTCCAAGCCATCTCAAGACCTAAATAAGATAGACTCCTGGAGTGTACTCCAAGCCATCTCAAGACCTAAATGAGATATACTCCTGGAGTGTACTCCAAGCCATCTCAAGACCTAAATAAGATATACTCCTGGAGTGTACTCCAAGCCATCTCAAGACCTAAATAAGATATACTTCTAGAGTGTACTCCAAGCCATCTCAAGACCTAAATAAGATAGACTCCTGGAGTGTACTCCAAGCTATCTCATGACCTAAATAAGATAGACTCTCGCATGAGATAAAATACAACATAGCATTGCTGTCTCAAAAAACAGATTTAGTTCTACAATGGATTCAAGCTCACTGTGGGATCCCGGGAAACGAGAAAGCAGACGAGCTCGCAAAAGCCGGAAGTGGCGACAAGTAGATTCCCCATCACACAGCTATAAAGAAGCAAAGAGTCTCATCAAACGATCTATGAGGACAGAATGGAGAGACCAGCACAAGAATACAAGCCAGAAAATTACAGCATAGACAAACTTGACAGAGATGGACAGACAAAGATCTTCAGACTCAGAAGGGGACATTGAAGAATCAAGGCCCACCTCCACAGAATGGGTCTCAGAGACACCGCCACGTGCGATTGTGGAGCACCCAACCAAACACCAGACATATTCTGCAGGAATGTCCTACTTATGCAGACCAAAGAGAGGCAGTCTGGCCTGGGGAAGCAACCATGCTCGAAAAGCTGTGGGGGACCCACGAATCTTGAAACGCAAATCTATTAGAATTCATGGAGGTGGTTACTAAAATGATAGATAAAGGGGAGCCAGTGGACGTTATTTATCTAGACTTTGCAAAGGTCTTTGATAGAGTACCTCATAAAAGATTATTTTGAAAGTTAAAATAACATGGAATAGGTGGGGAAGTTGCCAAATGGATTGAAAATTGGTTAACGGGAAGAAGGCAGAGGGTGGGCATAAATAAGGAGTACTCTGAGTGGTGTGAAGTGAAAAGTGGTGTGCCACAGGGCTCGGTTTTGGGACCAATTTTGTTCTTGATATATATAAATGATTTGGACATTGATATGGGATCCATGATTGCAAAATTTGCTGATGACACAAAACTATGCAGTAGTGTCTCATCTAAAGCGGAAGGGGATATATTGAAATCGGATTTAGATAAAATTTGAGAATGGTCTGTAAGCTGGCAAATGGAGTTTAATGTAGATAAATGTACAGTCATCCACATGGGTAGATCCAATATGGAACATAATTACAGAATGGGAGAGAACAATATTAGAAAGATAGATAGGGAGTCCTTATCATAGAGGGAATATAAACATGCTGGAAAGAATACAAAAAAGAGCGACAAAGCTGATAGTGGGATTCCAGAATTACAGTTATGGGGAAAGACTCAGAAAAACTGGTGTCTAGAAGAGAAAAGAATTTGTGGTGACTTAATACAGGTTTATAAGATGATCAGAGGAATGGATAAATTAGACTATAACAAGTTTTTTAAAATACAACCACCCACAAGAACAAGAGGGCATAGCTACAAATTAACTAAAGAGATCTCCAGATTAGATATTAGGAAATATTTTTTTAGTCAGAGAGTGGTGAATGCTTGGAATGCATTGCCAGGGAATGTAGTGGAGGCAGGGACAGTTAATGCATTTAAGAATAAATTGGATGAGCATAGCTTTTAGAGCAAGGTGATGTAAATGAAACTGGTTGTATACAGACTCTGCAGGGTCTTCTAAACCAGTATAAAGACGTTAAGTTAAGAAGAAAAAGTTGTCACCTAGCTTACGACAAAATTTGATGAACAACCGCAGCTCAATTTGTATTCGTCCTTTTCTTGTGAATAAAAACCGACAGGTGCTCCCTATACTCAACACTGAAAGGCTGACTGACGCAATCTGCAGGCCGACAAAAATTAACGCATGCGCATGACGGTCCCCTATACCTCCCTGCCAAGGACAACACCCATGCTTCGTTTGTTTCCATGATTGTTGTGTCTGCTTGCACCATCCACAGACCTCAGTTGCTGGTTCTGATGAAGCTGGACGAGAGCCTTCAACCTAAGTACCCGAAAATGGTTCTCTTTGCCAGTCAGCTAAAAGCAGGTTAGACCTTGTGTGTTACGATTTTGGGGGGGAGAGGAGACTTGTCAGACAAAAACATACTGATCAGCATATGTTGTTGTACTGATCAGCATATGTTGTTGTACTGATCAGCATATGTTGTTGTACTGATCAGCATATGTTGTTGTACTGATCAGCATATGTTGTTGTACTGATCAGCATATGTTGTTGTACTGATCAGCATATGTTGTTGTACTGATCAGCATATGTTGTTGTACTGATCAGCATATGTTGTTGTACTGATCAGCATATGTTGTTGTACTGATCAGCATATGTTGTTGTACTGATCAGCATATGTTGTTGTTGTTGAATGGGCACAAGGGTATCAAGATGCTGAGCAGCGCATGAGCTGCAGTGGTCAGCGACCCATAGCTGACTGCTAGCGTCAGGGCCAGCAAACCATAGCTGCCAAGACCCTTCTACACCTCCACGCGGTGATCCTGGATAATAGGCTGCAGCAGGGCAGACTAGCTAAGGAGAAGGGATCGAAGAGCGAATGCTAACCCAGTATTCAAAAAATGCTTACTGAAGTCGGATGTGTTGGACCGAAAGGTGCAAATATCGCAGCCAAGCTGTAAAACCACGACACAACACATTCCATTCTCTAGACTACATTCTGCTACTTAAGTCCTTTCAGGGTTTGGTAGTGGGAGATTGAGAACGAACGAAGAAGAAGAAGAATGGGCACAAGGAGTAGGATTACTCTTTTGTGCGCCCTAAAAAGGACGTTAAATGGCGGGTTGTCGTAGATTTCCTCACATCCTGAGCGTGCTGATGGAGGTGGACCGGATCCTCCAGACGGTTGTGCTATGCTTGGCTTCATTTGCATGTTGCTCACTACTACGGGGATCACATCGAGCCCTCACCTTGTTAGCTAGGCTGCCATAAAAACAGCCCGTTTCCAGGGACGGCTACAAGGAAGCTAAGGTGAGGGTCTTGGTCAGTATGTTTTACCTGACCCTGAGATGTCTATTTTTTTCCTTTTTTTTTCTTTTCTTTTTGCGTTCGCCTTATTTTCTCTAATCCCCAAGGCGGTGTGCGTTGCACTGCGGTTTTTATTTTGCGTCTGTCGGCCCAGTGCATCCGACTTCAGCATGCATTTTATGTAAGGGTCTGCTTCCTCCTGCATTTTCTAAGGGTTTGCTTCCCCGGGGTAACGGCCGGTGCTGTGATGGGGATCGAACCCAGCACCTTCAGATTGTGAGCCGTGCCACTTAACCACTAGGCCACACCGTCCCCTCCTGAGATGTCTGATCAGTATGTATTGCCTGACCAGAAGTTATAGTTTCTTCCCATGAGACTATGTTAGTCTTAGTTGGATGGAATATACTTCTTCTTCTTCTGTGTTCATTCTCAATCTCCCGCTACCAAGCCCTGAATAGGGCTTTGCAAGTAGCAGGATGCAGTTCAGGATGCATCTTCGGCAGAGTGAAATCTACTGATTAAGACCCCAACTTCACTTCCATGCAGTTGTTGATGATAAAAAGACTGTTTCATGGCAGCCTAACTGAATAGATGAGGATTGATGTGATCCCTGTAGCAGTGAGCATCACATAGATGAAGCCAAAGATAGCACAACTTCCTGGAGGACCCCAGTATACCTTCATCAGCACGCTCAGGATGTGAGGGAAGCTGCGGCAACCTGCCACTTAATGTCCTTTTTAGGGCACACAAAAGAGTATACAAACGTAAGAGGCGACTAAATATGTGACATGGCATAACACCGGCTATGGTTAGGTGGTTTGTTTAGAGCAACATAGATGGCACCTAACAGGCTGCGGGTCTACTTTGCTCTAGTGTTTGAGTCTACTGACATCGCACATCGGTTAACCCCCCTTCGTAAGCGATTGTCCCAACGCAGTGGAGTATTAAGCTGCTCGAGCCTAGCCCGCTAAGCAGGAAATCCTTCTCTCGGCTATATCCAGCTCATACCAGGGCTGGGACCTGCACAGGGCATCTGCTCAGGTAGAAGTAAAGGTCGACTAAGACTAAGACATGGTTCTCTTTCTCAGTCAATTAAAAACAGGTGAGACTTGACATGTTTTATGGTTCTCTTTCTCAGTCAACTAAAAACAGGTGAGACTTGACATGTTTTATGGTTCTCTTTGTCAGTCAACTAAAAACAGGTGAGACTTTACATGTTTTATGGTTCACTTTGTCAGTCAACTAAAAACAGGTGAGACTTGACCTGTTTTATAGTTCTGTCAGTCAACTAAAAACAGGTGAGACGACATGTTTTATGGCTCTCTTTGTCAGTCAACTAAAAACAGGTGAGACTTGACATGTTTTATGGTTCTCTTTGTCAGTCAACTAAAAACAGGTGAGACTTTACATGTTGTATGGTTCTCTTTGTCAGTCAACTAAAAACAGGTGAGACTTGACCTGTTTTATAGTTCTGTCAGTCAACTAAAAACAGGTGAGACGACATGTTTTATGGCTCTCTGTCAGTCAACTAAAAACAGGTGAGACTTTACATGTTTTATGGTTCTCTTTGTCAGTCAACTAAAAACAGGTGAGACTTGACCTGTTTTATAGTTCTGTCAGTCAACTAAAAACAGGTAAGACGACATGTTTTATGGCTCTCTGTCAGTCAACTAAAAACAGGTGAGACTTGACATGTTTTATGGCTCTCTGTCAGTCAACTAAAAACAGGTGAGACTTTACATGTTTTATGGTTCTCTTTGTCAGTCAACTAAAAACAGGTGAGACTTGACCTGTTTTATAGTTCTGACAGTCAACTAAAAACAGGTGAGACTTGACCTGTTTTATAGTTCTGTCAGTCAACTAAAAACAGGTGAGACTTGACCTGTTTTATAGTTCTGTCAGTCAACTAAAAACAGGTGAGACTTGACCTGTTTTATAGTTCTGTCAGTCAACTAAAAACAGGTGAGACTTGACATGTTTTATGGCTCTCTGTCAGTCAACTAAAAACAGGTGAGACTTGACATGTTTAATGGCTCTCTGTCAGTCAACTAAAAACAGGTGAGACTTTACATGTTTTATGGTTCTGACAGTCAACTAAAAACAGGTGAGACTTGACCTGTTTTATGGTTCTGTCAGTCAACTAAAAACAGGTGAGACTTGACCTGTTTTATAGTTCTGTCAGTCAACTAAAAACAGGTGAGACTTGACATGTTTTATGGTTCTCTGTCAGTCAACTAAAAACAAGTGAGACTTGACAGGATTTATGGATCTTTTTGTCAGTCTTATAAACACTTTTTTCTTACCAACTGTGCTTTTCTTTCTTTTCGCTTATCCTGTTAGGCCTTTCAGCATCAGGTTATGAAGAGATCTCTAGATCGAGCCCGTCTGTGTCCCTCTTGCACAGTGGCATTCATCGTCTCAGATATTTCTGTAAGCCACCGTTTTGGTGGACTGACCTTGGCTTTGAATCCGTTGTATCTTAATAGCATTGCTTGGGGGGGGGGGGGGGGGGGAGTGCTGTGTCGTGGTAGCCTTGTTACGTGGCCAAACTATTTTAGTTGCTGTCTTTTAATGTAGTCTAATGCTGGTGTTGTTCTCTCTAGTCCCCTGATGTCATCGTTTCTGATCATGTCTCTCCTTGTTATGCCCAATATTGTTCGGAGGTATTTCATTTCTGCTGTTACAGTGTAGCGTTTTTCATTTGATGTCAGTGTCCAGTTTAGACATTGGTAGCATAGTGTCGGAACGAAAATGATGTTGTGTAAAGCTCTTTTGGTAGTTATTGTCACTTGCTTGCTATTAAGTATTGGAGTTAATTATCCAATGATCTTCTTCTTCTTCTTCGTACGCTATCAGACATCAACTTGAATTTGTTCGAAGAAAGCAGCAGTCATCCTGAGGCTGTCGACACTGCCATAGAGCTTGTCTAGTGTTGGTACTTGTGATGGCCACATGTGCTTTCTCTGGTCCTCGTATGTCGGGCAATTTTGCAACAGATGTTCAGCGGACATTTTCCCTGTACCACAGGTGCATTCGTCAGTACCACCTATCTTCAGTTTATTGAATAGATGATACCTCAGTCTGTTGTGGCCTGTGTGGAGTCTGAAGACCACGACCTGCTCTTTTCTGTTCAACTGGTAATAGGCATCATTTTTTTGTGTAGTCAGTATGCTCTGTTTCCCATTTGGCCATATACCTGGCCCTAATAAACCAAATGATCTGATTTGCTTTATTGCATCTTTGTTGGATTTCCGCTGAAATTCTTCCGTCTGTTGGTAACGTGCTCCCTAAGTATGTGAAACCTTTCACCTGTTTGATTTGCTGTTTTTCACTGCCGATATTGATGTCTCCGGCTGTTCTAGATATTTTAACGACCTCAGTTTTGTCAGCATTGATTTTCATACTGAATTCTTTACATGTTTTATTTAGTTTATCAATATGTTGCTGCTATTGTGGTTTTGAAGTTGCTACGACTGCTTGATCGTCAGCAAAAAGAAGTTCATTTAAGAACTTTGTGATGTCAGGGCTAAATATAGCCTCTCTGCCGTCGAAGAATGACGATCTGGCTAACCACTTTAAGAGCCACTACCAAAATAACTACCACATCGTTGTTAAACCCAAAACTACTTCTACATCTGTTCTGTTTTCTGAAATCCTAGCTGCCAAGTCCACATGAAATGTCTTTCTATTGCAGGTAAAGGCTTGGTCCTAGTCAATAGTGTCCTTGAGGGGCAGTTCCGGGACAGGTATCCAGATGCTCTGGCATCAAAACAGGTTGGTTCAAAATCAAGTGTTTTCCATTATTATGTCCCTTGTTGCAGCACAATTATTATGTCCCTTGTTGCAGAACTTTATCCATTCTTCCTCTCGCTTTCTCCTCATTCACCTTCTCTCCCAGTATCTCTCTCTCACTATCTCCCCCCTCCCTCCCTTCCACACTCCCATTCTACCTCTGCTGCTCATGCTCTCTTCCTCTAACTCCTATTCTCCCTCTCCATGTCTCTACCATTCTCCACCCATTTACCACTCTCCGTCTCTCTCCCACTCTCTCTCCCACTCCATCTCCCACTCTCCATTTATCTCCCATTCTCCCTTTCATATATCTCCCTCTCTCTTTTTATCTCCCACTCCATCTCTCTTCCACTCCCCATCTATCTCCCACTCTCCATCTATCTCCCACTCACCCACTTCATCTATCTCCCACTCTCCATCTATCTCCCACTCACCCACTTCATCTATCTCCCACTCCCCATCTATCAACCCACTCACCCACTTCATCTATCCCACACTCTCATTCCCTCTCCAACTCTTCCTCTCCTCTCTCCTACTTATTCCCTTTCTATCCTTCCTTCCTTCTCTCCCTTCCCCTCTTCTTCTCCCCACATACCCTCTGTTTAATATCCACATAACTTAAATTTACCATTGTTATTGGGGAGGGAGACTAACTTCTGGTCAGGTAAAACATACTGATCAGACATGTTAGTCAGGGTCAGGTAAAATATACTATTCAGACATGTTAGTCAGGGTCAGGTAAAATATACTGATCAGGCATGTTAGTCAGGGTCAGGTAAAATATACTGATCAGGCATGTTAGTCAGGGTCAGGTAAAATATACTGATCAGGCATGTTAGTCAGGGTCAGATAAAATATACTGATCAGACATGTTAGTCAGGGTCAGGTAAAATATACTGATCAGGCATGCTAGTCAGGGTCAGGTAAAATATACTGATCAGACATGTTAGTCAGGGTCAGGTAAAATATACTGATCAGGCATGTTAGTCAGGGTCAGGTAAAATATACTGATCAGGCATGTTAGTCAGGGTCAGGTAAAATATACTGATCAGGCATGTTAGTCAGGGTCAGATAAAATATACTGATCAGACATGTTAGTCAGGGTCAGGTAAAATATACTGATCAGGCATGCTAGTCAGGTTCAGGTAAAATATACTGATCAGACATGTTAGTCAGGGTCAGGTAAAATATACTGATCAGACATGTTAGTCAGGGTCAGATAAAATATACTGGTCAGACATGTTAGTCAAGGTCAGGTAAAATATACTGATCAGGCATGTTAGTCAGGGTCAGGTAAAATATACTGATCAGGCATGTTAGTCAGGGTCAGGTAAAATATACTGATCAGGCATGTTAGTCAGGGTCAGGTAGAATATACTGATCAGGCATGTTAGTCAGGGTCAGGTAAAATATACTGATCAGACATGTTAGTCAGGGTCAGATAAAATATACTGGTCAGACATGTTAGTCAAGGTCAGGTAAAATATACTGATCAGGCATGTTAGTCAGGGTCAGGTAAAATATACTGATCAGGCATGTTAGTCAGGGTCAGGTAAAATATACTGATCAGGCATGTTAGTCAGGGTCAGGTAGAATATACTGATCAGGCATGTTAGTCAGGGTCAGGTAAAATATACTGATCAGACATGTTAGTCAGGGTCAGGTAAAATATACTGGTCAGACATGTTAGTCAGGGTCAGGTAAAATATACTGATCAGGCATGCTAGTCAGGGTCAGGTAAAATATACTGATCAGACATGTTAGTCAGGGTCAGGTAGAATATACTGATCAGGCATGTTAGTCAGGGTCAGGTAAAATATACTGATCAGACATGTTAGTCAGGGTCAGGTAAAATATACTGGTCAGACATGTTAGTCAGGGTCAGGTAAAATATACTGGTCAGACATGTTAGTCAGGGTCAGGTAAAATATACTGGTCAGACATGTTAGTCAGGGTCAGGTAAAATATACTGGTCAGACATGTTAGTCAGGGTCAGGTAAAATATACTGATCAGGCATGTTAGTCAGGGTCAGGTAAAATATACTGATCAGGCATGCTAGTCAGGGTCAGGTAAAATATACTGATCAGACATGTTAGTCAGGGTCAGGTAAAATATACTGATCAGACATGTTAGTCAGGGTCAGGTAAAATATATTGTCCAAACTCTCATCTCGGCTTCCTCGTGCACTCCCTGGAAACGGCCTGTTTTCATGGCAGCCTAGCTAACGAAGTGAGTGATCGACATTATCCCCATAGTAGTAAGCAACACGCAGATCAAGCCAAGCATAGCACAACCACCTGGAGGATGCAGGTCCCCTTCATCAGCATGCTCCGGATGTGAGGAAAGCTATTGCAACTCGCTACGTAATGGCCCTCTTCAGGGCTCTCAAAAGAGTAAGCTTACTCATTGGGGGCATTTGCAAACAACAACCCACTCTCTCCCTCCTCCCTCTCTCTCTCTCTCTCTTTCTCTCTCTCTCTCTCTAATATCCTCCTAGTTTTACTGTATGTATTTCATAAGTGGTATTCCATTTCTTAACCTCTCACTCACTTTTGTTGTATCAATCTCTCTCTCCACTCCCTCCCACCTATCCCTTCCATCCTCATACTTTCATATCATCCACCACTTCCATCTTACTCTCTTTCAGTCACTCTGGAACCTGATCAAGGCATATGGGGTGAAAGGCTTCTCAGATGTCAGTATTGCAAATGACGTGTCAGAGGGACTGTGCCAGCTGTGAGTAATATTCTTTAACTTTTTTCTGTGTTGTCAAAAATCTGGCAAAGATGGCGCCGTAACTGGCTGCGAGTCTACATTTCTCTACTGTTTTGGATCATTATGGATGCCGCAAGACCACGGATTTGCCTGGAATTCACACTAATCGACGACTTACACTTGTGTTCACTGAAGCGTGGTGTTGTTTTCCGTCTGGACTTGTTATTTTGTTCTTTTTTTGTGATTTCTTCCATTCGTTTATCCTGGTCTGGACGCCGGCTGAATGGCACTACGCTTAAACTAGTTATACCTGTGTCGTATCTCACGGGTTAGTTCTGCCGGTTCACCTTCACGAATTTGGCGTGTGGGAATTTTAGATGCTATTATGATGAACTGAATACAGCTGGGGAGAGATGCCAGACTCACTCACACGCTGAGTGTTGTCCATACGACCTCTTGTGGTTATCGAAAAGGCACGACAAACTGCGTTAGATGCCTTCCCACCTTTCTATCCTGCGGGTTACATGTTTACGGAAAGGCTTCGGTGGTAACCCTGAGGCAAAATCTGCATCCTATGCTATCTCCAGTCGTCTCGATGAATGTCTTGCCACTGGCAAAAGGTAGCTTAGGCTCTGTGAGTGAGGTTGACAAAAGGCGCAGTTTCTTCCTCACTTTAATCCAAATCTCCGCGCAAGTCACCCATTTCAGCGGACACAGCAAGAGATACGACTGTCCACACGGCTGAACAAAGAGAGTGGTCTTCATCACTTGTGATGGACAAACTATCATTTTCTGTCGGACAAAGTCAATGTCTGGGGCTGCCATTCGTGGGTTGTGTGGGTCGCCATCAGAGATCCACATCAGTGGGTCTAACAAAGTCATGTCTGTGACTGTCATTATGGGGTGGGTTGTGTGGGTCGCCATCAGAGATCCACATCAGTTTGTCTAACAGAGCCATGTCTGTGACTGTCATTATGGGGTGGGTTGTGTGGGTCGCCATCAGAGATCCACATCAGTTTGTCTAACAGAGCCATGTCTGTGACTGTCATTATGGGGTGGGTTGTGTGGGTCGCCATCAGAGATCCACATCAGTGTGTCTAACAGAGCCATGTCTGTGACTGTCATTATGGGGTGGGTTGTGTGGGTCGCTATCAGAGATCCACATCAGTGTGTCTAACAGAGCCATGTCTGTGACTGTCATTATGGGGTGGGTTGTGTGGGTCGCCATCAGAGATCCACATTAGTGGGTCTAACAAAGTCATGTCTGTGACTGTCATTATGGGGTGGGTTGTGTGGGTCGCCATCAGAGATCCACATCAGTGGGTCTAACAGAGTCATGTCTGTGGGTGTCATTATGAATGAGACAGACTGGCCGGATAGCTTCTGGATGTCTAAAACCTACTCCAACTGAAAAAATATAAATACACTGCAATTGACTTAACACCAGCTTAGACACAAAGAAATGTCGTATCAGGCATCAAACGAGAAAAACAGGCAAATGGCCGAAGGCACGCTATATTTAGACACCAGGTCCATGTTTGATTTTTGGGGGGTTTTTTTGGTGGTTTTTTTATGCATTTGCCTTATTTATCTATTCCCCAAGGCGGTGTGCGTTGCACTGTGGTTTTTATTTTGCGCCTGTCGGCCCAGTGCATCCGACTTCTTCATGCATTTTATGTAAGGGTCTGCTTCCTGCTGCATTTTCTAAGGGTTTGCTTCCCCGGGGTAACGGCCGGTACAGCTCTATACAAGACTGAAATCTAGACAAAGCTTCGTACTGTCAACACATCCCCTGCAGACTAGTCCTGGGAAATGCAGCATTGAGAAACGGAATGGACTGGAGCAGATCTGCTGGATCGAGCTGTGGGAGGAACCTGCTCCCAGACATTACTTGACCTACACAACATGGAGGTCATTAAATACGAGGCGTGTTTAAATTAAACTAGACCTAACTGCACCAAGTGAACATACGTACGATGCGTATGATGACGTCACTTCTGGTGTAAATAGCACATACCAACCGTCAAGTTTGCAAAATTGCATTATCCTCTGACTCTAGTTTCCTCAGCAGACTGTTAAAAACATGGCGGGTGTAATACGGAATCCGTCCAGAGTTGATCAGCAAGCAGTGCTTCAGTTTCTAACAGCTGAAGGTTGTCGACCAGTTGACATTTATCGCAGAATGTGGTGGTTAGCAAGAAACCAAAGTATCGGCATCCATTGTGAACACCTTCCGATACATCAGTTTCTTGCTAACCACCATTTGAACTTCCCTAGCAACGAAACAGCGAATTCCTCTGCAAGCGCACGCAAGCTCCGGTGGCGGTCCACCCATATTGCTGCATCAATTTGGCGATGTCATCTTCTGATGCAACAATATGCGCCTGACCTGGTCTCGGGAGATCTTTTATGAACTTACTTCCTTCTTTAAACATTGTTGTCCAGTTCTTCATTGTTGTCTGCATTTTGAGATGAATGTCAACTGGTCGACATCCTTCAGCTGTTAGAAACCGAATCATCACTCGCTGATCAACTCTGGACCGATTCCGCATCTCACCCACCATGTTTTCAACGGTCTGCTGAGGAAACTATGAGTAGGAATATAATTAAATTTTTCAAACTTGACTGTTGGTAAATGCTGTTTACGCCAGAAGTGATGTCTTCATGTGCATCATACCTATGTTCACTTGGTGCAGTTCGGTCCGGTTTCATTTGAACACGCCTCAAAGACTCCAACTGGTGGTATCACGATGCAGGAAAAACTTGAAGAGATGGGGATACAGGGATGATGAGACACGGGTCTGGGGAACAACACAAGACCCAGACCACCTGATGATGAGACACGGGTCTGGGGAACAACACAAGACCTAGACCACCTGATGATGAGACACGGGTCTGGGGAACAACACAAGACCCAGACCACCTGATGATGAGACACGGGTCTGGGGAACAACACAAGACCCAGACCACCTGATGATGAGACACGGGTCTGGGGAACAACACAAGACCTAGACCACCTGATGATGAGACACGGGTCTGGGGAACAACACAAGACCCAGACCACCTGATGATGAGACACGGGTCTGGGGAACAACACAAGACCCAGACCACCTGATGATGAGACACGGGTCTGGGGAACAACACAAGACCCAGACCACCTGATGATGAGACACGGGTCTGGGGATCAACACAAGACCTAGACCACCTGATGATGAGACACGGGTCTGGGGAACAACACAAGACCCAGACCACCTGATGATGAGACACGGGTCTGGGGAACAACACAAGACCCAGACCACCTGATGATGAGACACGGGTCTGGGGAACAACACAAGACCCAGACCACCTGATGATGAGACACGGGTCTGGGGAACAACACAAGACCCAGACCACCTGATGATGAGACACGGGTCTGGGGAACAACACAAGACCCAGACCACCTGATGATGAGACACGGGTCTGGGGAACAACACAAGACCCAGACCACCTGATGATGAGACACGGGTCTGGGGAACAACACAAGACCCAGACCACCTGATGATGAGACACGGGTCTGGGGAACAACACAAGACCCAGACCACCTGATGATGAGACACGGGTCTGGGGATCAACACAAGACCTAGACCACCTGATGATGAGACACGGGTCTGGGGAACAACACAAAACCCAGACCACCTGATGATGAGACACGGGTCTGGGGAACAACACAATACCCAGACCACCTGATGATGAGACACGGGTCTGGGGAACAACACAAAACCCAGACCACCTGATGATGAGACACGGGTCTGGGGAACAACACAAGACCCAGACCACCTGATGATGAGACACGGGTCTGGGGAACAACACAAGACCCAGACCACCTGATGATGAGACACGGGTCTGGGGAACAACACAAGACCCAGACCACCTGATGATGAGACACGGGTCTGGGGAACAACACAAGACCCAGACCACCTGATGATGAGACACAAGTCTGGGGAACAACACAAGACCCAGACCACCTGATGATGAGACACGGGTCTGGGGAACAACACAAGACCCAGACCACCTGATGATGAGACACGGGTCTGGGGAACAACACAAAACCTAGACCACCTGATGATGAGACACGGGTCTGGGGAACAACACAAGACCCAGACCACCTGATGATGAGACACGGGTCTGGGGAACAACACAAGACCCAGACCACCTGATGATGAGACACGGGTCTGGGGAACAACACAAGACCCAGACCACCTGATGATGAGACACGGGTCTGGGGAACAACACAAGACCCAGACCACCTGATGATGAGACATGTGACTGTGGAGGGACACAAGACCCAGACCACCTGATTATCTGCCCAAACTTCTGGACACATATGGTATGGATGATACGTTGAGGGGAAACGACAAAGGGATCCTTACTTACTTAGTCGCTCCTCTTCAACTGGGAGGTGTAGAGTCTTCTACCTAACTTACTTAGTCGCTCCTCTTCTACCGTGAGGCATAGAGGTTTTCCAGAGAGAACGCCACACTGCTCTATCTACTGTCTTTTTCCAGACCTCTTTCCAATCCATCCCTCGGTCACTTAGGGATTTTCGTATTTTGTCTTCTCAACGTACTTTGGGACGTCCTGGGGGTCTGCGTCCTTGACTTTTTGTCTCCCATGACTGCTTTGGTATCCGATCTTCCATTCTACAGACATGGCCAAACCACTGTAGCTGGGACTGCTCCACTCGTGTCTGCAGGGGTTGAACTTCGAGATTGCTACGTATTGTCAGGTTATGGATCTTGTTCCTTTTCGTCACCTGAAGCGCCTTTCTTAGATACCTCATTTCTGAAGTTTGTAGTTGCCTTTCTTGGGCTGTAGTCATTGCCCATGACTCACATCCATATGTCCGGACAGGCACATAGGTCGAGCAGTATACATCCATCTTTGTTTTCCTGCTTATTTCTCTTCTACTGAGGAAACCTCTGTTTATTGCATGGAACAGTCTACCTGCTGCTGCCCTTCGTGCAGTTAACTCCTCCTTGATTCCTCCCCTGCTGTCTATTACCACTCCTAGATATCTAAAGTTTCTGACCTGCTCCAGTTCTCGTGTTCCCAGGGTTATCTGATGTCTCTTTTCATCTCTGGCGATCACCATGGTTTTTGTTTTGGAGTTGCTGATGTGCATTCCTCTCTTCTTCAACTCTTCTTCCCAGACCTGCAAGTTGAGACAAGGGGATCCATGTTCCATAAATTGGAAACAAGAATGTGAGAGAACAATATTAGAAAGATAGAAAAGGAAAGGGACCTAGGGGTTATAATAGATCATACAGGTAAGGAAAGGGACCTAGGGGTTATAATAGATCATACAGGTAAGGAAAGGGACCTAGGGGTTATAATAGATCATACAGGTAAGGAAAGGGACCTAGGGGTTATAGTAGATCATACAGGTAAGGAAAGGGACCTAGGGGTTATAATAGATCATACAGGTAAGGAAAGGGACCTAGGGGTTATAATAGATCATACAGGTAAGGAAAGGGACCTAGGGGTTATAGTAGATCATACAGGTAAGGAAAGGGACCTAGGGGTTATAATAGATCATACAGGTAAGGTGAGTGAGCAAGTTCAGGTAGCAGTGAAAAAGGCAAATGCAATGTTAGGTATGATAAAAAGACATATTAAACATAGGAGCAAGGAAGTGATAGTAAAACTGTATAAAGCATTAGTTAGACCTAGATTGGGGTACTGTGTACAGGTGTGGAGTCCTTATCATAGAGGGGATATAACAAGCTGGAAAGAATACAAAAAAGAGTGACAAAGATGATAGTGGGATTACAGTTATGAGGAAAGACTCAGAAAAACCGGCCTACGGTGTCTAGAAGAGAGAAGAATTTGTGGTGACTTAATACAGGTTTATAAGATGATCAGAGGAATGGATAAATTAGACTATAACAAGTTTTTTAAAATACAGCCACCCACAATAACAAGAGGGCATAGCTACAAGCTGACTAAAGAGAGGTCCAGATTAGATATTAGGAAATATTTTTTTAGTCAGGGAGGGGTGACTGCTCGGAATGCATTACCAGGGGAGGTAGTGGAGGCAGGGACAGTTAATGCATTTAAGAATAAATTGGATGCACATAGCTTTTAGAGCAAGGTGATGTAAATGTAACTGGTTGTATACAGACTCTGCGGAGTCTTCTAAACCAGAATAAAGATGTTAAGTTAGGTTAAGATGTTTGTCGTGGTGTTCAGGACGGGGAAGGAATGCATTTTTCTGGCCAAATGTCGTAAATGTTTCATTGTCGTTATTATGGCTGGGATGTTGTTTGTTTTTTGTCCTGCCTGCTCCTAGTTTTACTAATACTGATATGTTGTAGCTCCATCATCATGGTTATTATTATTGCTGACCTTGGAAATCCAAAATCCGCTTATTCTCACAGAATTCAGAATGCTGGTCTGGGTGGATTGAAACACAACACGGTTGTACTGGGGTGGCCATACGGCTGGCGACATGATGCCAATGTCAGGAGCTACAAAGTGTTCTTGGGTAAGTTCTTGGTTCTGTGAGAGATCTTCCAACATGTTCTTGGTTCTGTGAGAGATCTTCCAACATGTTCTTGGTTCTGTGGGAGGTCTTTCAACATGTTCTTGGGTAAGTTCTTGGTTCTGTGAGAGATCTTCCAACATGTTCTTGGTTCTGTGAGAGATCTTCCAACATGTTCTTGGTTCTGTGGGAGGTCTTTCAACATGTTCTTGGGTAAGTTCTTGGTTCTGTGAGAGATCTTCCAACATGTTCTTGGTTCTGTGAGAGATCTTCCAACATGTTCTTGGTTCTGTGGGAGGTCTTTCAACATGTTCTTGGGTAAGTTCTTGGTTCTGTGAGAGATCTTCCAACATGTTCTTGGTTCTGTGGGAGGTCTTTCAACATGTTCTTGGGTAAGTTCTTGGTTCTGTGGGAGGTCTTTCAGCAAGTTCTTGGGTAAGTTCTTGGTTCTGTGAGAGGTCTTTCAGCAAGTTCTTGGGTAAGTTCTTGGTTCTGTGGGAGGTCTTTTAGCATGTTCTTGGGTAAGTTCTTAGTTCTGTGGGAGGTCTTTCAGTATGTTTTTAGGTAAGTTCTTGGTTCTGTGGGAGATCTTTCAACATGTTCTTGGGTAAGTTCTGTGGGAGGTCTTTCAACATGTTCTTGGTTCTGTGTGAGGACTTTCAATAAGTTCTTGGTTCTGTGAGAGGTCTTTCAACATGTTTTGGAGTAAGTTCTGTGGCAGTTCAAGGTTAATTTCTTCGTTCTGTGTCAGTTCTTTTAACATGTTCTAGGTGATGTTCTTGATTCTGTGACAGCTCTTCCAACATGTTCTAGGTTAAGTTCTTGGTTCTGTGAGCGGTCTTTAAACAAGTTCTTGGTTCTCTGAGAGGTCTTTAAACAAGTTCTTGGTTAAGTTCTTGGTTCTGTGGGAGTTCTTTCAACATGTTCTTAGTTGTGTGGGAGGTCTTAAAAAATGTTCTTAGTTCTGTGGGAAGTCTTTAAACAAGTTCTTGGTTCTGTGAGAGGTCATTCAACATGTTCTTGGGTAAGTTCTGTGGCAGGTCTTTCAATATGTTCTTGGGTAAGTTCTGTGGGAGGTCTTTCAACATGTTCTTGGGTAAGTTCTGTGGCAGGTCTTTCAACATGTTCTTGGGTAAGTTGTGTGGTAGGTCTTTCAACATGTTCTTGGGTAAGTTCTGTGGGAGGTCTTTCAACATGTTCTTGGGTAAGTTCTGTGGGAGGTTATTCAACATGTTCTTTGGTAAGTTCTGTGGCAGGTCTTTCGACATGTTCTTGGGTAAGTTCTGTGGGAGGTCTTTCAACATGTTCTTGTGTAAGTTCTGTGGCAGGTCTTTCAATATGTTCTTGGGTAAGTTCTGTGGGAGGTTATTCAACATGTTCTTGGGTAAGTTCTGTGGGAGGTCATTCAACATGTTCTTGGGTAAGTTCTGTGGGAGGTTATTCAACATGTTCTTGGGTAAGTTCTGTGGTAGGTCTTTCAACATGTTCTTGGGTAAGTTCTGTGGGAGGTTATTCAACATGTTCTTGGGTAAGTTCTGTGGTAGGTCTTTCAACATGTTCTTGGGTAAGTTCTGTGGGAGGTCTTTCAGCCAGTTCTTGGGTAAGTTCTGTGGGAGGTTATTCAACATGTTCTTGGGTAAGTTCTGTGGCAGGTCTTTCAACATGTTCTTGGGTAAGTTCTGTGGGAGGTCTTTCAACATGTTCTTGGGTAAGTTCTGTGGCAGGTCTTTCAACATGTTCTTGGGTAAATTCTTGGTTCTGTAGGAGGTCCTTCAACATGTATTTTTAGTAAGTTTTTTTGTTGTCCAATGCCCACAATGAGTAACTTTACTATTTTGTGCTCCCTGAAAAGGACATTAAGTAGCGGGTTGTAGTAGCTTGCTGATGAAGGTTAACCAAAATCCCCCAGGTGGTTGTGCTATGCTTGGCTTCATCTGAATGTCGCTCACTACTACAGGGATCACGTTGATCCACATCACGTCAGCCAGACTGCCTTGAAAACAGCCTGTTTTCAGGGAACGCTACATGGAACAGAGATAGTGGTCTTGGTCAGTGTATTGTGCCTGACCCTGACACGATGTCTTGGTCAGTATGTTATGCCTGACCCTGAGACGATGTCTTGGTCAGTATGTTATGCCTGACCAGACTAGCGTCTCAGTCCACGAAAGCCACTCATTCCGAGTTAATTTAATTCTAGACATCTGTTTGGTGGCGAGTTACAATGGCTCTTCATACACCCTTGTGTACTTTAGAAGGTGGGCTATGATCCTCCTGGCTGTAGTGCAATGTGAGACCCTTCAGTTATAACAACTGCTATAGGGTCAACGCTCACCTCTTTGGGGGACCTGCTGTGATATATCCTATTTCCACGAACTCTATAATGAAATACCTAATCTGAGCATGCTGGACATCTGAAGAATGCATACATTTTCAACTCTCTTCCTCACTTCCAGCAACAAGGTTTTGTTGCATAATATTCATTTCATGGTCTGGAAGACCGATTTTGCTTGGGCTATTCTGCATTTTATTTCGTAATTGCATGTTCCATCTAATGTTATGTATGTGCCCAGGTATTTAAACGTCTTAATTTGGTCCCCTTCACTTTGACGCAGAATATTTTTGAGATTCCGGTTTCTTCGTCCCTACCATCACTTCTGATTTATTTTTGTATGTCTTGGCTTGGCTTCGTTCGTTCTCAATCTCCCGCTACCAAACCCTGAAAGGGCTTAATTAGCAGAATGTAGTCTAGAGAAAGGAATGCGTTGTGTCGTCGTTTACAGCTTGACTGCGATATTTGCACCTTTTGGTCCAACACATCTGACTTCAGCAAGCATTTTTTGAGTACCGGGTAGCCTTGCCTCTTCGGTCCCTTCTCCTTAGCCAGTCTGCCCTGCTGCAGCCTGTTATCCAGGATTACTCCGTGGAGGTGTAGAAGGGTCTTGGCAGCTGTGGTTCACTGGCCCTAACGCTAGCAGTCAGCTTAAACTTAACTTAACGTCTTTATACTGGTTTAGAAGACTCTGCAGAGTCTGTATACATCTATAGCACACTCCAATCACTGTTTTTTCACCCCCACTTTCTATTTCACCCCATACACTTTCATTTTTGTTACCACATGATAAATCCTCTCTGCTAGTTATATTAACAGAATTTATACAGTATAATAAAACACCACCCCCCTTAGCCTTGTCTCCAACTACCCTATCCTTCCTTAACATTGTATATCCCTCTATTTCAAATTCACCATCTGCAATGTCCTCATATGCCCATGATTCTGTTAACCCTATTATATCTGGTTTTTCTTCTTCTACATACAGTTCCAATTCTTCTCTTTTATTTACAATGCTTCTCACATTTGCATAAAAACATTTTAGTTTGCAATTTTGTTGTTTTTCCACTTTTTTGTTTTTGCTGCATCATTTTAATGTTTGGTTTTCCACTACTTAATTCCCACTTCTCTGACCTAAACTCTCCCCTTTGACTACATCCTCTATAGCACCCTATTTTAGGCCTATCTTTAGTCTCATACTTTGTGCGCAACTGTGTTGCCTGGACGGAGGGTATGTTGACCAAGGTCCATGTGGGATCCAGAGAGGGAACCCTATACTCCGCTGCCTCGCGAGGAGGGAGAGTTTGACGAGTACTCCTTATCGTATGTGTCGGTGTAATATTTGTGGCTGTCTTTGTAGTGCCGACTACCGTGTGGATTTTTCTAAATTTTCTTATTCCTCCTCTTTTTCCCCTTTTGTTTTTTGGCTTCCTTGTCCTTCTATTTTGTGCGGACGAGTTGTTTTTTTGGAGGATGTTGTGTTCCCGCAGATGTTTGAGTATTTTGTTTGTGCATGATGATATTGCGAGTCGTAGCCCTAAGAGATGGGTTCTTGAATATTTTACGGATTTCACGGCTGCTGTTAAACCGTTTTCTCCCGCTGGTCGGTTCATGGCAGGGTCGTTATCGCGTCATGCACCGGTGATTTTCTGACCGTAAACATGACCCAGATCCCCTTGCGTGGGTAGCTGTGATCCTTTAATGAATTGCGAAATCAGAAATGCACTTTCCACGATCCTAAACAGTAGAAACACAGGTTGGAAACACAGGCCCAGTTAATTTTCACATCTAAATTATGCACAATTATAACCAAGAATGACGAGAATATCACAGGATAATCCTAGTAAACAAATATAAATCACTCGGACATTAAGAGCAACACAATTCAGCAGCCTATAATGGCGCTCGAACCGGAAGCCTTGGGTCACTGACCACTGCAGCTCATGCACTGCTCAGTATCTTGATCCCTTATTTTTGTTTAAGCTGAGGTCTTTGTTTTCACTTTGATGAACTATCATGTCTACCATTTCCTGCAAGTCAGTTTCGTTCTGGGCTATCAATACAATATCATCAGCATATCATAGATTATTAATGTTTTGTCCGCCAATTGATATTCCTGGCATTGTCTCTCAAGATGAACTCGCTGTATAAAGACAACAGGTCAGGGGACAGAACACAACCTTACCTCACTCCCCTTTTCATTTGTTTATATTCTCCCACTTGATTGTTAATTCTTATAGCCGCAAATAGAATGATTAAAAAATAAAGCAAATTGTAGTATAACTAAAATTTTGCAGAGATACAAAGAACTGTCGCGTCAGAGATAGAAAGAGAGAAACAGGTAAATGGCGCAAGACACTATGTTCGGACATCAGGTGCAACACCCAAGACTAAAGTCAAGACGAAGTTTCTTACAGTCAACCCAGCCCCTACAGACTAGTCCAGACAATCGATGCATCAAAAGTTGGAAACAGCTGATACAGGTTGCCTTGAACGAGTTACAGGAGGAACCTGCGCCTGGACATCTCCTGTCCTACGCAACATGGAAATCACTAAATAGACTTCGAACTGGTGTATCATGATGCAGGAAAAACCTGAAAAGATGGGATACATTATGAAACATGCGAATGTGGAGTAACACAAGACCAGGACCATCTGATGATCTGCCCAAACCTCCCGGAGACTTGTAGCATGGATGACCTGCTGAGTGCCAGTGACAGGCCAATCCACGTGGCTGGATACTGGAAGAATGAAGTGTGACGAAGTGCCTAGGACAGGGGAAGTAAGTAAGTAAAGTAATCAAACGTTGTCTAGAAAAACATTGTTTTTGTTTTTGTATTTACTTGTTCTTATATTTCTGTAGAAACTGTGAAGAACGTTGGGGCAGCACAGATGGCCTTGCTGGTACCTAAAGGCATCAATCAGTTTCCTGATCCTGGAATCAAGGTCAAGGGAACTATCGACGTTTGGTGGATTGTACATATCCTTGACTGGCATGGCTTTTGATAGGACGTCTTAGCTCCTTCTCTTCTTCGTCCGTTCTCAATCTCCTGCTAGGAAGTCCGGAAAAAGGCTTTGCAAGTAATAGGATGTTGTCCAGAGAATGGAATGTGTTGTATCGTAGTTTACAGCTTGACTGAGATATTAGCACTTGTTGGTTCGATACATCCAACTTTAGCAGGTACTTTTTGGGTACTAGGCTAGCCTTCCCTCTTTGATCCTTCCTCCTTTCACAGTCTGTTATCCAGGATCACCACATGGAGGTATTGAATGGTCTTGGCAGCTCTAGGTCTCTGGCCCTGACGCTAGCAGTCAACTATTGGGTGTTGATCGCTACAGCTCATGGACTTCTCAGCATCTTGATCCCTGACTTCTCAGCAATTACCTGACTAACATGTCTGATCAGCATATTTTGCCTGATCAGGCGTTAGTATTCTGCAGTCTTCTAAACCAGTATAAAGACGTTAAGTTTAACTATGCTACATTTTTTTGGCGAAAATTTGCGCAACTTTATATTTTGCTATGGTAGTTGACTTTCAAAGCTGGTAACTTTTCTGTTTGTTTGTCAATAAATATGATTTTCTAGTGTGTAGAGACACAATTGAGTAAAGAACTTGTGGGTGTCATTGTTTTTATTGTGTGTTTGTTAGTTTCTAAGATACAAAAAGATGAAGTTGAAAATTTATGGAAAACCACAAAAAGATTTTCACTCGACAGCTAGGCCTAGTTGCTCCGATAGAAATCCATGGAAACCACAACAACATATCGATACTGTGTTTACTATATCAACACAACTGTTAGTTTCCAATTCAAACGTAGTTATTACATATAAATAAACAAAATAAACAGATCTACTCGATAAAGATCTTTCCCAACAACCTACTTCATCTTTCGCAAAAAGTCGGCCTGCTCCAATCGGCGTAATAAGAAGATAAATCGTTCAAAATCCATTTGTAATCTAACATACAATACTTTACCGGCAAAAAAAAACATGTGTAGATGGACGTGACGTATTCAGCATTTTAAAAATTATTATAGGTGACCAAAAAAAATTTGTTTTTTTCATTTCGAATTTGTAGGTCAAGTCTATCCCCTGTCAGTGCACACTAGCGTGCTAAAGGTTAAGTCCTTTGGAGCATCTGGAACAATATGCTTCACATCTGGGTCTTTATATTTCATGGACAAAGTAAAAAATCCTCAGTTTTGGTGATGGTCAGCTTGCGACAGGGATCACGGTTGTTGTTGTTTCCAATGCCCATAATAAGTAGGTTACTCTTTTGTGCACCCTGACAAGGACGTTAAGTGTCAGGCTGCAGCAGCTTTCCTCACATCCAGAGCGTGCGGATGAAGGTGGATTGTTGTCCTCCAGGTTGTGCTATGCTTGGCTTCATCTGCATGTCACTCACTACTATGGGGATCACGTCGATCCTTCACCCCGTTAGTCAAGCTGCCATGAAAACAGCCCGTTTCCAGGGAAGGCTACGATGAAGCCAAGGTGAGGATCTTGGCCAGTATGTTGTGCCTGACCAGACGTTAGCCCACCTTCCCGTGGATCACGGTAAATGGCAACCATGTCAACTCTACCAAGGGCTTCATCTACCAACAAACACACCTCTGGCGTTCGTAGTGGTCCTGACATTTTCCGAAGGATTAGTATGGCAGCCCCCGTCTATTAACTCCTTGCACACAGAGTCTGCTCTCAGCTGACTCCTTCCCTTGCAAACCAAACTGCAGCTTTACAAATCCTGCATCATTCCAATCCTTCTGTATGACTCAGAAACGTGGACAATCTTGCAAAGAGATGTAAAGAATCTTGAAGTTTTTCATACGTGCAGTCAGAGGATTGTCCTTGAAATCCACTGGTATGGCCTGGTTACAAACACTGAGGTCGCCCGACAAACACATCTCGAGAATAATGTTTCAATGCTGGACCGTCACCGTCTCTCTATTTTCGCTCATGTGGGCCTCATCCCCAAGGATGTCTCGGCCCACCAGATCCATTTCCTGACTGTCCAAATCAAGGGTGGGGAATAACCCTGCCCCACATGGTTACCTAAACATATTATTATTTATTATTATGTGGCGAAGTGGTTAAGCCGTCGGCTTCGTGATCAGGTGGTGTGGGTTCGACTCCGAACTCCGCCGTCTTTTTCACGGGTGCTTGATGCGGAGTCCCCTGCATCTCATAGTCGTCTTGTCCCTGACTTGCCACTGGGGTCGGCGGCACGAGACGAGAGAGTGAGGATAAAATGTAGCGCAGTTAATCCTTACTAAAAATAGCGCTAGCAAAATTAATTATGCCATCATCGTCTATGATAGACGGCGGGTTTTGCATTTGCCTTGTTTTTGTCCATGTTTCATAGTACAAAGGAGCGAACTTTACATTGAAAATTAAGATTTTTATGTTGTGACTTTTTTGGTTTTATTTCCATTCTGTTTAAATTAGCCAAAGATAAAATGTCTAGTTAGTATCATTGAGCGTCTCATATATTTATGTCTTTACTTGATACCTTGCTCAACTATATAACTGTTCTGATCGTGTTGTACGCCATCTTTGCTATCAAAGAACCTTAACTCTCTGCACATGATGGAGGTCTATTGATGCTGCTGCCATTTTTGCTACGACAAGACAGGACGTGGAAGAACTGTAGTCTTCGGATCTTCACTGTTGCGCGTATCCTTGCCTCGCTGGTTGTGTTTTTTGTTTGTTTTTAAGTTTGAATGATTAACTTATTTGCAGACGACATAGACCTTCTATAGAAAAGCTGATAGTGGGATTTCGGAATTACAGTTATGAGGAAAGACTCAGAAAAACCAGCCGACGGTGTCTAGAAAAGAGAAGAATTTGAGATTATTTTATACAGGTTTATAAGATAATCGAGGGAAACGATAAATTAGACTATAACATGATTTTTTCAAAATACAGCCGTCTACAAGAACAAGAGGGCAAAGCTACAAATTAACTAAAGAAAGGTCCAGATTAGATATTAGGAAATGTTTGTTTAGTCAAACAGTGGGGAATGCTTGAAATGCATTGCCACAGGAAATAGTGGACGCAGGGTCAATTAATGCTTTCAAGAATAGATTGAATGTGCATAGTTATTTTTCGATCAAGAGAATGTAAAATAAACTGGTTGTATTCAGACTCTGCAGAGTCTTCTAAACCAGTATAAAGAAGTTAAGTTATATCATATCTTGTAAATCGTTTGGCATGCCTCCAATGTTTGAACAGAGAGCACTGGCCGGTCATGGATATCGTTGGAAAAACTTGCCACTGATTGAAGGAATTTGATTGATTTCTTGATTTGATTGATTTGATAACATATGAAATGTTACACTTTAAATATTTAGAAATCTGATATTCAAACAGGCATGTTTAATGTCTGTTGGTAGATAGCCGAAGCCTTTAGCTATACGTAGTAGCTATTTTTAACTTCCTGCGGCTTACTAGATCTGGGGGAAGGTACAAATAATTTGGGTAGATCTTTAATTATAATTTTTTTCATTTTGTCCGGGCAGTGGCCGTTAAGCCTACTATTTTCGATTTTCAACTGCCAAGGGATTTTAATCGTGCTCAACACTATACACGTATGTCCGATCTCACTACTCAGAGATCAGGGGAATATTTACCAAAATATCCACATGAAAAAATCCTGGTCTCCACAGGGATTCAAACCCGCGACCTTCGGCACCCAAGGCAAACACCTTACCTTGAGATCACATGGCAACTAAACAACAACTCTTTGCCCTCGCAGATCTCACTTCCAACATCTAGAACTGACATGCGTTCAATTTATTCCTTAACCTTGACCTCAAAGAAACGGAAGACAACTCAATTCAGATGAAGAAAGACTTACAGACATATTTGTACCAGCTGCGTATAGAGGCAGACGTGGATGTTGTGGAAATGGTAAGCCAATCATGTTGTTGTTGCGAATGCCCACAATGAGTAGGTCTACTCTTTTGTGCACCCTGAAAAGGACGTTAAGTGGCAGGTTGCAGTAGCTTTCCTCACATCCGGAGCGTGCTGATAGAGGTGGACCGGGGTCCTCCAATTGGTTGTGCTATGCTTGGCTTCATCGGCATGTCACTCACTACTACGCGGATCATGTCGATCCCTCACTTCGTTAGCCAGGCGGCCATGAAAACAGACCGTTTCCAGGGAGGGCTACAAGAAGCCGAGGTTAGGGTCTTGACTAGTATGTTTTGCCTGAACCTGACTAACATGTCTGATCAGTATAATTTGTCTTCCTCCCCACCACTCATAATTAACTTAACTTAACTTAACGTCTTTATACTGGTTAGAAGACCCTGCAGAGTCTGTATACAACCAGTTACATTTACATTACCTTGCTCTAAAAGCTATGCGCATCCAGTTTATTCTTAAATGCATTAACTGTCCCTGCCTCCACTACCTCCCCTGGCAATGCATTCCAAGCAGTCACCACTCTCTGACTAAAAAAATATTTCCTAATATCTAATCTGGACCTCTCTTTAGTCTGCTCGTAGCTATGCCCTCTTGTTATTGTGGGTGGCTGTATTTTAAAAAACTAGTTATAGTCTAATTTATCCATTCCTCTGATCATCTTATAAACCTGTATTAAGTCACCACGAATTCTTCTCTCTTCGAGACACTGTAGGCCGGTTTTTCTGAGTCGTTCCTCATAACTGTAATTCTGGAATCCCACTATCATCTTTGTCGCTCTTTTTTGTATTCTTTCTAGCATGTTTATGTCCCCTCTATGATAAGGACTCCACACCTGTACACAGTACTCCAATCTAGGTCTAACTAATGCTTTATACAGTTTGACTATCACTTCCTTGCTCCTATGTTTAATATTTCTTTTTATCTTACCTAACATTGCATTTGCCTTTTTCACTGCTACCTGAACTTGCTCACCCACCTTACCTGTATGATCTATTATAACCCCTAGGTCCCTTTCTTTATCTACCTTTTTAATATTGTTCTCTCCCATTGTGTAATTATGTTCCATATTGGATCTACCCATGTGGATGACTGTACATTTATCTACATTAAACTCCATTTGCCAGCTTAGAGACCATTCTCAAATTTTATCTAAATCCGACCTCAATATATCGACTTCTGCTTTAGATGAGACACTACTGCATAGTTTTGTGTCATCAGGAAATTTTGCAATCATGGATCCCATATCAATGTCTAAATCATTTATATATATCAAGAACAAAATTGGTCCCAAAACCGAGCCCTGTGGCACTCCACTTTTTACTTCACACCACTCAGAGAACTCCTTATTTATGTCCACTCTCTGCCTTCTTCTCGTTAACCAATTTTCAATCCATATGGCATCTTCCCCACCTATTCCATGTGATTTTAACTTTGTAACTATACGTACGATTAAGTCTTTAGTCTATTTATTTATTTTTAGACCAACTGCCTCGCTTGCGTTTTTTAGCTCATTGAGTTCATTACTGGTATATGTATGATTGCTCCACTAAAACTTGTGTATGTTATGTCAATAGAGCAACCAAGACATCTCAGCATATACGTACGAGAGAACACTGATGATGGAACAAAGAACTGACATGCTCAGCAAGATTAGACATCAACAGACGGAGGTTTGATTTCTGCGTTTTTTTATTAACATTTTTGTTGCTTGATGGTTCTTGTTGTTGTGTGTGTTGGATCAGATAGCCAAAGATGTGTCGGATCGAACGGTCTAAATATCGCAGTCAAGCTGTAAACTAGCGACACAACGCATTCCATTCTCCTGACAACATCCTGTTACTTGCTCTGTTCAGGGCTTGGTAGATTGAGAACGAACGTAGAAGAAGAAAGAGGATCAGATAGTGACAGCGGATTTGAATCCTTCCTATACTTCGTTCGCTAGTCTCAGTGTCATGGACTCGCTCCTGCACTTTTCTGCTGTGCCATGGAATGGATCTTCATACAGTTTTCTGCACACACCCCAAGTGTCCTTGTTGGCGACTCCGAGGTGACCAATCTGGTCTACACTGATGACGTCGTCATACCTGGCTACGATTCTCAGGCCTGGTAGGCTCCCTAAAGGCACTGGATCGATCGGCTACCCACCTAGGCTTGCACATTTCTTGGATGAAGATGAAAATACATAACCTCAGCAGGGGCCCCTCTGCATGAGTATTACCGTGAACGACAACCCGTTGCAGCCACCGAGGACTTTGTCTACCTCTATAGCAGGCAGTCCTCTGATGCACGCAGCAGTCATGACATCACCCGTAAGATGGGCTTAGCGGCTTCATTGATGCACTCGCTTTGCAGAGTTTGGTCCCAGCGAAGTCTCTCCCTGGAGACCAGGCTTTGTAAATACTCCTCCGCATATTCCCAATTCTTCTGTACGGCTCCAAGTACTGGACACTACTACAGCAGGATCGGCAGCGTCTTGAGACCTTCCACCTGCGCAACCAGAGGTGCATCTTCAGGATCGTCTGTTATAACATGATTTCCAATAGTGAAGTAGTTCGACATATTCAACTTGGAGACATTGTCTCAATGATTGATCGCTGTCGTCTCTCACTCTATGGTCACGTTCATCTTTCTCGGGAAGTCCCAGCCCGTGAGATGCTCCGGCAGGCTGTGGGGGTGAGTTACAGGAAGAAGCCGGGCTCATCCTGTATACGTCCTCGAGGCCGTCCTTGCAACACATGACTAAAACTGATCGTCATCTCCCCAACAGAACTACAGGCCGCCTGGGATGTGGTCATGGACACGGTCATTCAACGCAACGGGCCCTAGTCGCCTAAGAGTACTATTGTATTGTATTGTATTGTATTGTATTGTATTGTATGAAATCCAAGTACAGTATAACTGAATGTTTCTTTTACACATGTTTTTTGGCATAATCTTTGTTCACTTCTGCGTCCTTACGCTTGAATGAAACAAGAGCAAGCATGCATTTCATGTACCAGCTGGTTTCTTGTTCACGTAGCCATGTTATATTGACGTCCTTGATCCGTTTAGAAACTTTGAGGAATCTTATCTTCGAGTTTTTAGCCAGGCTGCCGTAAAAACAGCCTGTTTCCAGGAAGGGCTACAAGGAAGCCGAGGTGAGCGTCTTGGCCAGTATGTTTTGCCTGACCCTGACTAACATGTTTGATCAGTATATTTTACCTGGCCAGACAGTCTTCCTCCCCATAGAGATATTGAAATGATAAATGATTTTTGTTGGTGTTAATTTTGCTTGTTTGTTTGCCGTATTTCTCTATTCTCCAAGGCTGTGGCGGTAGCACTATGTTTGTACTTCGCACCTGTCGGCCCAGTACATCCAACTTTGGCATGCATTTTATCTAAGGGTCTGCATGCTCCTGCATTTTCTAAGAGTTTTAAATTTAATCTTGTTTTTGTTTTATTCTAACCAGAACAAAAGCAGCGGCCGCAGCGCAAAAATTACCCTGTCAACTGTGCCTGAAGAAAGTAGTACCGACTACGACAACACTGACTTGGTGGAAGGATCTTTGGATAAGTCCCAGTTTACATTCACACCTCAGGATGCCAGAACTTTAGTTAGCAAATTTAAAAAGCCGTGAGTTTTTATATGTACATACCATTCACTTTTTTGCACCAATGTGAAGTCTAGGATATCTTTTTTCATCAGTGTGAAGTCTAGTACACCTTTTCGCACCAATGTGAAGTCTAGTACACCTTTTCACACCAATGTGAAGTCTAGTAAACCTTTTTGCACCAATGTGAAGTCTAGGACATCTTTTTTTATCAATTTGAAGTCTAATACACCTTTTCGCACCAATAGGAAGTCTAGGACACTATTTTGCATCAATGTGAAGTCTAGTAAACCTTTTTGCACCAATGTGAAGTCTAGGACATCTTTTTTTATCAATTTGAAGTCTAATACACCTTTTCGCACCAATAGGAAGTCTAGGACACTATTTTGCATCAATGTGAAGTCTAGTAAACCTTTTTGCACTAATGTGAAGTCTAGGACTGCATCAATGTGAAGCTGACCCCGTTTAAATTAAGCCTGTTTTAAAGCATTTGCAATAATGTACTTTTTGCTCCTATGTGAAGTGTAGGTTTTGCCTGCAATTGGTCCCTTTACAGAAAGCCAGTATGAACTTTTTGCAGTGGCTGATTATAATAGCAAAGCAATTAACATGATGAAGTCACTAGCCCAAAACACAGTCGTCTTTTGACACCTCTTATGGCATAAATGAAAGGTCACAAGTTTCGATAATAATTCATCCATCCACCGTCATCGATGTAGACCACCAACATCATCTTATGTCATTCCGCAACCTTGAGTATATGGGTGCACTCGAGACTGGTCAAGACAATGCGAGTGCGGAAAGTTCTATGATACGACTGGTAAACTTAGTCCACAGCTGCTTCTAGACTTCCTAATTGCATGTCTATCCTGGGCTGCCTGAACACAGAGACCCTACCTGATTTCAACGAGCTTAGATAGTGAAGCAGTTAGTGCACTGGCTTCCCAGCTGAGCGATTAAGGTTTGGTCCCCGGTTGATGCCAGATTTTTTTCTGATCTCGGCTATCGGGGTTGCCCCGAGATCTTTACTTCTGTTTGGTTTTTTTACAATGGTAGGTTACAGATCATGCTTGAGGGAGAGCAGCTGGAGGAAGTGGATACCTTGACCTATTTAGGCAGCACAATAGAAACATCAAGAGGTACATATACAGATGTACGGATCAGAATTGGACAGCCACGAAGGGCATTCCTGACACTAAACAATATATGGAGACCCAGAAATATAAAGATTCACACAAAGATTAGAATATTCAACGCAAGTGTCAAGTCGGTGTTGCTGTATGGAGCAGAGACACGGAGAACGACCAAGGTCATACAACTAAGACTCCAGTCCTTCGTTAACAGATGCCTGCGAAAGATAATGGGCATAAAGTGGCAGGACATGGTGAGGAATGAAGACTTGTGTTCATAAAGTGGCAGGACAAGGTGAGGAATGAAGACTTGTGTTCATAAAGTGGCAGGTCATGGTGAGGAATGAAGACTTGTGTTCATAAAGTGGCAGGACAAGGTGAGGAATGAAGACTTGTGTTCATAAAGTGGCAGGTCATGGTGAGGAATGAAGACTTGTGTTCATAAAGTGGCAGGACAAGGTGAGGAATGAAGACTTGTGTTCATAAAGTGGCAGGTCATGGTGAGGAATGAAGACTTGTGTTCATAAAGTGGCAGGACATGGTGAGGAATGAAGACTTGTGTTCATAAAGTGGCAGGACATGGTGAGGAATGAAGACTTGTGTTCATAAAGTGGCAGGACAAGGTGAGGAATGAAGACTTGGGGTAAAGGAGCCAACAACAGCCACTGGAACAACAAATTAAGTGAAGAAAATGGGGCTGGATCGGACATACGCTGCGGAAGGCACGGTCTAACATAACCAGACAGGCTCTTACATGGAATCCTCAGGGGAAAAGAGAAAGAGGTAGACCCAAAAATTTATGGAGAAGAGAATATGAGAAGGAGCTCAAATTAAATAATGAATAATTCCACCCGGAGAGAGGCAGAAAAAGCCACCCAGGACCGTGTACACTGGCGAGATATTGTCAATGACCTATGTACCGAGAGGAGCGACCAGCTTTGATTGATTGATTGATTGAGGTTACAGAGGTCCTATCGATTTCACCTCGGGTGAAAATCCAGTAATGAACTTATTGATGTCTGTTTATATTTTGTTTAGTTATATTGTTATTGGCCCATATTCTTCAGATGACCAGTCAAAATGCAGAATACAAAAGGCGAGAGGCCCCTTTAATTGAGTTAGAGAATTTGTGGAAATCAAAAGAAATTAAGTCCACCTCAAAAAGGAGCATCCAATTCTTCTTCTGCGGTCAGGCTTTTTGGTCATGCTAGATCTGAAGTCCTGTCGCTAGGACGAAGTCTGCAGTCGTCTCCAGATCCGGGTGGCAGTCCCACAGCTTCTGCAGTCGTCTCCAGATCCGGGTGGCAGCCCCACAGCTTCTGCAGTCGTCTCCAGATCCGGGTGGCAGTCCCACAGCTTCTGCAGTCGTCTCCAGATCCGGGTGGCAGCCCCACAGTTTCTGCAGTCGTCTCCAGATCCGGGTGGCAGCCCCACAGCTTCTGCAGTCGTCTCCAGATCCGGGTGGCAGCTTCACAGCTTCTGCAGTCGTCTCCAGATCCGGGTGGCAGCCCCACAGCTTCTGCAGTCGTCTCCAGATCCGGGTGGCAGCCCCACAGCTTCTGCAGTCGTCTCCAGATCCGGGTGGCAGCCCTACAGCTTCTGCAGTCGTCTCCAGATCCGGGTGGCAGCCCTACAGCTTCTGCAGTCGTCTCAGCTCTGTCTGGCATCGTAGGTATCTGCATACTGGGAAGTCCTGTAGGATGTGTTCAGGGGTCTGGACTCCAGTTCCCCATGGGCAGTAACTTGTATGTGAGATCTTGAGTTGATGTTGGCAGCCCAATAGTCTGCAGTGGCCTATTCTAGGGGAAATATGGTGGTTTGTTGGTGTCTGTGGAGCTGGTGGATTGCTCGGGTCTATTGCTCACTTCCATTTCTTTCTTCTATTTGAGTTGTACTGATTGTGTATGATGGTTTTTTTCATCTCGGAAGGACACTGTGTGGATAAGTTACTCCATCTTGCCACCTGCTTTGGACAAAGCATCAGCTCTCTCATTCCCTGTGATCCCAAAATGGGAGGGTAGCAAATGACAAGCAACTGTTGAGGTTCTTCTCCAATTCTGCAATATGTCTATATAAGATGGGCAGACGGAGGACGGTGTTGCCTAGTGGTTAAGTGGCACGGCTCACAAACCGAAGGTGCTAGGTTCGCTTCCCATCACAGCACCGGTCGTTACCCCGAGGAAGCTAGCTCTTATAAAAATGCAGGAGGAAGCAGACCATTACATAAAATGCATGCCGAAGTTGAATGCACTAGGCTGACATGCGTAAAATAAAAACATAATGCAACACACACCGTCTTCGGAAATTGAGAAATAAGGCGAACGCAAAAAAAAAACAAAAAACATGCTCGGTGAGCGCATCCACTTGCACTTGCAGCTGTCAGACGGTGAGCTCACAACAAGCACCACTCCTCGGGAGACAGAAGAAATGCTGGACACTCCTTGAAAGTGTCTCTGAAATGCTTCAGCATTGATGTCACCTTCATGGAGTTGCTCGCACAGAACCACTCCACCTGGCGCGCTATCATCACCAAAGATGCTCAGATCACAGAGCAAAAGTTCATCGCTGAGGCTCTGAGAAAGCGTGTCACCTGAAAAAACATAACGCACGAAGATGTGTCTGGCAGAGTTTGCCATGCCAGGATTGATCTTTATAGTTTAGTTTAGTTTTCGTTTAGTCGAAGAATTAACGTCATTGCACATGGTTTAACCCATAAGTGCACTGTTCTCCATATCTTTGGAGAATCTCAGCACAATGCACAAACTCTGTAGCACTGGCGAGGATCCCGTAATGGATTGGGTAGATTTTTAAGCATACTCTTTTGATTTCCAACTGCTGAGGAATTTTTAACGTGCGTGACACTGCACACGGGAGTCCGATTTCTACTACCCAGAGATCCTGGGAAATTCCATATAGTCCACGTGAAAAATTCTGTGACGAAGTGGTTAAGTCGTCGGCCTCGTGATCAGGTGGTGTGGGTTCGACTCCGGACTCCGCCGTCTTTTTCACGGGTGCTTGATGCGGAGTCCTCTGCATCTCATAGTCGCCCTCTAGTCATGTTGTCCTTGACTTGCCACTGGGGTCAGGCAGCTCGAGGTGAGAGAGTGAGGATAAAAAGTAGCGCAGTTAATCCTTACTAAAAATAGCGCTTGCAAAATAAATTATGCCATCATCGTTTACGATGGACGGCGGCCTTAGCCTTTGCCTTGCCACATGAAAAATCCCAGTCTCCACAATGATTTTAACCGGCGACCTCCAGAACCAGAGGCCGACGTCTTACCTCGAGACCACTCTTATGGTCTTTATTGCCACATTAAAACACATCCCACAGCACAAGTCTCATGCTGTCGCCATCTTCACTTGTGATTGGGCAACTATTATTAGCCAAGCCCTTCTGAAGGTAACAAATTGAGATTCATAGAAAAAGCCATGAACGAGCTGTCCATGTAATATCCACGATTCATTTTCTGTTCTGACAGTGACAAAGAGAACGTCAGACGAATGCACACTGCAGTCCGATTGAACGAACACATCGTGGAGAAGTCCCATGGGGCTCAACTTGTAATCCTCAACCTTCCTGCCCCACCACAATCAGCAGCTGGCGCCGAGAACTGTATCCTTGCTGCGATAAGCTAGTTTTTGTTATTGAAATTATCTGTTATGTAGGTGTTCGTTCACATATTTTTTTATACCTTCATCTTTTGTATCCTCTTTTATGTTATCTTATATCTCATCTTTTATGATATATATATATATATATATATATATACGTGGTATAGCACCACCAGAGATTTGAAGACACATTACAGCATAAATCGAACAAGAAAAACAGGAGCACGACCCAAGGCACTCAAAGTTTGGACATCGGGTACAGAGCATGACTTAAGGCACCCAATGTTTGGACATCAGGTACAGAGCATGACTTAAGACACCCAATGTTTGGACATCAGGTACAGAGCATGACTTAAGGCACCCAATGTTTGGACATCAGGTACAGAGCATGACTTAAGGCACCCAATGTTTGGACATCAGGTACAGAGCATGACTTAAGGCACCCAATGTTTGGACATCAGGTACAATGTTCCCCCCCCCCCCCCCTCCATGTGCAAATTGCAGCTTAGATGGACTGGCCATGTTGTCCGCATGGCAGATATGTGCGGCTTCCAAAGAAAATATTCTATGGCGGGCTTGATGCAGGCAAATGAGCTCGCGGTGGCCAAATAAAACGTTACAAAGACACTCTAAATCCTCACTGAAGAACTGCGACATTGACCCTAATAATTGGGAGAACATTGCCGCTGATCGCTCTACCTGGCGTAGTAAAATCTCTTCTGGCATGACACATATGAGCAGACAAGAATCAAGGAAGTTGCACGGAGACGAGCGACACGAAAGGCAAGAGACGTGTTTCCTCCATTGGATGGTCAGACAGTGTTTCTCTGCCCTCAGTGTGACAGACACTGTCGTACTCTGATTAGTTTGATCAGCCAATCAACCTACGAACCCACTCCAGGATTGACAGATGACAATGTGGTCCTCTTTGAAAACGATGGACAAACAACAACCAGCGACTCCTAGCTGGCAACTTGCATCTTGGTCAGTGACTGACCCAAAGGTGACCAAGCCTCTTTTCCGTCCCCAACCAGTAGCCCTGGAAACAGGCTGCACTAGTGCAGTCTGACTAAGAGAATAAGAATCACAAGGAAAGGCAAACCTGGTACTAAAAAAAGCCAGCTGAAACTGGATGTGTTGGGTCACAAGGTGCAGATATCGCAGCCTTGCTGTAAAATTCAGCACAACATCCTTTTCAGGACGAATGCCAAAGAAGGAGAAGAAGAAGAAGAAGAAGAAGAAGAATGGGCGAACAGCAGCCAGTGACTTTAACCTGACCAAGATATTATTCCACCTCCAAGTGGTTACCCTGGAAACAGACTGCTGCTGTGTATTTCAACCTGGCTAATAGAAATAGGATTGAAGAAAGAAGGCAAATCCGATCCCCAAAATACCTTGCTGAAACCGGACGTATCGGACCGAAAGGCGCAAATACCGCAACCTCAATGTAAACTACACAGGTGTCTTTTTCAGGATAAACCCTGAGTGGTTCGCCGGGATCTTTGTGTATGACAAAGACAAGAATAACACCACTGCCATACAGAGAGCATGTCGTAAGAGGCAATAATTGTGGGACATGGCATAACACCGGGCATGGTTAGGTGGTTTGTTAAGAGCAGCATAGATGGCGCCTAACATGCTGCAGGTCTACTTTGCTCTAGTGTTTGAGTCTAGTAAGATGGACTTACACATTGGTTAACCACCCAATAAAGCTGCTCAAACCTAGCTCGCTTAGCAGGAAATCCTCCTCCCGGCTACATCCAGTTCACACCAGAGCTGAGACCTGTTCAGGGGAATCTACCTCAGTAGAAGTACAGGTCGACTAAGACTCCGAAGAATTTTAAATGCCATTCAAAATAAAGACTTTCTTAACCTAGCTTCAGACATGGAATTTCTTGAAGTTTTGACAGAAGGCCTGGAGAGAGTCCTCATGGTCCGAGGAAGTGGCAGAGAGGTCATAACTATCTATTCTTGAGTATATTTCAGGATCATGCTTTCAGACTGTCTCAGATTTGTGCGCTTCGGTGATTTTTTCTGTAGTTATTTATTTTCATTTCTCATTTTTCAATTAACATTACAATTAGTAACAGTAACTTGGAGTATGCAACGTAAGAATTTGGTCTTATTTTACTTTGAAGTTCGATAACATTTCTTCCCACAATTTGCATACTGAAATCACTTCCAGGAAACGTAACCTTCGGTTATCAAAAATTATATTTATCTATTTATGCTGCGACTCCCCTTGGGATGGTGCAAAGATTGATGTCTTTATTTAAAATTATTTTTGTATCGCCATAACAATCAGTAACAATATTTATTATTTTTGGTTGTCTTGTTTTCATGGTGGAGTGCATTGTACTGTGTTTTGCACTTTACAGTCCAGTGCATCTGGCTTCTGCACACATCTTTGGAATGGGTTCACTTTCCATAGGAGTATGATAGGTTCGTGGATCTCAACACCCACAAGCTTAGTGTGTGAGCTATGCTACTAACAACTATGCTATGCCACCACTACATTGATTGAATTTATGTATTTGGTGGCTGAGCAATTAGCATACTGGTCTTCAAGTGTGAAAGACAAGGGTTTCAAGGTGTGAAAAAGTAACCTAATCAGCACACTGCGCAGCTACTGCCATAGCAAATGCCCTTTAAAACTCTCTGGTATATTTTATCAATGAGGGTTAAAAAATTGTTCGTAATTACAGTTTTTTGAAGAAAGTTATTCATCTCTCTCGTCTTAGTCACTTCTCATCTGTGTGTGTGTTGTGTGTGGAGGGGGGGGGGTGTAGAGGTCCTTTGTATATACTTACAATCGAGGGGATGCTTTCTTTTACCACTATTTGGTAGGAATTTCATAAGCCTCCGAGTCTTTACCTGAACAGCGGATAACGGCCTGCAATTTTTTATTTTCAACTACCAAGAGTTCTTTTACGTGCATAGCATATAACACAGGACCTCAGAGTTTATCATCCATCTCCAATAGGACGTCGCTCATCTCACCTGCTTTGAGACTAGTGGACATTTGAAATTTGTGGGATTCAAACACCAACCATTTTTGTTCATGTCTTACATCTCAGCTATAGTGGCCTCCCAGACGCCATTTTTGTAATAACTAACCGTAACCATCAGTCAAATGTCACAATTTGATCAAATTTATTTGCTACTGTCTTTGTGTCAGTACAAAATTTGTTATCTTTTTTTGCAAATTGTGCAATGACACAAAACGGTAACCATAACCATGGAATATCAATGGTCACATGTTTTTCATTTAATTTATGTGATAGGTCACATGTTTTCGTTTAATTTATGTGATAATTAACCTTGTGCTAGTAGAAAAGGAACGGACCACCATTTCATTGACACTTATTTTAAATAATTTTTTGGGCAAAAATAGGTCCCTATAAATAGTCACAGTTCAAGAAATGTCATAGATTTCCTGAATTTATGTGACGACTTGAAATGTCATTAGATTTCCTGAATTTATGTGTCAACCTGAAATGTCATAGATTTTCTGAATTTATGTGGCGAATTAAAGTGTAACGAGTTTGTTAAATTTATTTTTTTTCCTGCCGAAGACGGGTGTGTCAGACCGAAAGATGCAAATATCGCAGTCAAGCTATAAACTAGCGACACAACACATTCTGTTCTCCAGACTACATCCTGCTACTTGCAAAGCCCTGTGAACAAACGCAGAAGAAGAAGATATTATTTTTCATCTTATTTGGCATTCATCCGGAAAAGGGCACTGTATCGTAGTTTACAGTGAGGCTGGGGTATCTGCGATTTTCAGCCGACATGTCTTCTTCTTCTTCTTCATCGTACGCAGTCAGACATCAACCTTAATTTTTTCGAAAAAAGCAGCCGTCATCCTGAAGCTGTCGACACTGCCATAGAGCTTGTCTAGTGTTGCCACTGGTGATGGCCACATCTGCTCTCTCTGATCCTCGTATGTCAGCCAGTTTTGCAGCAAATGCTCAGAGCCGACATGTCTTCTTCTTCTTCTTCTTCGTACGCAGTTAGACAGTAACCAGTATTTTTTCGAAAAAAGCGGCGGTCATCCTGAGGCTGTCGCCACTGCCATAGAGCTTGTCTTGCAGTTCCACTGGTAACGGCCACATCTGCTCTCTCTGATCCTCGTATGTCGGGCAGTTCTGCAGCAGATGTTCAGCGGTCATCTTACCAGTACCGCACGGGCATGCCGACATGTCTGATTTCAGTAAAGCATTTTTGGATTCAGGTTTGCCTTTCTATTCGATACTAATCTCTTAGCCAGGCTGCGTGGTTGCAGTCTGTGTCCAGGGTTACCACTTGGAGGCCAAATAGGGTCTTGGTCAGGTCTGAGTCACTGACCCAAATGTAAGCTCTACTTCTACAAACGGCTGTATTTTCTGCCCACCTGAATTTATGTGGCGACTTGAAATGGCATAGATTTCCTGAGTTTATGTGGCGACTAAATGTCACAGGTTTCCTGAGTTTATGTGGCCACTTGCAATGTCAGATTTGTTGAGTTTATGTGGCGGCGACTTGAAATGTCACAGATTTCCTGAATTTATGTGACGACTTAAAATGTCACAGATTTCATTAAAGTTATGTGACGACTTAAAACGTCACCAATTTCCTTAAATTTACGTGATGACTTAAATTTCACAGATTTCCTGCATTTATGTGACGACTTAAAATGTCAAGGTTTACTGAAATTTATGTGCTGACTTAAAATGTCGCACATTTCCTGAAATTTATGGGATGACTTAAATGTCACCGATTTCCTAAAATTTATGTGACCACTGAAAATGTCACGTGTTTCATGAATTTGTGTGCCGAATTTCTTTGTTTTTCTAAAGATGGACTTCATTTTCAGATAATTAAATTTACTTTACATTCAGAAACACTAACCACTGAGTTATCAATGGTCACAAAGTTTAATTATTCTTATTTCTTTTGTTATGGTAATGAACATTTTTGTTATCAATATTTCTGCGAACGTAACAATGTCAAATTTGCTGTATTTTTTGTGGCTTTTTGCTTTCTTTAAAAAATAGTTTATGAATTTGGCACTCAAATATTTTTTTGAAAAGAAATATTCATTAATGACAACATCAGGAATCAATTCTGTTTTTATTTTCCCTTGTTCAAGCTCTCGGATTGAAGGCACCATTAATTAGGCTTACCATACATCCCGATTTGATTCGGAACTGTCCCGGTTTGAAGGTATGGGCCCAGCACGTTTGTCATTTTGTCCCGGTTATTTTGAGAAAAATTAAAAAGTACTAAGTTCACACAGATTGATAAAAAATGAATACCTCAAGAAACAAAATAGTTTTTTTAGAATTCAGGATAAAAATGGCAGTATTAATATTAATACAACACTATAAGAGTTTAAACAACTTTAAGATCAATATCTTTCTTACTTTGAGTTATGGGGAAACAGTTTTAGTGGAGCAGAATCTTTCATTTGGATAAACAACAATAAATTAACATGATCTGAACTTGAGACATCAGGCCCTAAGGACTAATGGATCTGCAGAGTTAAGGATGGTGGAGGAGGCATTTTGGTTCTTGTGCGTTAATTCACCCATTCTGAAATTTTATACCATTCAATGACCACACGGATTACCATACACAAATAATTATAAGTGTCTAGCTATCAGGGTGCAGTTTTGTTGTTTTTTTGGGGGGGGCCCTAAAAAGGACCTTGATGCGGGTTTGTGGGTTTTGGGAGCCCTGAAAAGGGCCAGGACATACACATGTTGTTCGTTTGTAGCTGCACAATTTAAAGAGGAGGCCAAAATTATGTGATGTTCTACAGAATATTGTTGAACGGGTCTAACTGACGGACTTTATTCTGATGTCACCACAGAAACTCACACATGTAGGAATCTATCATGTGTCTGTGTGTTCCATTTTGGTTAGGGTTAGGTGCCCTCTAACCATGTGCCAGAAGGAACAGGAATGTCCTGCTGACATGTGCGAAATCTCTAACGATCTTGGCGAACTGTAAGAGACAAAGTCATTACATGATTTTTAGCACACAGTCGGACGGTGTGTATAATTCGTCTTTCCTGCAAAAACTGCACACAATTTATTTTCTTGCGTGTCAACTGCAATCCATCTTCCACGTACGGTGTTAGATCTGAGAATGACATGGACATAGCTTTACCGCGCAAATTGAAGACGCGGGAATTTAAAAGTATGGTCCTTCGTGTGGCTACATTCTACTAAATTTGACCTATTATAATCCGTGAGTGAATTAACGCACAAGTACCAGCATATTTGTAAGATACTACAATGGGAAAATAACCCACAGGGCTTTCCCTACTGCGAAGATTTTTTCCAGCCTTAGGGCAGAGTCTATGATGCTCCTACAGGCATTAAGAATGTTCACCAGACCTGACGGACACCCTCTACTCAGACTATATTCTTTACAGGTTGCAGATCACTACTGGAAGTAATACGAAACACCAGCGGTGAACAAATGCTGCGGGAAATCAGATTAGAGCTCAACAGAAATAGTTGCTCTTCAGTGGCTACCCTCCCATTGTGGAATCACAGGGAATGAAAGAGCTGAAGCCCTGTCCAAAGCAGGTGGCAAGATGGAGCAACCTATCCATGCAGTCTCCTACCGAGAGAAAAAAACCATCATACACAATCAGTACAAATCAAAATAGAAGAAAGACATGGAAGTGAGCAATAGACCTGACCCAATCCACCAGCTCCACAGACACCAACAAACCACCATCTCCACAGACACCAACAAACCACCAGCTCCACAGACACCAACAAACCACCAGCTCCACAGACACCAACAAACCACCAGCTCCACAGACACCAACAAACCACCATCTCCACAGACACCAACAAACCACCATCTCCACAGACACCAACAAACCACCATCTCCACAGACACCAACAAACCACCATCTCCACAGACACCAACAAACCACCATCTCCACAGACACCAACAAACCACCATCTCCACAAACACCAACAAACCACCATCTCCACAGACACCAACAAACCACCATCTCCAGAGACACCAACAAACCACCAGCTCCACAGACACCAACAAACCACCATCTTCTGCCTGAGAACAAGCCACTACAGACTATTGGGTTACCTACTTCGGCTCAAGATATCACACACAAGTGACTGCTCATGTGGAACTGGAGTCCAGACCCCTGAACACCTCCTACAGAACTGTCCAATACACAGAAACCTACGATGCCAAATCTGGTCAGAGGGAGTTGAGATGATGCAGAAGTTGTGGGGCTGCCACCTTGATCTGGAGAGGACTGTGGACTTCGTCCTAGCAATGGGACTACAGATCAAGCATGACCAAAAAGCCTGAATGCAGAAGTTGTGGGGCTGCCACCTTGATCTGGAGAGGACTGTGGACTTCGTCCTAGCAATGGGACTACAGATCAAGCATGACCAAAAAGCCTGAATGCAGAAGTTGTGGGGCTGCCACCTTGATCTGGAGAGGACTGTGGACTTCGTCCTAGCAATGGGACTACAGATCAAGCATGACCAAAAAGCCTGAATGCAGAAGTTGTGGGGCTGCCACCTTGATCTGGAGAGGACTGTGGACTTCGTCCTAGCAATGGGACTACAGATCAAGCATGACCAAAAAGCCTGAACGCAGAAGTCGAAGCAGTATCAGGTTAAAAAATGAATGAAACTCTCGCAAATAGTGCAATAAACTTGGGTGAACTGTTTGATGAAGTGGTCATTGTAAAAGGTTTTTGGTCTGCAAACTATGACATTTAGACAAATCCAAGTTTCAAAGATAAATGAATACAACCATTTAGTCATTTTAAAGAAAAGAGCATTTCATTGACCAATCTTGTCCAAATTATAGAATACAATTTCACAGCCTGCCAGGCACATCTGCCCATGTTGAAAGGAGATTTCTCAATCATGAATTACATCGGGTCTGAAAAGAGTTGAATCAACTGTAAAAGTTTTATTGCGCTGAAAAGTTAATCGTGAACTAAATCATAGTGGATTTTTCGGAGCAATTAACCTTTGCCATGCCAGATTTAAAAATGATGTATATTTTCTGCAACTGCTTCATTTATTTAGCACGTCACGTCATGACGTGGTTGTTGATTTTGAAAACATCAAATTATTTTTTAATATTTGTGTGTGTGTGTGTCTGTGTGCCTAGAGATATATAAATAAAGAACTTGTTTGTGTTATTGTTTGTATGTTAGTTTCTGAGATACAAGAAGATGAAGGTGATAGTGGTGAAAATAACACAAACATATAGACTCACCCGCTAGCGGCGTTTCTTGGTTAGAAAGAAAAACACACACAAAATTGCAGAAAAACGTACTGATACTACTACCAATGTTTACCGTAGTGGCTACGTCTGTCACTTCAACTATAAACGTAATTATTGTATCTACATAAACAAACTAAAAAGATCTACCTCAGAAAAAGTTTTACCCAAACTCAACTCCCCCATTCTCAATAATGGGTGAATCTTCAAATCCAAGAAAAAAAACAGAAGAAATACTTGTCAAAAAAAATCTAAAACAAATATAAAAATCGCCATTGTTTTCGTCTAACCGTACATGCCGGAAGTTGAAACTCTCTACAATCAAAAGAGCAGTATGTTCAGCCGTTTCTATGACATTAACTCGGTAGCTTATAAACGATAAAGCAAATACCCTAGAGCTGGCGCAGATTTTCGATCGCGATAAGGAACGAACGCGTCATGGTACTGCAAAGGTTAAAAATAGCAAAGAATTTTTAAAGAAAGTTTGCGCTGGAGATTCTTCTTTCGTTCGCTTGGAGTATGTCTACATCTGCAAAGTTGTCTCTTGTATGAGCCTCACTGTCTTCTGCAGTTCACACATAGGTGCATATAGTTTCCCTTCCAATGCTGTTTCTCGTGGCCAGAATGTCTGCCTCAGTATCTCATACTCTGGACAGTCATGAAGTATATGCTCCGCAGTCTGGGGTGCCTGTCCACATGTACACATATTTGAGTCGCCAATCCTAAATTTTGTATACATGTGGCTGCGGAGTCGGTTGTGTCCTGTTTTTAGGCGCAGTAAGACAATCTGCTCTTGCCTACTTATATTGTGATAGTCATCGCGCTAGTGATAAATATTAATAATAAATTATGTTCAGTTAAGAGTAATTAAAAATTATTACTACATAATTGTAGTTTTTTTGTTAACACTCCATTGCTTAGCTTTTTTTAAGCACAAGTACTTATATACTTCTTTCTTTCTAAAACCGCAAAGAAGGCGCTCACTTTCTGTTTTGAGCAAACTCTCAAAATTGTCCCGGTTTGAGAACAAAATATTATGTTAATTCTATCAGTAATGAACCAATTGTTGTCATTTTTTGTTGTATATTTTTATATATTTGTTTGCTGGATGAGTGAGACAGGTTAATTGTTAAATTACTGTTGTTAAATTAATTGTACATTTTCTTGATTATCTGTAAAAGAATACTTCAAGTATATTTATGTTTTTTGTATTTTATTCTTCTCTTTCTTTGTTGAAAAAAAAGTATGTGTTTTTAATTTCATACATTATCTTTGCCTGCAACATTTTATTTAAAGCACTGTATATTAGAAATAGCATCTGTGTATCATTATCATCATCATCCTTAGTGTATGGCTCCAGTTGGAGCAGCAGGTTATAGCTGCTATTTGTTTCTGCTGAGGAAGCCAACTCCAAACAGCCCCAATTCCCATCTCTGTCACACAAAGAGACCTGTGCCCTTAACCCTTTACAGTAATTCCGAATTTGGTAAGTGTGTCTTACATGGGAAAAACTGAGAGAAGAGCGGACAGGATTCCGAACAGAAAAATCTTGCATAGATCAAATAGTGACGTGCGGACGCCTTTGTTTACTGGTTAAGTGACACGGCTCACAATCCGAAGTTGCTGGGTTCGCTCCCCAATCACAGCACCTGCCGTTACCCCTGGGAAGCAAACCCGTATAAAAGGCAGGAGGAAGCAGACCCTTACATAAAATGCATGCTGAAGTCAAATGCACTGGGTCAACAGGCGCAAAAATAACAGTGCAACTCACACTGGCTTGGGGAATAGAGAAAAAAGGCAAAAGCAACAAAAAAAATTGTAAATAGCGATCTTAGAATTATCATAGAGCAGTAAATGAACTTTATAAATTTTGGCATTTGATAGTATAGATCCAACAGCAATTCTGAAAAATACAGAAGTGTTATGGGATATCAGATAAATGTATAAGAATTATACAAGATTTCCAAGAAGAGACCGGATATAGAATAATACACAAAGCCAAATTGGCAAACTCATTACAGTTCAAACTGGGGTCAGACAGGAATGCCCACTATCTCCAACAATCCTTTCTCATGGCCATGTAGAGGGTGATGCTGCACACAACAGAGAGCAGTGAAACAGGAATACAGCGGACATTTGGATAAGTAGTTGTAAGGCCACGATATTGCAGATGATATATGTATAAGCTAGAGCTAGAGAAACAGAAACGCCACAGCAAACACCCAATGTTTGGACATTAGCAGCAAATCAATAGACTCAGATCTAGGAATAGTTTCCCTAAATCAACAAAACCCATACCATTAAGCCCTGAAAGCTGTCGCACTGAATTATGGTATGAAATGATACAGGACCCAGGGATTGAGCTTAATGGACCTTGGAATATAGGAAATCAAATTAGTGGACCTGGGAATATAGGAAGTCAAGTTAGTGGGCCTGAGTATATAGGAAGTCAAGTTAGTGGACCTGGGAATATAGGAAGTCAAGTTAGGGGGCCTGAGTATATTGGAAGTCGTTAGTGGACCTGTGGATGTATTAAGTCAAGGTTGTGGACCTGAGTATATAGGAAGTTAAGTTAGTGGGCCTGAGAATATAGGAAGTCAAGTTAGTGGACCTGGGAATATAGGAAGTCAAGTTAGGGGGCCTGAGTATATAGGAAGTCAAGTTAGTGGACCTGGGGATGTAGGAAGTCAAGTTAGTGGACCTGTGGATGTAGGAAGTCAAGTTAGTGGACCTGAGTATATAGGAAGTCAAGTTAGTGGACCTGGGAATATAGGAAGTCAAGTTAGTGGACCTGAGAATATAGGAAGTCAAGTTAGTGGACCTGGGAATATAGGAAGTCAAGTTAGGGGGCCTGAGTATATAGGAAGTCGTTAGTGGACCTGTACATGTAGGAAGTCAAGTTAGTGGACCTGAGTATATAGGAAGTTAAGTTAGTGGGCCTGAGAATATAGGAAGTCAAGTTAGTGGGCCTGAGGAAATAGGAAGTCAAGTTAGTGGGCCTGAGAATATAGGAAGTCAAGTTAGTGGGCCTGAGGATATAGGAAGTAAAGTTAGTGGGCCTGGGAATATAGGAAGTCAATTTAGTGGACCTGGGAATAAAGGAAGTCAAGTTAGGGGGCCTGAGTATATAGGAAGTCAAGTTAGTGGACCTGTGGATGTAGGAAGTCAAGTTAATGGACCTGGGGATGTAGGAAGTCAAGTTAATGTAACTGAGTTAAGGGCCAAAGGACTACATGAAGTCAAGTTAGTAGTCTAGGACAGCATAAAGTCAAGTTAATAGGTCGATTGCTACATGAAGTCAAGTTAATAGACCAAGGGCTACATGAAGTCAAGTTAATAGACCAAGGGCTACATGATGTCAAGTTAATGGACCAAGGCTACATGAAGTCGTTAATGGGCTAAGTGCTACATGATGTCAAATTAATGGACCAAGGCTACATGAAGTCAAGTTAATGGGCTAAAGCTACTTGAAGTCAAGTTAATGGACCAAGGGCTATATGAAGTCAAGTTATTGGACCAAGGGCTGAATGAAATCAAGTTAGTGGTCTAAGACTGTATGAAGTCAAGTTAATAGACCTATGACTGTATGAAGTCAAGAAAATTAACCTATGACTGCTTGAAGTCTAGTTAATCATCCAAGTGCTGTATAAACACAATATTTATGAGCTAAATTTGACATCAAGTCAATTCTTACGGCTCATGGGTTAAACTTGTCATTCTATTATTTTTGTTTGTATATGATTATGGTTCAGCTTACTTCTATGTTTCTCACCATTTGGATGAATTCACTTTGTTCTAATTATCTGTTTATCTGCCGTCGTGGTACGTAGTCGGCTTTTATTTTTGTATTATTGCAATTGTTTTCTCTTTTGGAAACAAATTAATATGGTTTATTATTGTTTATTGTTCTTCTTCACAAACTTGGGAATTATAATGTTTTACCACATTGTTATATCAGTCATTTTGTGGGTGACAGGATATGTTGTTTGTTGTTGCTTAAATGTTTGCCTCACTAGTTTCTACTGGCGGAGGCGCGCCATTTTCCACCCCAGACCGTAGTCCATTGGGCGATATCAGGGCGCATAAACCAGTGCTTGGATGAATGTGTGCGTCTGTATGTTGGATGCTTAAGCTGTTTGAGGCCCTGCATTAATGGTATCAGAAGTATGAGGTATCCCATTTTTTGTATATTTCATATCATCCTGTATTTTTTTTGATAACTGTGAATACTAATGTATGTCTCCACGTATTATCTGTGAGTTTATGTATATTTATCCATATATGCCACCCATATATATATATATATTTATAATGTATAGTGTCCCTTTGTGATGCTTTTTTTTTTATTATCTCCCATAATGTAATAATGAAAGCTAAATGAAGCCTTCAGATTGAGAAGGACAAACTCACAATTTTTTTGCAGAATGAGATGCTTGAAGTTTGATGTGAAATTAAATGCCATGACAAATGCTAAATTGAAAGCTGTTTCAATCAATTCAACATTACTAGGTGACCAGGCGCCCATGATTTATCGGGCCATGTTGGACACTGCTGCTTAAAGTTGAGCAGCTACGTCAGTACGTCCTTAAATGTTTTGACTGTCCTACGACTTTATTCCAATTGCTTGGGTATTCTAGGGGTTTTTTAGACTGAAGACTTCAGGCCGCTTCGCTACTCCTGCCACCATGTTGTGTGCTGGCTATGTTTCTTTATTTCTCCCTCAACGCAAAAATAACAAATGTGTTACCATGGTCTTCAATCCACTGCCCCCCTTGTCAGCAGGCAGGCATCGAAACCATTCGGCCGCAAAACATGCACAGACAGTAACATTCTTTTGCATAGTGCCTGCTTATTTTCTAGTTTGCGGTAGACGATTGGCTAGTGTCAATGAATGTAATTGGTTTAAAAGTGATTGGCATTTCAAGCTAGGCCCAATTGTACCCTGTATCTTCTTTCTAAATTTGATCCTCTAGCCATGACAGCATTATATACAAATATAAGATTCAAAAAATTACTAGGAAACCATCTTCGCCTCAATAATTTATGAGGGGCGTCTAATAAGTATCCGGACTAATAATTAATGATGAACTAACACATCGCCTTGGAGAGATTGAGCCCAGCCCAACTAGCAACATGTCCATGGCTCAACACTCACACTTTGAGTGATGCCCCTATGATCTCAAGGGGTTATGGGTGAGGGATCTTGTTGAAAGGTAAGACGAACGTCTCTCAAAGCGATGAACGGAAACAGTTGGCGATCAAATCCCACACGTTTCAATCGACTCCTGTCCTCAAGGGAGGGGGGACCAGAGTACCTGCATCCTGAGTTACCTCCAGCCATCTTCACTTATGTCTTGCTACTGGTAGCTTGGGACCAGAGAGTCAGGTTGATAACCAGCGCAGTTTCTTCCTCACTATAATCCAAAATACAGCGCAAGTTACATCATCGCAACAAATATGTCTGATAATGTTGCCATCATAGCTTGCAATGGGCAACAAACTGATTAACTATTCGGACTCGTGCAGTTTCCAGACAACTATGACAGATGAATTTAAATCACCTGCACTATTTTTCGACGTAGTCATCAACCACTGCAGCACATTTGTCCTTTCCTGCTACAAGCTTCTGTATTCTAACAGCATAGAATTATGTTGGCTGGTCCCTGAGCCATTAGAGAACTTCCTGGCACACTTCGTCATCCGTGAGAAACTGTTGTCTTCAGAGATGCTCTTTCAGAGGGATAAAAAGGGGAAAATCACTCGGAGCCAAGTTGGGACTGTAAAGCATGTGTGGCAGTACCCCCCAATTCATTTAGTCAATAACTTCCACAGTTTTGGCGACCGTATGGCATCTCGCGTATTTGTTCTGGAGGACGACACCTTTTTGGACAAATGCTGTTGTTTCATCACCCATCGACACCCATCAACAGGAAACTTTATTAAATTTGAGGGGATCCCTGATGAAAATGCCCACAGAACTTCTGCTGATACCAGTAGCCATTGCGACTTTGTTTTCAGTAACTCGCCGATTGTTCAAAATTACCTTTTCGACACTTCACACGTAATTACACTTTTTGGTTGACTTTCACTGAGCTCATCTTTGATGATTTCACAACCTTCACTAATGTGTTTACAGCATTCAAACACCGATGAAAATAATATCGTCTGTTTTCCAAACGCTCGCGACAGTTGATGAAGTTCAACGGGATTTGAACCTTCTTTCACCAGAAATCTCATCACAACACGCTATTCATGCAATCAAGTCAACTGGGTCGGCACCATTCTGAAAAACAAATCTCAGGAAAACAGCAGATTCTTGCTCATTCCACTACCAGGTGACAGACAAATACTGTTCACTTTGGAATAGTTGCCATACTTAATCAATTTCGTTTTCGGGTTATCCTGGAAAAATCCGGAAATTTACTAGACACCGCTCATACTACGATAGATGAGCCCAGGTGTTTAAATGTTCAATATGCTAAAATTGGTGCTCATAGCGAGCTCACTCTTCTCGTCCGGAAGGTATGGTATCCAAGTCGATATGCCAGATTGTCAGGGTTAAACTTGTATCTGAAGGACGTATGTTATCAATAATGTGACCTTGATACTTGTGGGGTCATTTGGCTTGGCTTCGTTCATTCTCAATCTTCCGCTACCAAACCCTAAAAGGGCTTAAGTAGCAGAATGTAGTCCAGGGAATGTAATGCGTTGTGTCGTAGTTTACAGCTTGAATGCGATATTTGCACCCTTCGTTCCAACACATCCGACTTCAGCAAGCATTTTTTTAGTATCGGGTTAGCATTCCCTCTTCGATCCCTTCTCCTTAGCCAGTCTGCTCTGTTGCAGCCTGTTATCCAGGCTCACCGCGTGGAGGTGTAGAAGGGTCTTAGCAGCTCTGGTTCGCTGGCCCTGATGCTAGCAGTCAGCTATGGGTCGCTGACCGCTGCAGCTCCTGCGCTGCCGTGGGATCATTTGATCATTAATAATTAACGTTCAGATAAGTGGTTTGATAACCGCTCAATGAATCAATGATATCTTCAAAGGATAAATATCAGGGTAGTCTTTCTTCTTTTTCTTCTTCTTCTTCTTCTTCTTCTTTTGTTAAATAACAGGGCAGTCTTTATTCTTCTTCTTCTTCTTCTTTTTCTACTTTTGTTAAATTAAAGGGTATTCGTTCTCTACTTTCTTTGTTGTCTTCTTCTTTTTTTTTTCTTTTTCTTCTTCTTCTTCTTCTTCTTCTTGTTCTTCTTCTTCTTCCTCTTTTTCTTATTCCTCTTCTTTTTCTTCTTCTTCTTTTTTTTTAAATATTCAAAGTAGTCTTTCCTCTACCTTTTCTTCTTTTTCTTGTTAAATATCAGGGTAGTTTTCTCCTCTTCTTCTTCTTCTTCTTTTTCTTCTTCTTATTCATCTTCTTCCTCTTCTTGTTAAATATCAGGGTAGTTTTCTCCTCTTCTTCTTCTTTTCTTCTTCTTCTGCACACGCTTTCATTTTCATACATTAACTTGAATATACTTTATAAAATAGCAGTGGTCAGCGTGAGGTCATTAACATCTCCGTTGAAGTTGTCCAAGAAAGATATTGGTCATGGCCATCTTCTGTGTTTGAGTGTTTGGTTATTCTAGATTTGGAGTCCTATCGCCAGGACGGAGTTCATCATCGTTTCTAGATATGGACAGCAACTCTGTTTCAGCTCTGCTCCCTGTAGCCAGGTTAGGCATCGTAGGGCTACACAATCTTGAGGGACATGTTCACGGGTCTGGATTCTGGTTGTACATGGAGACTCATTTATAACGGATGAGTCAGTATAGGGGACCTTGTACGAGGTGTGTTTAAATGAAACCGGACGGAACTGCACCAAGAGAACATATGTACGATGCGCATGATGATGTCACTTCTGATGTAAACAGCACATACCAACCGTCAAGTTTGCAAAATTTCATTATCATCCGACTCATAGTTTTCTCAGCAGACCGTTGAAAACATGGTGGATGTGAAATGGAATCCGTCCAGAGTTGATCAGCGAGCGGTGATTCGGTTTCTAACAGCTGAAGGATGTCGACCAGTTGACATTCATCACAGAATGCAGGCAGTGTATGGTGACAAAAGTGTTGCGAGCGTAAGCTCCGGCGATGGTCCACCCGAATTGCTGGATCAATTTTGGCGATGACATCTTCTGACGCAACAATATGCGCCCACCTGGTCTCGGAAGATCTTTCGTTAACTCGTGTCCTTCTTTAAACATCATTATCCAGTTCCTCACTGTTGTCTTCTACACACTTTTGTAGAAGTAAGCTGTTGATCTTGACAAATACATTCTGTTATGCTGTGCTCTAGTTTACATCAAGGTTGCGATATTGGTTCATTTTGGTCCAACACATCTGATTTCATCATGCATTTTTGAGACCAGGTTTGCCTTCCATCTTAGATCCCTATTCTCTCAGCCAAGCAGCACAAAGACAGCCTGTTTCCAGGGCCATCATTTGGAAACGGAATAAGTTCTTGGGCAGCTCTGGTACACTGACCCTGACACAAGCAGTCAGCCACGAGTCACTGACTGCTATGATGTGATCTTCTCAAAATGACACTCTTTAGCTGAACCCAGATTTTTTTCTGAATGACACTGTTTAGCAAAACTTGAACTTCTCAGAATGAACACTGTTTAACTGAACCCTGGGCTTCTCAGAATGAACACTGTTTATCAGGACCCTGAATTGATCTGAATGACAATCTTAAGCTGAACCCTGAATTTTTTCTGAATGACACTTTGAGCTGAATTGCTTTGAACGACACTGTTTAGCTAAACCATTTTTTTTTTATGACACGGTTTGGCTAATTGTAACTATTTTTATGTTACATGTTTGTTATGTTACAAAACTCCATGGCCTGAATGTACTTAGTGGTAACTTTGTGATATTAAGGCATTGTTACGATAAAGATAAATTGTAACATTTTAAGATAAGGATAAATTGCTCCTGCAAGATAATGCTCGACCTCATACAGCTCACTGCATTATGTGCCATCTGCAGCAACTCGACTTGGAGGTATTGCCACATCCACCTTACAGCCCAGACCTCGCTCCAAGTGTGATTTCCACCTGTTTGCGCCCCTAAAAGAATTCCTAGGAGGTCAACATTTCAGCACTGATGACGAAGTGAAATAGGCTGTCCTGGATCGATTCAGATATACTGACAAATCTTTCTACCCTGAAGCTTTTCAAGCATTACTTAAATGCTGGGATAGGTGTATAAACGTTGCAGGAGATTATATCAAAAAGAATTCCTGTAAAAAATAGTCCCGACTTGACTTGAACGTCCCTCATATTATCAATTCAATGCAGAGTATATGGTTAAACGTATGGGGTGTAATGTTAGTTAGTCCTTGAGATAAAGTAACTCTCAAGTAACCTGAAACTATGAGAGCAAGATTTAGTAACAGCAATTTTATTAACATATTTACAAAAGTGTAAGGGTGCTCTGTTGGCTCGAGGTAAGGTGTCATTCTCGGGTGCCGGAGGTTGCTGGTTCGAATCACAGTGGAGACCGGGAATTTTTCACGTGAATCTTCTGGTAAAAATTCCCCAGATCTCTGGGTAGTGAGGTTGGACACCCGAGTTCAGTGTCGAGCACGTTAAAAATCCCTTGGAAAGTGAAAAGAGTAGGCTTAACGACCGCTACCGGACAAATTTCTAGTTCAAAATCTACCCAAGTTATTTGTAACAGGGTAGCAACACACTTTGTCCACCTGTCTACTAGACTGTGGAGGCATTCTAGAAAAAAGTCTATTGGTGTGACTTTTAACTCAATTTTGCACTGTCTCCATTACCTGGTCAGCTGCCTTATGATCCATCTACTACACAATGTCCTATAACCGAGGTCATCATGGACAATTTTGTTTTGCAGCGCTGTGACTCATGTTCAAATTTACGACTATTTCATCAATAGTGACTTGCTTGTTGCTATGGACTTGCTGGTTGATCTGCTGATTCACTATGCCAGTTGCCATTCATGCAGGTCTCTCACGACGTGTTTCATCAATGACGTTATGTCTTCCATTTTGAAATCTTTCTACCCATTTGTACACTCTCCCCCAACTCTAACAACTGTCACTGTACTGAACCTTCATTCTTCTGTAGCCACAAAAAAATGAATAACATCTCGTTGTTTTTCCACGGTGCAAGTCGACAGTGGGGCGGCCATGTTGTACGGTATATTGTGCATGCAGCTCGATCGCCACAATCCCTCTGTGGAGTATTGCTGAAGAGCTATTTTGTGTCCTGAAATAAGATTTTCCGTTGTACACACTCTTCCATGCACTTTATAATGAAATTATTGTTACTCAGTAGTCTTGAGGTAAGGTGTCCGCCTCGGGGGTTGCGGGTTCGAATCGCGGTGGAGACCGGAATTTTTTTCATCTGGATCTTCTTGTAAACATTCCCTTGATCTCTGGGTAGTGAGATCGGACTGCTGTGTTCAGCGCTGAGCACATTAAAAATCCCTATGCAGTTGGAAATCGAAAAATGGTTGTATACCGACTCTGCTGTCTTCTAAACCAGTATAAAGACGTTAAGTTGAGTTAATAGAATGAGAGGTTGTTGTTGTTTTTGTTATTTAATGCCCATAATGAGTAAGTTTACTCTCTTGTGCACCCTGAAAAGGACGTTAAGTATCAGGTTGTAGTAGCTATCATTACATCCCGTGCGTGCAGATTTTACCAACTCCATTCACAACCTTCTTTAGTCACTTGTTACGACATGCAAGCAAGAAAATATGTAACCTGAACAGTTTAAATAATTCTTATCTCTTCTTCTTGTCTCTTCTTTACTCCTTCTAAACTGAAGAGCCACCATTGTGTGTTTGCCTCCTCACAGGAAGCATGTCTTCATACACCCAATGAATGCCAATGGGGAACAGGGAGCCAGAATCCTGAACAAATTCTACAGTAATGTTCACTCTATAGTCAAATGAGATACCAGACCTAGCCTGAGAGTGTGGAGCTGAGACAAAAGCTGTGGGGCAGCCGCTCCGACCTGGTAAAGACCACAGACTTCATCATGGCGACTGGCCTGCAGATATAGCATGACCAAAAGATCCTGAACCCAAAGAAGAAGATGAACCACTGAAGATAATGCAAGTTAAGCTATGAATATGAACGATAATATTTTTCAAAGATTAAAGTCGCCAATGACTATTGATAACCAAGAAATAAAATAATATCAATACACAAATTCACCAACGAAATACCAAAATAAAACAAAATGGCAGTCATGCAGTCCCAAAAATAAAATGCATCATAATATCAAAAAGCTTGTCTGCAAATGTTTTTTTTTTAAATATTCACATATTAAGGAATGTTTCACCGGGGTCTTTGTGTATGACAAGAACAGCACCACTGCCCCACAGAGAGCATGTATAAGAGGCGACTGTGTGACTTTGCTTAACACTGGCCATGGTTGAGTGGTTTGTTTAGAGCAGCATATATGGCGCCTAACAGGCTAAGGGTCTACTTTACTCTAGTGTTGGAGTCTATTAAGATGGACTTGCACATCGGTTAACCACCCTCCGCAGCACTTGTCCCAACACAGCGGAGTAATAAGTTGCTTGAGCCTAGCCCGCTAAGCAGGAAATCCTCCCCCAGCCACATCCAGCTCATACCAGACCTGGGACTTGTACAGTGGCATCCATCCCTGTAGAAGTACAGGCCGACTAAGAACTACTAACTTATTTTAAATTAACTCATTACACCCCAAAACCTTGAAGCAGGAAATCTATTTTTGTACGAGCAGGTAGATACTTCTTTGCATCTCTCGTATACTATTTGCCTACATATTTTTATTCTTTTTTCGCTCGCCTGAGTTCTCTATTCCCCAAGGCAGTATGCGTTGCACTATGTATTTATTTTGCGCTATTTGGCCCAGTGCATTTGACTTCAACATGAATTTTATGTAAGGATCTGCTTCCTCCTGCATTTTATAATAGTTTGATTCCCCAGGGTAACTTAACTTAACTTAACTTAACTTAACGTCTTTATACTGGTTTAGAAGACCCTGCAGAGTCTGTATACAACCAGTTACATTTACATCACCTTGCTCTAAAAGCTATGCGCTTCCAGTTTATTCTTAAATGCATTAACTGTCCCTGCCTCCACTACCTCCCCTGGCAATGCATTCCAAGCAGACACCACTCTCTGACTAAAAAAATATTTCCTAATATCTAACCTGGACCTCTCTTTAGTCAGCTTGTAGCTATGCCCTCGTGTTATTGTAGGTGGCTGTATTTTAAAAAACTTGTTATAGTCTAATTTTATCGATTCCTCTGATCATCTTATAAACCTGTATTAAGTCACCACGAATTCTTCTCTCTTCGAGACACTGTAGGCCGGTTTTTCTGAGTCGTTCCTCATAACTGTAATTCTGGAATCCCACTATCATCTTTGTCGCTCTTTTTTGTATTCTTTCTAGCATGTTTATGTCCCCTCTATGATAAGGACTCCACACCTGTACACAGTACTCCAATCTAGGTCTAACTAAAGCTTTATACAGTTTGACGATCACTTCCTTGCTCCTATGTTTAATATTTCTTTTTATCATACCTAACATTGCATTTGCCTTTTTCACTGCTACCTTAACTTGCTCACTCACCTTTCCTGTATGATCTATTATAACCCCTAGGTCCCTTTCCTTATCTATCTTTCTAATATTGTTTTCTCCCATTCTGTAATTATGTTCCATATTGGATCTACCCATGTGGATGACTGTACATTTATCTACATTGAACTCCATTTGCCAGCTTACAGACCATTCTCGAATTTTATCTAAATCCGACATCAATATATCCACTTCCGCTTTAGATGAGACACTACTGCATAGTTTTGTGTCATCAGCAAATTTTGCAATCATGGATCTCATATCAATGTCCAAATCATTTATATATATCAAGAACAAAATTTATCCCAAAACCGAGCCCTGTGGCACACCACTTTTCACTTCACTCCACTCAGAGTACTCCTTATTTATGCCCACCCTTCTTCCTGTTAACCAATTTTCAATCCATTTGGCAACTTCCCCACCTATTCCATGTTATTTTAACTTTCGAAATAATCTTTGATGAGGTACTCTATTAAAGGCCTTTGCAAAGTCTAGATAAATAACATCCACTGGCTCCCCTTTATCTATGATTTTAGTAACTTCCTCCGTGAATTCTAATAGATTTGTTAAGCATGATCTCCCTCTAGTAAACCCATGCTGACTATTTCTAATTAGATTAAATTTGTCTAAATGCATTACAATATTTTCTTTGATTATTGACTCTAACAATTTACAGACTATGCTCGTTAAACTCACCGGTCTATAATTTGCCGGATCTGATTTTTTGCCTTTTTTGAATAAGGGGATCACTCCTGCATTTTTCCAATCCCGTGGAACAATCCCTTTTGTAAGTGATTGAGAACATAATATAGCCAATGGTTTAATAACATCCAGTGCTGCGATAGTAAGTGTACCCACCACCCTAGGGTTGTGAGCTGTGTCACTTAGCTACTAACCCACACCGTCCCCTGCCTACAAATGAGATGTAAATTATTTTCTGGTACAATATATAGGTGAAAGATTGCATTGAACAGAATACTAGTTACAGTTTGTGAACAAATGTTTTGGGCATGTTAGAGTGTAATGGGTAACGGTCATATATGCTTATTGATGGGGAGCGAACCCAGCACCTTTCGGTTATGAGCCGTGTCACTTAGCCACTAGCCCACACCGTCCCCTGCCTACAAATGAGATGTAAATTATTTTCTGGTACAATATATAGGTGAAAGATTGTATTGAACAGAATACTAGTTACAGTTTGTGAACAAAATGTTTTGGGCATGTTAGAGTGTAATGGGTTAAGTCTATGTATGCTTATTGATTTGATTGATTACTATTGTTATTGTTGGTGCTGTGATGTTTATAACATGCCATCAAAACACCAGACACCGAATCTATTTCGGCGAGACACATGTACAAAATGATACTTACATACACATTGGCGCTTTCTGTCTGGACAGACAATAATAAATTGAGCTTTGAAAAAAGGGATGAAACTATAACTAATGTGACTCGTAAGACCAATCCGAGCAGAGAAGCGTGTTCCCCAGTGTGTGCAAGGAAAGTCAGGACTGTTTGCGGCATCGCATGGTGTGGTGTGTGTTCTCAAATGCTGAGTCCTTAGCCTATCCGTAGTCAGTATATCCTTTGACGTTATTCCATGCTTAATCCTGCACCTCCATGTAATACGATCCATGGCGTCCTGTTCCCATGATTCCAAATCGATGCTCGCATCATTCATATTTCGCTTGCATACATCCTTGTATCGAAGTAGTGGCCGGCCCCGAGAGCTTTTCCCCAACTTTAATTTCCCATATTTGTTTCCAATGCCCACAATGAGTAAGTTACTCTTTTGTGCGGCCTGAAAAGGACGTTGAGTGGCGGGTTGCAGTAACTTTCCTCACATCCCGAGCGTGCTGAGGAAGGTGAACCAGGGTCCTCCAGGAGGTTATACTATTTAGCTTCATCTGAGTGTCACTCACTACTATGGGGATCATGCCAATCTCTCACCCTGTTAGCTAGGCTGCCATGAAAACAGCCATCTCCAAGGAGGGCTACTAGGAAGTCGAAGTGAGGATCTTGTCCAGTATGTTTTGCCTGACCCTGACTAACATGTCTGATCAGTATGTTTTGCCTGACCCTGACTAACATGTCTGATCAGTATATTGTGCCTGACCCTGACTAACATGTCTGATCAGTATGTTTTGCCTGACCCTGACTAACATGTCTGATCAGTATGTTTTGCCTGACCCTGACTAACATGTCTGATCAGTATGTTTTGCCTGACCCTGACTAACATGTCTGATCAGTATATTGTGCCTGACCAGACGTTAGTATTTCTCCCCGTAATTTCCCATAAATAAAATACTTTGGTATTATGCCATCCTGCGAGTGTATCCCAGCCATCGGAGCCTTTGAAGACTAAGCATGGAAAAAGACACAAGAAACATTGTACAAATTACTGATCACTCAAACACTTTGACATCAATTCGTGATGTATTTATCGTGTAAAATAACACAAATATATATATATATAAATGTGCATTGTGAAACCTTATATGTGGTTTTCAGGCTGGATTAAATATTTTGTATTGATGTACTGTCATTTTTTTTTTTTGTCATCAGTTTAGTTTAGTTTAGTTTAGTTTAGTTTAGTTTAGTTTAGTTTAGTTTAGTTTAGTTTAGTTTAGTTTAGTCGAAGAATCAACGCCAGTGCACACGATTTAACCCATAAGTGTTCTAATCTTCTCCATATTTTTGGAGAATCTCAGCCCAATGCCCAAACTCCGTAGCACCGGCGAGGATCACGTAATAGATTTGCTAGATTTTTTACATAAATTTGAATTTTGCCCAGGCAATGGTCGTTAAGCCTACGCTTTTCTATTTCAAACTGAGGAGTAATTTTTAATGTGCACGAAACTGCTTTCGATCTGTACTACCCAAAGATCTGTGAAAATACCTGAAAGTCAATGGGAAACAAAATCAGGTTTCCACCGTGATTTGAACCTGCGACATTCAGCATCTGAGGCCAACGCCTTACCTTGAGACCACTTGTCATCAGAGTCATCCTATAATGTTCTTCAGTTCTCCAATTGGTTCGGACGTTGTCGTAGTCCTCCTTTTTTGATTCTCATTGCCCGATTTTGTATTCTATCATGCTGAGATTATAAAAAGATTTTCAGACTCAGAACAGGTCATTGTAGACTCAAGACTCACCTCCACAGATTGGGTCTCAGACACACTGCCATGTGCGATTGTGAAGCGCCCAAGCAAACACCAGAACATATTCTGCAGGACTGCCCTACCTATGAAGACCAAAGAGAGGTCTGGTTACAGGTCAGATCATCCCGTAACCAGTGAGGTCGTTGGGACACACATGAAGACATCTTCACAATCCGACGCCATCCCTCTCTGTTAGAGGTAGCTCCCTATGCCTCTTCTGGTCGGAGTTTGATCCATTCTTTTATGTTGTCCTCCCACCTATTTTTGGAACAGCGTCTTCGTCGTCTGCCTTGCACCTTCCCGTGCAAGATCGTATTTGCAAGACCATTTAATCTCGATATGTCACCATACCAATCGAGTTTCCTTCTTTTGACATCTGCCAAGAGGTCTTTAAAAGGCCCTATTGCTATTGTAATTCTATCTCGTATTTCTTCACTTGTAACTCGATCTTTGCACATGACGTCTAGAAGTCTTCGGAAACATTTCATGTACAAGGCCTGAATTCTCTGCTGCAAGTCAGCTGTAATTGTCCATGTCTCACAAAGGTTACAGAGAAGGCATATTTGGCCATCTTCCGTCCCTACCCCAGACAAGCTCTAAGGAGGCTCTAATGACCTCATGAGGACCACTGCTTTCTTTAGAGATATTCAAGTTGACTTCTGAAAGCGTATGGAAAAGAAGTATTTCGGTTACCATATCTTGTATTTCCACGTTCTAGTGAACACGACTGGACTTCACAAGACTGGCGCCCTTCGTGCTGTTTGCTAACACTGTCGGTTTTGGTGTGACTAGGAAATGTACACATCAGCCAATACTAACACATTGCCTGGAAGAGATTGGACCCTGCCTGGTTAGCAAGATGGCCAAGGCACATCGCTCACATGCTTAATGATGCCCGTGCAACCTCTTGAGGTTACAGGAAACCAAGACAAGACAAGGAGTAGAACTTATCTTAACTTAACGTCTTTATACTGGTTTAGAAGACTCTGCAGAGTTTGTATACAACCAGTTTCATTTACATTACCTTGCTCAAAAAGCTATGCGCATCAAATCTATTCTTAAATGAATTAATTGTCCCTGCTTCCACTACCTCCTGCGGCAATGCATTCCAAGCATTCACCACGCTCTGACTAAAAAAATATTTCCCACAATCTAATCTGTATCTCTCTTTAGTTAATTTGTAGCTATCCCCGCTTGTTCTTGTGGGTGGTTATATTTTTGAAAAAAACTTGTTACAGTCTAATTTATCCGTTCCTTTGATTATCTTATAAACCTGTATGTCACCTCGAATTCTTCTCTCTTCTAGACACCGTAGGCCGGTTTTTCTGAGTCTTTCCTCATAACTGTAATTCTGGGATCCCACTATCAGTAGAAGAAACCAGTTGTATACAGACTCTGCAGAGTCCTCTTATGACGATAAATTTAGTTTTCAACCAACTAACGGCATAGGCAATCTATTCTCGCTGCATATGTCCAGTACTAGGAGAGAGACTGAGCACATATGTGTATGCCCGGAGTGCAGGGAAGTCGATTGTTAAAATTAGAATAAAAACTGAGAAAATGTAAACTGCGGTAATTAGCGAAGTAGACAAGAAATCGTATCTAGGTGTGAAAAGGTTTATGTGGGCTGTGTAGTCTGGTAGGACATGTTCAGGGGTCCGAATTCTGTGGGCTGTGTAGTCTGATGGGACATGTTCAAGGGTCCGAATTCTGTGGGCTGTGTAGTTTGGTGGGACATGTTCAAGGGTCCGGATTCTGTGGACTGGGCAGTCTGGTGGGACATGTTCAGGATTCCGGATTCTGTGGGCTGTGCAGTCTGTTGGGACATGTTCAGGATTCCGGATTCTGTGGGCTGGGCAGTCTGGTGGGACATGTTCAGGGGTTCGGATTCAAGTTGCACATTAACGCTCGTTTATGTAGGATATCTTGAGTCGGTAGAGAGAACTACAGTGTCCTGTTCTGGGCAGAACAGAACAATTTATTGATGTCTTAAGAGTTGGTAGATTGGGGCAGGTCTTTCGTTCATATGTCAGAGAATGTTCTTGTCCCCGACCTATTCTGCCGGGCAGTCGACTGGCTTCTTGACCTCCTCATCAGGAAGGTGTAGCTATCGATCAGTCAATCTTTACTGATCTCGTTTACGCGGACGACATTGTCCTGTTCGGCACAGACAGATCTGCGCTGCAGCGTTCTCTGGAAATGTTAGACTCTGAACGCCCTCCCCAGTTCTGTCTATGTCCTGGACCAAAGTTCAGAATCTCATTTTCGACACAGCATCCCAGGGTATTGCAACTCAAGGTCACACTGCGGAGGGCACCAACGAATTCCTCTATCTCGGCATGATTTAATCCGACCGATGGACGCAGCAGTCACGATATGCCACGGCGGATCGGACTAGCTGCGTCCGCTATGCAAGACATCCGACATGTGTGGATTAATGGCAAGATCTCTCTTGGGACAAAAATCCGCATCTACCAGTCCTGCATGGTCCCAGTCCTGCTTTAAGGCGCTGAAACCTGGACATTGTTGAAACATGACATGCCGAGACTGGATGCCTTTCACATGCGCAACCAGCGGCGTATCCTGGGCATCCGATGGCATGACAACATCCGCAACATGGAAATCTCTGCTAAAACAGGCCTCCACTCAATCTCAGAAACACTTGACCGCCGCCGAGTTTCTTTGTTCTGTCAAGTTGTACGGCTGGACCAGGAAACTCCTGGCCACAAGATACTACACGAGTCGTTCCTCAGCGTCAAATGTCTTCCACCGACCGGCTGGAGACGCAGAAGAGGCCGTCCCCGAACAGTATGGCTCCAGCAAGTAGCAACCTCCTCCTCCGCCCTGGAAGAGGCATGGAACCATGCCACAGCTGTGGGTCATGGATGAGGCCGATCGACGCAATGTGCCTCAGACGCCTAAGCGAACATTAATATTTCTTTCATATCCATCTCTTTCTTCCATTGGTTGTTGTAGTGGATTCGATGTATAGTTTTGGCCTCTTGGTATGCAACGGACACCGCCTTGGAGAATAGAGAAATAAGTCGAACACAAAAACAAAACAAAAAGCTGCGTTATTTTGGTTATATAGCAAGACATACCTCTTTGTTGAAAACCATACTGGAGGGTAGGGTGGAAGGCAGAGGCGGACAACGCTTTAAGTGGGTGAAAAACATCAGGAGATGGACTGGAAAACGCCTCTGGGATTGCACAAGTACGGCAAGAGATAGAGTACACTGGAGATCCATTGCAGCCGACCTTCTGAGCAGAGATGGCACGTGAAATGAACTGAATGTACCACATCTATACGCCCCATTTGCACATTTATACACTTCTTTTTCTTCTTCTTCTTCTTCTTCTTCTTCTTCTTCTTCTTCGTTCTCAACCTCCCCCTATCAAGCCCTGAAAACGGCTTTGCAAGTTGCAGGATGTAATCAGGAGAACGGAATACGTTGTTTCGTAGTTTACAGCTTGACTGCGATATCTGCACCTTTCGGACTGACACATCCAACTTGCTTTTGAAAACACTACTGGCGTGAGACACGGGTGTGTTTGTCCCTATGCTGTTCAACATTGACATGGACACAGCCCGCATCAGAGGTTAGTTTAATTAAAACATCAGAAGTAGAACAGAACTCAATACACGAATTAATCTTTGCAGATGGCCAGTGTCCACTATTACTCTTTACATATGGCCAGTGTCCACTATTACTTTTTACAGATGACCAGTGTCCACTATTACTCTTTACAGATACCAGTGTTCACTATCTTGAATATTTTGACATAGAAACGTGGGAAAACCCCACCTGTTCTAGTGGGGGGGGGGGGGGGGGAATGCCAACTAACGTTGTGTGTCGTGCCTTTTCCATAACCACACGACGTCGTAGGGACATCATTCAGCGTGTCAGTAAGTCTGGCATCTCTCCCCGGATGTGTTCAGTTCATTATAGTAGTGTCTACATTTCTCAGACGCCAATTTCGTGAAGTTCAGCCGTGTGAACTAGGCCATGAAATACGACACAGGTTTAAGCGTAGTGCCATTCATATAGCAGATGTCCAGACCAGGATAATCTGACGGAAGAAATCACACAAAAAACAAAGGAATTAACCAGTCCAAACAGTATAAACAGTATCTTTCTATGTTTCTAAGAATCAACTTCACTGCACTTCCGGTACACCCATAGGTGCTCAGTCTCCCCCTTAGACAATGATGCAGGGTCTGGTTGTACACTCTCCAGCTCCGTCCTCTCATACGCTCCACTCTGCCCGAACCTCGTTTGATGTCGAAACTTTGCCGTCTGTGGATTGCTGATTCATCTATTTTGGTGTCATCATCCAACATCCGGTCGTTGATTGATTTCAATATGTCCCTCCTATCCATCACTAACATGCCAAGGATGGGAGATTGTGAAGCCAAGATGTCAGCTCTTTCGTTGCTATGAACCCCAGCATGACTAGGAGAGCAGATCCATGTCAACCACTGGATATCGATGCCAACTCTGTGCTACCAGTGTCAAACATGGCCTCTAAGTCGAGTGAGATCAGAATTTGGACGAGTGAAATGAAGTGTTTCAGGAAGGTCATCGGTGTTACCAGCAAATACAGAATTCGAAACGACATTCGTAGTATAGCTGGCACTACGTCTTGTTCAGAATACATTTCCAGTCACAAGATAAGCTGGTTCATACATCTCATGAGAATACACCATCATGAGCATTCACCGATAGCTTACAACGATGGTAGATCTGGCTGCAAAGTAGGGAATGGGTGTGGACCAAGCAGGAAGAAAGATGATATTCTAGTTACTGTGCAATGGCACGGGTTGTCAATGATCGACGCAACGCACTTGGCGCAGGATATATGACTTTACCTCCCAACGCCGTTTAACGGTACAAGGGGAAAGAAAACTAACATCCGACTTCACCCAAACATTTTTGGGTAAGGGGTTAGCCATCCATCTTCGATCCCTTCACTTATCTAGTCTGCCATGTTGCAGCCTGTTATACAGGATCTTCACGTGAAGGTGGAGAATTATCAGACAACTTCGGGTCGCTTCCCGCTTTAGCGCATGCACTGTTCAGCATCTTGATCCCATACAACGTCACTTTTCTGCGCAAAACTATGGTCACGAAACATTCACAGAAAGCCTTCCGCACTATGATATAAATCATTAATACATGCAATGAATTACTGTTTTTACTTCAACTTTCTTTCTGTCCATATCAATTTCTGCATAACTACATAATTATTCCCGGGAAATGTTATATTTGTATTAGTTAACAACTCTAGATTTAGTTGTTTTTAAAATGACGTCACAATATAGTAACCACGTATTGATACGCTGGTTTCCATGGTTATTGCTATGCCGTAAAGGGGAAGATAGTTCAGAAATAAGCACAAGTTAACAGCAAATTTAACCTTGTATCAATCGCACATCCAAGAACAGGAGGCGTCATCTGCCTGGCCAAAGGTGTTTTCTAAGGAGAACCGCCATAAACATTCATCATGCGCGAGATTATGCACGTACAGGTCGGCCAATGTGGTAACCAAATTGGATCAAAGGTGAGTTCAGTTCAGTTTACGTGCCTTCCCCGCATCAAGAGTCGGATGCAATGGATCTCCAGTGTACTCTATCTGTTGCCGTAATTGTGCAATCTGAGAGACTTTTTCCAGTCCATCTCCTGATGTTATCCACCCACTGTTCTGCCTCTTGAGTGACTGCCTTCCTCCCTACCCTCCTGTATGGTCTTCAACAAAGAGGTATGCCTTGTTCATTAATTCTCTGTTCACCCAAACTTTTCTAATACCTCCAAATTTATTTTATTCGCTTTCCAAGCAATGCGACCTCATTTTCTATATACCCACATTTCGAAGGCGTCAGTACTCTTTTGCAACTTGTTATTCATTGTCCATGTTTCTGACCCCTAAAGTAGTGACGAGTATACATAACACCTGACAATTCTCATTTTCAAATTCTGATTTATCTGTTTGGATGTCAGTATGTGTCGAATGTTGTCAAATACTATCTTGGCCATACCTATTCTCTTTCGGATTTATTTTTCACAGCTGCCTTCTTCCGTGAGAAATGAGTCTTGTTTTGTGATTATCCATTTAGCAAAGCATGAGCTTTAGCGGTCAGCGATCCAGAGCTGACTACTAGCGTCAGGGCTGGCGACCCAGAGCTGACTGCTAGAGTCAGGACCAGCGACCCACATCTGACTGCTAGAGTCAGGACCAGCGACCCAGAGCTGACTACTAGCGCCAGGACCAGCTACCCAGAGCTGACTGCTAGCGCCAGGGCTGGCGACCCAGAGCTGACTACTAGCGCCAGGACCAGCTACCCAGAGCTGACTGCTAGCGCCAGGACCAGCGACCCACATCTGACTGCTAGAGTCAGGACCAGCGACCCAGAGCTGACTGCTAGCGTCAAGGCCAGCGATCCAGAGCTGACTGCTAGAGGCAGGACCAGCTACCCAGAGCTGACTGCTATCGCCAGGGCCAGCGATCCAGAGCTGACTGCTAGAGTCAGGACCAGCGACCCAGAGCTGACTGCTAGCGTCAGGGCCAGCGACCCACATCTGACTCCTAGCGTCCTACCAAGACCCTTATTCACCTCCATCTGGTGATCCTGCATAACAGGCTGAAATAGAACAGACTGGAGAAGGAATCGGATTGGTAAGGCTAAACCGGTACTCAAAAATGCCTTCTGAAGTCGGATGTGTCGAACTGAAAAGTGCAAATATCGCAGTCAAGCTGTAAACTACGACACAAAACATTCCATTCTGCTACTTGCAAAGCTCTGTCCAGGTCATGGTAGCGGGAGTGAAAAGGTGATTTACGGAAATATCTGATTCGGTAAATGCCACTGTACTGATAAACGGTTATCACTATGCACGAAAATCAGATTAATGCGTACATTGGTCCTGTCAATATCCCTCTATGCTTGTGAGACATGGACAGTTACAGCTGACCTTCAGCAAAGGATACAGGCCTTGGAGATGAGATTTTTCCGAAGACTTTTAAATGTCACGTACAAAGATCGAGTTACAAATGAGGAAATACGAGATAGAATTACACCAGCAATAGGGCCTTTTGAAGACCTCTTGGCAATCGTAAAAAGAAGAAAACTCGCTTGGTACGGTCACATATCGAGATCAAATGGTTTTGCAAATACGATCCTGCGCGGAAAGATGCAAGGCAGACGACGAAGAGGCCGGCCCAAAAAAGGGTGGGAGGACAACATAAAAGAATAAACCAATCTCCGACCAGAAGAGCTACATGCAGAGGCCGCTGGTAGAGATGGGTGGCGTGGAGTTGTGAGGATGCCTTCATATGTGCCCCAACGACCTCACTGGTTACGGGATGACCTGACGACCTGATCTGAATGCCCCTGTGCATGAGGCACACAATGAGGCTCGTTCTGGAGATATCTTCATAACCTGACCCTGAAAGGCAAAACAGGATCAGCGAAAATGAGAAGGTAGTGAGAGTTTAAGAGCAAACGACGAAGAAGATTTTCCATTTGTGCCGTGGGGAGTCGTAGTTTTATGTCCAATGCTAGACGTGTCGCTGAAATAGTCCTCACCGCAAATGATTTAGAATATCATCAACATTTCTTTTCCATCTAATTCTCGATCTGCCATGGTTGCTAAAACCCAATCGTCGTGCGTTATAGGCGCGCATGGGTAGTTGGTCAGATTGCAGTCTCATTAGGTGACCGATTGATTCTCTCCTCATCAATAAATTTAGTGCAGGGTCTTGCTTTAACTATTTTTCTCACATCTTTTTTGGGCATTCTGTCTCTGCTTGACAGGTTGATTGTTTTCTGGAGGCATTTCATTTCACATGTCGGAATCTTTCTCCCTAGAGATTTAGTTTAAAGTCCATGTTTAGCAATGATAACAGAGGATTGGCATGAAAATACCGTTGATCAGCATTCTTGTAGTTGACATGTTTGTGTCAGGGTGCTTCAATAGTTGTGACATCTGGTATGCAATTTGCATTTTGCTTTTTGACATCTGATCTAAATGTATGTCTAAACATCCATCCTGTGTGAAAATACTGCCCAAGAACTTGAATTCCTGGACGTGTTTAATCTTGGTCCCTTTTACCGTAATGGGAATTCCGTGGCGAAGTGGTTAAGCCGTCGGTCTCGTGATCGGGCGGTATGAGTGAAATGACCTACAGATATGGTGTGTCAGCTGTGATCTAAGCCAGCTAATTGATGCATGAACAGTCTTTAACAGACATGCTCTATACCTCAATCGTTTTCACTTGAGCTGTCTGCTTAGGCTGCTCTGGATCAGGTGACAGAACGAAGTGCCTAACTCTGAAATTCTTAGCAAGTAATATTTTGAGCATTCCTGCACTTCAGAAATAGACTTAGCTGCTATGGACGAGACATATTGCCCGCATGTCAGATGAGCGCAATTCTACGCAGTTGTAATACTGTGAGCTCACAGCGGGCAGACGCTTACTAGGAAGGCAGAAAAAAATGTCATGGAAACTTCCATGTTGATGTTACCTCCAGGGAGATGCTTGCGCTAAACCGTACCCCCTGACGAGCTAGTATCACCGAAGGTGCTCAGATTGCAGAAGTACAGCCATAGTGAAAATTCAGCGAAAACGTGCTGCCCTAAAAAACAAAACGATTTCACAGCGGCTCCACTGAATGCGGCAGAGTACACCGTTCCGGAATTGGTCTTTACAGCCATCAGAGAACACATTTTGCAGCAATAGTCTGACGCTGTCACCATCTTCGCCTTCGATGGGCAACTATTATCAATCATTAGTATTATAAGCCAGTTATCTTTATTACTGGGCGAATTATCAGCCGCGAATCAAACATGGGTGTATCAGAATGACGGATAGGACAACGGGTGGCACTGCTGTGCCCAGTGAAATATCCCATGGTGATGTTCCCATCAGTCTCCTGATGTCATCGTTTCTGATCCTGTCTCTTCTTGTTGCACCAAATATTTTTCGCAGTCATTTCATATCGTCTGTTACAATGTGCCGTTTTTCATTGGATGTTAGTGTCCAGTTGTTATATTGGTAGCTTAGTGGAGGGACGAGAATCGTGTTGTATAAAGAAGCTCTTTTTGTAGTTGTCACCTACTTGTAATTAAGTTTAGGAGTTTATTGTCCAATAATATGATTTGCCTTGATCTTTATTGGGTTTTCGCTGTGATTCTTCCGTCTGCTGATAACGTGCTCCATACGTATGTGAAATCTTTCACCTGTTTGATTTGTTGCTTCTCACGGGCGATATTGATGTCTCCGACTATTCTAGAAGCTTTCATGACCTCAGTTTCTTTTTTCTACGGTGATTTTCATGATGTATTCTTGACATGCTGTATTTAGTTTAGCAAATTCTTGCTGCAATTGTGTTTCCGAAGTTGCTATGCTTGATCGTCAGCGAAAAGAAAATCATTTCAGAGTTCACCAATGTTGCTACCTTCCTTTGCGGTGGTTGTCTTACAAATGTGGTCTACATATGTAAATAACACCATCTCGTCCTCCCCCCTTACCTTGAAATCCACACGCTCTCTGAACCTGCCCGTCTCTTTCTCCTTTTAAGCTGTCCAAGCACCCTGCTAATCAGTTCCCCCACCCGAAATTGCTATCTTCCAATGGGAGCTAACATTTTTCTTGTCGCTAATTCTTTTCACAGTTTCTTCGTATTTTCCGTTGCCCTTTCGGACACCTTTACCCACTTGCACACTGCAACAGCAACATAAAAACTATCTTTAACAATTCATACTTCTCTAAAGGTTCTGTCATTAAAAAGACAGGCACAAAATTGTCAGTAATAATTACACAAACCAAAAGCCTGAGTCTTCTGCGGATGTACTGAATATATACCAGAAATAGAACGCACCAAATTCGCGCCTTGTTCTCAAAATATCTTTGATGGTGCTCTTTGGGGGTGCTAACTTTGGTGGTGCTAACCTTTGTGGTGCTCACTTTGGTGGTGCTCCCTTTCACTTTGGTGGTGCTAACTTTGAGGGTGCTAACTTTGATGGTGCTCATTTTGATGGTGCTAACTTTGGTGGTGCTCACTGACTTTGATGGTGCTCACTTTGGTGGTGCTAACTTTGGTGGTGCTAACTTTGGTGGTGCTCACTTTGATGTGCTAACTTGATAGTGCACGTAATTTTATTTCAAACAAACACGCAGAGAAACCTAGAGAATTATGTAATAGGATTATAATTTAATATTATATCTTCCGTAACTATGATCGATAAATTATGATTATTTTTTATATTTTTGGTATAATCAATGCGTGATAATTATATGTTTCGTCCATAGTTTTGATTAATAAGATATGAATATTATTTTTTGTTAATCTGAAGTAATGATAAATAAATTCGGGTTTATAAATCTTATGTAGTTTTGATCAATAACTGATTATTATTTAATCGTATGTCGTTATTATCAATAAGTTATGAGTATTTAATCTCCGGTAATTATGATAAAAAAGCGATGATTATTTAATCTTAGATGGTTATTATCAGTAAGGGATGATTATTTAATCACAGGTAGTTATGATCAGAAAGTGATGATTATTTTATGTTATATAGTATTGATAAAGTGATTATTTTCTTATGTAATATTTACACATAAGTGATGATTATGTTATTTTATGTAGTTGAAATCAACATGTGATTATTATTTTATATTATGTAGTATCTTATGGCTGTTCTGCATTCTGAACACCGTTGGTGATAATAGCTCTTCAGGCGGTAGGATCATGAGTGAGCCTCACACAGGAGAAGATTACTGAGGAAGTCAAAGAATACCCTGGATGGAATTACGAAATACAGAGAGATAAATGGAAACATAAAAGCCAAGATGAAAAAGGACAATGCATAATGGATAACTGCACAGTGCTCAAGTATCGAACAAAATATGGGAAGAAACGATGTCAAGGGGGCATATAAAATAGTAAGGCATATACAACGCAATACAACGATTCAGGATAAGGGAGGGAAATGTCTCACAGAAGCCCAAAACATTCGGGCGCATTTGGGAGAGAACTGCTCTGAATTATATATGCATGAGGGTCGGGGTGGCCCAGGAAATGCAATCGCCCCCAAAATATTAGACGAGAATCAATCGATAACAAGAGAGGAAGTAACTGAAGTGATAAAGATGCTGAAAAGGGGGAAAGCTGTGTGTGTAAGTGTAATATCCCAGCAGAGCTCCTACAAGTGGGAGGTGGGGTAATAATTGAGGCTCTGGCATACATCTGTAACAGAGTTTGTCGGACAGGAGAGTGGCCAACCATCTGGACTAAATCTGTGGTTTTACCGCTGCCTAAATCAGGGAACCTAAAGATGTGTCAGAACTTTAGAATATTTAGCCGCATTAGTCATCCTAGAAAGTTCTATTAATAATAATCATTCTTAGATTAAAACCACAGGCAGAGAATATCATTGCTGAAGAGCAAGCAGGGTTTCGAGCGGGAAGAAGTACCGCTGAACGGATATTTAATCTGCGGTTATTAAATGAGAAATACTTAGAGTATCAACAACACATATATCATGTCTTCATCGATTTCAAAAAGGCGTTCGACAGAGTCTGGTATACCGCGCTATGGACAATAATGAAGCATTACTTGACCAATAGTAATATTGTGAAGGTAATTGAGAATCTTTATGAGCAGGCGTCAAGTGCAGTTTCTGTAGATGGAATACTAGGCGAATGGTTCCGCGCGTCTGTTGGGGTGAGACAGGGTTGTATACTCTCTCCAACACTCTTCAATGTATTCTTGGAAAGAATAATGGAGGCGGCCCTGGAGAGACACGTTGGTACGTTCAGAATAGGTGGCAAGACGATTACAAACCTACGATTTGCAGATGATATAGATGGTCTAGCAGGCACGGAAACGGAACCCCAGGAGCTGATTAGTAGATTGGACAGAGCGGCCCAGAGCTATTGCTTGGAGATAAATGCAGAGAAAACAAAGCTGATGACTAATAACGTGGAAGGGTTTACACCTGTGATAAAAGCAAATGGTCAGAAACTCGAAGTTGTACACCGGTTCAAGTATCTGGGATCACTGATCAGGGTCGAGGGCTCGCAGCCTGAGATAATTCCCAGAATAGCACAGACAACAGCGGCGCTTACGCGTTTGATACCCATATGGCAGGATAAGCGGCTCGCCCCCCAGCATGAACGTTAGACTAATGCGCTAGTTGGTGCTCTCAATATTGTGGTATACCTGTGAGACTTGGTCCATTACTGCGGATATCCAGTACAGTATACATGCAATGGAAATGAGGTGCTTTAGAAAACTCTTAAATGTTACATATAAGGATCGTGTCACGAACGTAGAAATACGACGAAGAGTGGAAAGCGGAATTGGGCCTTTTGGGGATCTGTTCACAGCTATCAAAAGGCAAAAGATGTCTTGGTATGGGCACGTCACGAGGTCCAGCGGAATTACAAATTCGATACTTCATGGTTCCGTACCAGGAAAGAGAGGGCGGGGTCCTCCATGGAAGAGATGGACAGACATCACTGAGTGGTTAAACCTTCGTGCCGGTGAGGTACGACTGGCGACAGCCGACAGAGAGAGATGTCGTGGGATGGTAGGGGTGTCTTCAAGTGTGCCCCAACGACCTGATGAACTAAACTGAACTGAGTATTGATAGACAAGGGATTATTTTATCTTATATAGTATTTGTAGATAAGTGATTACTTTATTTCATATAGTATTTGTAGATAAGTGATTATTTTATCTTATATAGTATGGATGGATAAGTGATTATTTTATCTTATATAGTATTGATAGAAAAGTGATTATTATTTTATTTATGTAGTTGTGATCGATAAATTCTGATTATTTTTTATCATCAGTTTTGGGAAGTTATATCTGATGAGCATGGAATCGACCCGACAGGCACCTATGTTGGAGATAATGACCTTCAACTAGAGAGAATCAACGTGTATTACAACGAGGCAGCAGGTATGACTTCCCTCCAGGCTGAAACTCCATGAAGAATCTGTGGAGACGGTTATTTCATGGAAGCCTGTACCGATGCAATTTGTGTGGGCTTGCAGTGGTTCTTTCTTTAGCTATCCACTCTACGGTTTGAGATTGATATGCTCATTCACACCCTTTCTTTCGTGGATTTTGACGCAGTGAATAGACGGGGGAGGGGTGGGGGCATAAGAGCATCTGAGTAGTATAGCAGTAAAGAACTCGCTCGCCAGATGTTTTTTTCTTTGGGTTTGTTTGTTTTTTTTGCGTTGGCCTTATTTCTCGATTCTCCAAGGCAGTATGCGTTGCACTATGTTTTTATTTTGCGCCTGTCGGTCGACTGCATCCGATTTCGGCATGTATTTTATGTGAGGGTCTTCTTCCTCCTGCATTGTCTAAGGGTTTGCTTCCCCAGGGTAACGGCCGGTGCTGTGATTGGTAAGCGAACCCAGCACCTTCGGATTGTGAGCCGTGTCACTTAGCCATTAGTCCCCTCCCTACACGCTCCTCACAGTAAAGGGCCAGGTACGGTTATTGTTATCGGCACGCTCCAGCCAATCAAGCCGTAATAAGATGATTGTCTTAGTGAGTGTGGAGCATCTAGTCTAGTTGATAGTGTGCTGGCTTACTAGACTGAAATTACAGCGTTCCAGGCTTCGAATTCACAGACGAACAGAGAATAATCCGCGACGCTGTTCGTGCCTGGTATGACCGCTCCCCTAGTCGACCCAGTTGTAAATTGGTACCAGATGTATGAGTTGGGGGAGGTAAAAACAGCGAGGAAGGGAACTGGCCTGCCCACCTCATAGATAAGAATATGTCTTTTCAATGAAGTCGCCCCCACTTTATCGTCGACGGTAGCGTATCTTTGCCTAGTGAGTGCAGTGGGCGAATTAATTCACCTTTAGTGAATACAGCATCAATACAGCATGACCTTGGGGCGAAACGTCTGTTTCACAATACCAACGCACCAGGTTCGGATCCCACTGTGTTCAATTTGACAGACATGTGATTTATTTTGTTTCTCTGAGATCGCTCTTCCCCTTTCCAAAAGTAATGGTAACCTACCGTGTTGTACACCTAATGTAACTTCTTTATACTAGTTTAGAATACTCTGCAGAGTCGGTATACAACCAGTTTATTTCACATTTACGTTATCTAAAAACTGTGCGCATACAATCTATTTTTAATGCATTAATTGACTTTTCCTCTACTATTTCCTGGGGCAATGCATTCCCAAGCATTCACCACTCTCTGGCTAAAGAAATATTTCCTAATATCTAATCTGAACCTTTCTTTAATAAATGTATAGCTACGCCCTCTTGTTCTTGTTGGTGGTTGTATTTTGAAGAACGTGTTATAGTCTAATTTATCCGTTCTTTTGATCATCTTATAAACCTGTGTTGTCACCTCCAGTTCTTGTCTATTCTAGACACTGTAGGCCTGTTTTTTCTTGAGTCTTTCCTCGTAGCTGTAATTCTGGAATCTCACTATCAGCTTTGTCGCTCTTCTGTGTTTACTGCCAAGAAACTTATAACAGCCAAATAGGCTGACGGTTGTAAGAAGCGACGTTCTGCAAAGGACGTGTTACTTTTAGAGATTCATTCAATCAATCAATCAATCGAATAATTAATAAACCATTAACCCTTTTGAGTGGTAGGCTTGTCATGGTGGAAATAACAACACCAAAAAAATCATCCATAGTATTCCATACTTGGTTCCATGAAGGAGTTTGGACAAACCATGGCCTGTCCCTTCTTTAATATTATCAACCCATGACTTTCTTTGTCCTCCTCGCTTCATTCTTCCTTCGACTGTTTCCTGCAATATCATTTTAAGATGGAGATGAATCGTTACATGTCCCAACCCTGTCAGTTTTTGACGTTTCCCAAGTGACAGATATTGTTCCTGTTGACCTGTCATAGAAGTTAATTTATATCTGACGTCAACATTTTGTTGTATGTTCTACATAAAAATGCACATAAATTAACCCATAAAAATATGTAGAAACATAAAAAATGCATATAAATTAATCCATAAAAATATTTTGAAACACATTAAAAATGCAAAATAAATTAACCCATAAACATATGTAGAAACACATTAAAAGTGCATATAAATTAACCCATAAAAATATGTAGAGACACATAAAAATGCACATAAATTAACCTATAAAGAAATGTAGAAACATAAAAAAGACAGGAATACATACAAAAGATATAGGAATATATATAAAAAAAGAACATATAGAAAATAGAGGAACACATAGAAAATAAAGAGGAACATGTAGAAAATAAAGAAGAACACATAGAAAATAAAGAGGAACATAAAAAATAAAGAAGTACACATAGAAAATAAAGAGGAACATGGAAAATAAAGAGGAATATAGAAAATAAAGAGGAACACATACAAAAGAGTGATTAACATTGAAATATAGAGGAACACAAATAGAAGATGGGAAAACACATAAAAAGATAGATGAACACATAAAAAGGATAAAGTAACACATACAAAAGAGGAACACATTGAACAAAGTAACAAATAGAAAAGATGGGAAAACGCAAACAAAGATAGAGAGACATTGAACAGATGGAAAAACACATAAACCAGATAGAGGAATATAGAAAAGATGGAAAACCCATACAATAGATAGAGGAATATAGATAAGATGGAGAAACACATAAAACGGACATAGGAACCTAGAAAATATGGGAAATCGCATAGAGCAGATAAAGGAACATAGAAAAGAGGGGAAAACATATAAAACAGAGGAACATAGATAAGATTGAAAAACACATGAAACAGAGGACCATAGATAGGATGGAGAAACAAATAAAACGGATAGAGGAACATAGATAAGATGGAAAAACACATAAAACAGGAACATAGATAAGATGGAAAAATACATAAAACAGAGGACCATAGATAAGATGGAGAAACAAATAAAACAGAGGAACATAGAAAAGATGGAAAAACACATGCAAAGGATAGAGGAACGCTGACAAAAGAGAAACAGGTACAAAAGATATGTCGATATGTCATAGTAATTTATTGTAATTATATTCAGGTGATCGATATGTCACACAGAACGTGCACACGTCGCAAAGAGTTTAGCATTGGAAACGACACATTCATAGGATAACTAAATAACGGAACTTGCATGTATTTACTATCAGTGCAACTACAATAGAGTCTTCGGGAAACAAAGATGGATATGCAGTTGGTTTCAGGGCAGGATTATGTGAAAGGATCACTCTAAATTGTGATTTGTTGTGTTCTGTGCCGTGAATTTGTTTTATATCTCTGTGAGGAGCATTGATTAATTATAAACCTTAGCACAATAGCAGTTCCGTTATTTAGTCATCCTAAGAATGTGACGTTTCAAAGTGTTTTCCTCGTGAGTCAGTAGGCCAGTATCTACAGTATGCTGTGGTACAGCCATCGTGGACACTTGGCAAAAGCGCGCTAACCGAAGAAAGGAATACTCACAAGGATCCCACAGCCGGCTTTCCTGAATGTGGCAGGGTGTGCCGTTCCAGGATTGGTCTTTACAGCCATCAGAAAACTCATTTCGCAGCAATAGACTCCTGCTGTCGTCATCTTCGTTTGCGATGGGCAACTGTTTACTATTGTTATATCACAGTAATGTATTGTAATTATCTTCAGGTGGTCGATACGTCCCCAGGGCGGCTCTAGTGGACCTTGAACCTGGCTCAATAGACTGGGTCAGGTCAGGTCGCTTTGGAACTATCTTTCGTCCGGACAACTTCGTCTCTGGGAAAGGAGGAGCAGCCAATAACTGGGCGAAAGGTGAGGGGTGTGTCGTGTTTGTCCGTTCTTCAAAAGATTAGATTAACTCTTAGACTACAGAAGCCATTCAATGTGGCTTGTTGTCAGTACTTGTTTTTACTGAAGCCACTTAGAGTGGCTTGTTATGTTAAATCTGTATAAGCAAAGTTTGAAGAACGATGGTCTGATTCTTTAAGATTGTGACTAGATTAAGTGTGTCGTTTTACACGTGTATGTTTGTGAGTGTATGTGTCTGTGTGTGTGTGTGTGTTCTGGGAGACAGTGATCTCGCTTGTGTTGTAGCATATACATTATTCGTCGGAAAGAAAAAATATTTTTAAATAGTTTTTATTACATTTTTTTAAATCTATCAAACTATCATCATGTGGTTAGTTATTTCCGTAGTCGAGGTTCACTATGAAGATTTATATGGCTGAGGAATAAAAGCCGCTTGTCAGTGCAGTCGCCATGAACTGTACGGGCAAGATTGTTAGGTTACCTCTGATAGGAAAATGTATAAGCCTTACTGAGGTGTTTGAATGCATCTTCTCGCGGTTAGAAGTTCGACATCCAAACCACTCGGCCAGACGCTACTCTATAGGTTACAGATGGCATTATCACTGGAGGAAGGGATGGAGATGGTGTGTTTTTTTTACAATTGGAGATACTGCCTTTTACCAATGAGGAAAGTATTTCCTACCGTTGGAGATATTGCTTTTTACTATTGAAAAACGTTTCATTTTAACAATGGGAGACTGGGAGTGACCCCTGTCTACAGTTGGTGAAAGTATGGTTTAGCATTGGGGATATTGCTTTTTACGGTTGAGACGACACTTTTTAGTATTGGAGATAGTACTTTTTACGGTTGAGACGACACTTTTTACCATAAAGATAATTCCTTTTTACGGTTGAGACGACACTTTTTAGTATTGGAGATAGTACTTTTTACCGTGGAGATAATTGCTTTTTACGGTTGAGACGACACTTTTTACCATAAAGATAATTCCTTTTTACCGTGGAGATAATTGCTTTTGGCTATTGAACATAATTACACTTTTCTGTTGGAGATAATTGCTTTCTAGCAAAAGGAGAAAGTACTTTTTAACATTGGGTATATTACTTTTTACCATTAAATGTAGTACTTTTGAACATTAGAGATAGTACTTTTAACATTAGAGATAGTACTTGTTCTGCAACTCCCCCCCCCCACCCCCCCCCCACCCCAAACCCCACCTTCACCATCTCTCCTCCATTTCAAATGGGTCAACAGCCTGGATGGTGCATCTAACCTCCCCCCACCCCAAGGTTGAACAGTCTGGATAGTGCATGCAACTTCTCCCCCCCCCCCCCAAGGTTGAACAGTCAGGGTGGTGCATGCAACCTGCCCCCCACCCAAAGTTGAACAGTCTGGATAGTGCATGCAACCTCTTCCCCTCCCCCCAAAGGTTGAACAGTCTGGAAAGTGCATGCCACCTCTCCCTCCCCCAAGAATGAACAAACTGGATGGTGCATGCAACCCCCCCCCCCCCCCAAGGTTAAACAGTCTGGATAGTGCCTGCAACCTCCCCCCTTAAAGTTGAGCAGTCTGGATAGTGCCTGCAACCTACCCTCCCCAAGATTGTACAGTGTGGATAGTGCATGCAACCCCCCCCCCTCCCCAAGGATGAACAGTCTGGATAGTGCCTGCAATCCCCTTTCTCCCCAAGGTTGAACAGTCTGGATAGTGCCTGCAATCCCCTTTCTCCCCAAGGTTGAACAGTCTGGATAGTGTCTGCAAACCCCTCCCCCTCCCCCCCCCTAAGGTTGAACAGTTTGGATAGTGCCTGCAACCCCCCCCCCCTCCCCCTCCAAAGGTTGAACAGTCTGGATAGTGCCTGCAAACCCCCCCCCCCCCAAGTTGAACAGTCTGGATAATGCCTGCAAACCTCCTCCCCCCCCCCCATTGTTCGCTTCTTTTCCCCCTCGTCATTTCCACATCCACCCTCTTACCTCCCCAAATCGGTGAACAGCCTGGATGGTAAACTAACAATCTAACTCGACAGGTCACTACACGGATGGAGCCGAGCTGGTGGACAGCATCATGGAGATTGTCCGCAAGGAGGCGGAGCAATGTGACTGCTTGCAGGGCTTCCAGCTGACGCACTCGCTAGGGGGCGGTACTGGGTCTGGCCTGGGCACTCTCATCATTAGCAAGGTCAGAGAGGAATATCCGGACCGGATCATGTGCTCCTACTCCGTCGTGCCCTCACCCAAGGTCAGTCTTCGCCAGTTATAAATAGTTTTGGGTTTTTCTTGGTAGAGATCCTTGGACATCGGTGGATGCCCCGAAAGGGGTAGAAAGAAATGGAGAGACGGTAAACTGCTGGGGGTTTTGTAAGAGGTGACTTTGTGAAGGGAACAGTTCCAAGATAGCTGCAATGGTTGGTTGGGTGGGTGGTTGGTTGGTTGGGTGGTTGGTTGGTTGGGTGGGTGGTTGATTGGTTGGGTGGGTGGGTGGGTGGTTGATTGGTTGGTTGGTTGGGTGGTTGGTTGGGTGGGTGGGTGGTTGGGTGGGTGGCTGGTTGGGTGGTTGGTTGGGTGGGTGGTTGATTGGTTGGGTGGTTGGTTGGGTGGGTGGTTGATTGGTTGGGTGGTTGATTGGTTGGTTGGGTGGGTGGTTGATTGGGTGGGTGGTTGATTGGTTGGGTGGGTGGGTGGTTGATTGGGTGGATGGGTGATTGATTGGGTGAGTGGGTGGTTGGTTGATTGGTTGGGTGGTTGATTGGTTGGGTGGGTGGTTGGTTGATTGGGTGAGTGGGTGGTTGGTTGATTGGTTGGGTGGTTGATTGGTTGGGTGGGTGGTTGATTGGGTGGGTGGGTGGTTGATTGGTTGGGTGGGTGGTTGATTGGTTGGGTAGGTGGTTGATTGATTGGGTGAGTGGGTGGTTGGTTGATTGGTTGGGTGGTTGATTGGTTGGGTGGGTGGTTGATTGGGTGGGTGGGTGGTTGATTGGTTGGGTGGGGGATTGGTTGGGTGGGTGGTTGATTGGTTGGGTGGGTGGTTGGGTGGGTGGGTGGTTGATTGGGTGGGTGGTTGATTGGTTGGGTGGGTGGGTGGTTGATTGGTTGGGTGGTTGATTGGTTGGGTGGGTGGTTGATTGGGTGGGTGGTTGATTGGTTGGGTGGTTGGTTGATTGGTTGGGTGGTTGGTTGATTGGTTGGGTGGGGGATTGGTTGGGTGGGTGGTTGATTGGTTGGGTGGGTGGTTGGGTGGGTGGGTGGTTGATTTGGTGGGTGGTTGATTGGTTGGGTGGGTGGGTGGTTGGTTGATTGGTTGGGTGGTTGATTGGTTGGGTGGGTGGTTGATTGGGTGGGTGGTTGATTGGTTGGGTGGTTGGTTGATTGGTTGGGTGGTTGGTTGATTGGTTGGGTGGTTGATTGGTTGGGTGGGTGGTTGATTGGGTGGGTGGTTGATTGGTTGGGTGGTTGATTGATTGGGTGAGTGGGTGGTTGGTTGATTGGTTGGGTGGTTGATTGGTTGGGTGGGTGGTTGATTGGGTGGGTGGTTGATTGGTTGGGTGATTGGTTGGGTGGTTGGTTGATTGGTTAAGTGGGTGGTTGATTGGGTGGGTGGGTGGTTGATTGGCTGGGTGGGCGGTTGATTGGTTGGGTGGTTGGTTGGGTGGTTGATTGGTTGGGTGGGTGGTTGATTGGTTGGGTGGGTGGTTGAGTGGTTGGTTCATTGGTTGGGTGGGTGGTTAATTGGGTGGGTGGTTGATTGGATGGGTGGTTGATTGGTTGGGTGGGTGGTAGATTTTTGATTGATTGGGTGGTTGATTGGTTGGTTGGGTGGGTGGTTGATTGGTTGGGTGGGTGGTTGATTGGTTGGGTGGTTGATTGATTGGGTGGGTGGGTGGTTGATTGGTTGGGTGGGTGGTTGATTGGGTGGGTGGTTGATTGGTTGGGTGGTTGATTGGTTGGGTGGGTGGTTGGTTGGTTGGGGGGTGGTTGATTGGTTGGGTGGTTGATTGATTGGTGGGTGGGTGGTTGATTGGTTGGGTGGGTGGTTGATTGGTTGGGTGGTTGATTGGTTGGGTGGGTGGTTGGTTGGTTGGGTTTGTGGTTGATTGATTGAGTGGGTGGTTGGTTGGTTGGGTGATTGATTGATTGGGTGGGTGGTTGGTTGGTTGGGTGGGTGGTTGGTTGGTTGGGTTGGTGGTTGATTGATTGGGTTGGTGGTTGATTGGTTGGGTGGTTGATTGATTGGTGGGTGGTTGATTGGTTGGGTGGGTGGTTGATTGGGTGGGTGGGTGGATGATTGGTTGGGTGGTTGATTGGTTGGGTGGTTGGTTGGTTTGGTGGGTGGTTGATTGATTGGGTGGGTGGTTGATTGGTTGGGTGGTTGATTGATTGGGTGGGTGGTTGATTGGTTGGGTGGTTGGTTGGTTGGTTGGGTGGGTGGGTGGGTGGTTGATTGATTGGGTTGGTGGTTGATTGGTTGGGTGGGTGGTTGATTGGGTGGGTGGGTGGTTGATTGGTTGTGTGGGTGGTTGATTGATTGGGTGGGTGGTTGATTGGTTGGGTGGGTGGTTGTTTTTTTGGGTGGTTGGGTGGGTGGTTGATTGATTGGGTTGGTGGTTGATTGGTTGGGTGGGTGGGTTGTTGATTGGCTGGGTGGGTAGTTGATTGGGTGGGTGGGTGGTTGATTGGTTGGGTTGGTGGTTGACTGGTTGGGTGGGTGGTTGATTGGTTGGGTGGTTGGTTGGTTGGTTGGGTGGGTGGGTGTTTGGTTGGGTGGGTGGTTGATTGGTTGAGTGGGTGGTTGGTTGGTTGGGTGGGTGGTTGATTTATTTGGTTGGTGGTTGATTGGTTGGGTGGGTGGTTGATTGGTTGGGTAGGTGTTTGGTTTGGTGGGTGGTTGATTGGTTGAGTGGGTGGTTGGTTGGTGGGGTGGGTGGTTGATTGGTTGGGTGGTTGGTTGGTTAGGTGGGTGGTTGGTTGGGTGGGTTGTTGATTGATTGGGAGGGTGATTGGTTGGGTGGGTGGTTGGTTTTGTTGGTGGTTGGTTGGGTGGGTGGGTGGTTGATTGGTTTGGTGGGTGATTGGTTGGGTGAGTGGTTGATTGGTTTGGTGGGTGGGTGGTTGATTGGTTAGGTGGGTGGTTGGTTGATTGGTTAGGTGGGTGGTTGATTGGTTTGGTGGGTGGTTGATTGGTTGGGTGGGTGGATGGTTGATTGGTTAGGTGGGTGGTTGATTGGTTTGGTGGGTGGTTGATTGGTTGGGTGGGTGGTTGATTAGTTGGTTGGTTGATTGGTTGGTATATTGGATGGTTGGTTGAGTGGGTGGTTCGTTGGATGGGTGGTTGGGCGGTTCGTTGGTTGGTTGAGTGGGTCGTTGGTTGGATGGGTGGGTGGGTGGTAGATTAGTTTGATGGGTGGTTGATTGGTTGGGCGGGTGGGTTGTTCATTATTTGGGTGGGTGGGTGGTTGATTGGTTGGTTCGTTCGTTGGTTCGTTGATTGGTTGGGTGGTTGATTGGTTGGGTGGGTGGTTGATTGGGTGGGTGGTTGATTGGTTGGGTGGTTGGTTGATTGGTTGGGTGGTTGGTTGATTGGTTGGGTGGGGGATTGGTTGGGTGGGTGGTTGATTGGTTGGGTGGGGGGGTTGGGTGGGTGGGTGGTTGATTTGGTGGGTGGTTGATTGGTTGGGTGGGTGGGTGGTTGGTTGATTGGTTGGGTGGTTGATTGGTTGGGTGGGTGGTTGATTGGGTGGGTGGTTGATTGGTTGGGTGGTTGGTTGATTGGTTGGGTGGTTGGTTGATTGGTTGGGTGGTTGATTGGTTGGGTGGGTGGTTGATTGGGTGGGTGGTTGATTGGTTGGGTGGTTGATTGATTGGGTGAGTGGGTGGTTGGTTGATTGGTTGGGTGGTTGATTGGTTGGGTGGGTGGTTGATTGGGTGGGTGGTTGATTGGTTGGGTGGTTGGTTGATTGGTTGGGTGGTTGGTTGATTGGTTAAGTGGGTGGTTGATTGGGTGGGTGGGTGGTTGATTGGCTGGGTGGGCGGTTGATTGGTTGGGTGGTTGGTTGGGTGGTTGATTGGTTGGGTGGGTGGTTGATTGGTTGGGTGGGTGGTTGAGTGGTTGGTTCATTGGTTGGGTGGGTGGTTGATTGGGTGGGTGGTTGATTGGATGGGTGGTTGATTGGTTGGGTGTGTGGTAGATTGGGTGGGTGGGTGGTTGATTGATTGGGTGGGTGGTTGATTGGGTGGGTGGGTGGTTGATTGGTTGGGTGGTTGATTGATTGGGTGGGTGGGTGGTTGATTGGTTGGGTGGGTGGTTGATTGGGTGGGTGGTTGATTGGTTGGGTGGTTGATTGGTTGGGTGGGTGGGTGGTTGATTGGTTGGGTGGTTGATTGATTGGTGGGTGGGTGGTTGATTGGTTGGGTGGGTGGTTGATTGGTTGGGTGGTTGATTGGTTGGGTGGGTGGTTGGTTGGTTGGGTTTGTGGTTGATTGATTGAGTGGGTGGTTGATTGGTTGGGTGATTGATTGATTGGGTGGGTGGTTGATTAGTTGGGTGGTTGGTTGGTTGGGTGGGTGGTTAGTTGGTTGGTTGGGTGGGTGGTTGATTGGTTGGGTAGGTGGTTGATTGATTGGGTGAGTGGGTGGTTGGTTGATTGGTTGGGTGGTTGATTGGTTGGGTGGGTGGTTGATTGGGTGGGTGGGTGGTTGATTGGTTGGGTGGGGGATTGGTTGGGTGGGTGGTATATTGGTTGGATGGGTGGTTGGGTGGGTGGGTGGTTGATTGGGTGGGTGGTTGATTGGTTGGGTGGGTGGGTGGTTGATTGGTTGGGTGGTTGATTGGTTGGGTGGGTGGTTGATTGGGTGGGTGGTTGATTGGTTGGGTGGTTGGTTGATTGGTTGGGTGGTTGGTTGATTGGTTGGGTGGTTGATTGGGTGGGTGGTTGATTGATTGGGTGAGTGGGTGGTTGGTTGATTGGGTGGTTGGTTGATTGGTTGGGTGGGTGGTTGATTGGGTGGGTGGTTGATTGGTTGGGTGGTTGATTGGTTGGGTGGTTGGTTGATTGGTTAAGTGGGTGGTTGATTGGGTGGGTGGGTGGTTGATTGGCTGGGTGGGCGGTTGATTGGTTGGGTGGTTGGTTGGGTGGTTGATTGGTTGGGTGGGTGGTTGATTGGTTGGGTGGGTGGTTGAGTGGGTGGTTCATTGGTTGGGTGGGTGGTTGATTGGGTGGGTGGTTGATTGGATGGGTGGTTGATTGGTTGGGTGGGTGGTAGATTGGGTGGGTGGGTGGTTGATTGATTGGGTGGGTGGTTGATTGGGTGGGTGGGTGGTTGATTGGTTGGGTGGTTGATTGATTGGGTGGGTGGGTGGTTGATTGGTTGGGTGGGTGGTTGATTGGGTGGGTGGTTGATTGGTTGGGTGGTTGATTGGTTGGGTGGGTGGTTGGTTGGTTGGGTGGGTGGTTGATTGGTTGGGTGGTTGATTGATTGGTGGGTGGGTGGTTGATTGGTTGGGTGGGTGGTTGATTGGTTGGGTGGTTGATTGGTTGGGTGGGTGGTTGGTTGGTTGGGTTTGTGGTTGATTGATTGAGTGGGTGGTTGATTGGTTGGGTGATTGATTGATTGGGTGGGTGGTTGATTAGTTGGGTGGTTGGGTGGGTGGTTGGTTGGTTGGGTTGGTGGTTGATTGATTGGGTTGGTGGTTGATTGGTTGGGTGGTTGATTGATTGGTGGGTGGTTGATTGGTTGGGTGGGTGGTTGATTGGGTGGGTGGGTGGATGATTGGTTGGGTGGTTGATTGGTTGGGTGGTTGGTTGGTTTGGTGGGTGGTTGATTGATTGGGTGGGTGGTTGATTGGTTGGGTGGTTGATTGATTGGGTGGGTGGTTGATTGGTTGGTTGGTTGGGTGGGTGGGTGGGTGGTTGATTGATTGGGTTGGTGGTTGATTGGTTGGGTGGGTGGTTGATTGGGTGGGTGGGTGGTTGATTGGTTGTGTGGGTGGTTGATTGATTGGGTGGGTGGTTGATTGGTTGGGTGGGTGGTTGTTTTTTTGGGTGGTTGGGTGGGTGGTTGATTGATTGGGTTGGTGGTTGATTGGTTGGGTGGGTGGGTTGATGATTGGCTGGGTGGGTAGTTGATTGGGTGGGTGGGTGGTTGATTGGTTGGGTTGGTGGTTGACTGGTTGGGTGGGTGGTTGATTGGTTGGGTGGTTGGTTGGTTGGTTGGGTGGGTGGGTGTTTGGTTGGGTGGGTGGTTGATTGGTTGAGTGGGTGGTTGGTTGGTTGGGTGGGTGGTTGATTTATTTGGTTGGTGGTTGATTGGTTGGGTGGGTGGTTGATTGGTTGGGTAGGTGTTTGGTTTGGTGGGTGGTTGATTGGTTGAGTGGGTGGTTGGTTGGTGGGGTGGGTGGTTGATTGGTTGGGTGGTTGGTTGGTTAGGTGGGTGGTTGGTTGGGTGGGTTGTTGATTGATTGGGAGGGTGATTGGTTGGGTGGGTGGTTGGTTTTGTTGGTGGTTGGTTGGGTGGGTGGGTGGTTGATTGGTTTGGTGGGTGATTGGTTGGGTGAGTGGTTGATTGGTTTGGTGGGTGGGTGGTTGATTGGTTAGGTGGGTGGTTGGTTGATTGGTTAGGTGGGTGGTTGATTGGTTTGGTGGGTGGTTGATTGGTTGGGTGGGTGGATGGTTGATTGGTTAGGTGGGTGGTTGATTGGTTTGGTGGGTGGTTGATTGGTTGGGTGGGTGGTTGATTAGTTGGTTGGTTGATTGGTTGGTATATTGGATGGTTGGTTGAGTGGGTGATTCGTTGGATGGGTGGTTGGGCGGTTCGTTGGTTGGTTGAGTGGGTCGTTGGTTGGATGGGTGGGTGGGTGGTAGATTAGTTTGATGGGTGGTTGATTGGTTGGGCGGGTGGGTTGTTCATTATTTGGGTGGGTGGGTGGTTGATTGGTTGGTTCGTTCGTTGGTTCGTTGATTGGTTGGGTGGTTGATTGGTTGGGTGGGTGGTTGATTGGGTGGGTGGTTGATTGGTTGGGTGGTTGGTTGATTGGTTGGGTGGTTGGTTGATTGGTTGGGTGGGGGATTGGTTGGGTGGGTGGTTGATTGGTTGGGTGGGTGGTTGGGTGGGTGGGTGGTTGATTTGGTGGGTGGTTGATTGGTTGGGTGGGTGGTTGGTTGATTGGTTGGGTGGTTGATTGGTTGGGTGGGTGGTTGATTGGGTGGGTGGTTGATTGGTTGGGTGGTTGGTTGATTGGTTGGGTGGTTGGTTGATTGGTTGGGTGGTTGATTGGTTGGGTGGGTGGTTGATTGGGTGGGTGGTTGATTGGTTGGGTGGTTGATTGATTGGGTGAGTGGGTGGTTGGTTGATTGGTTGGGTGGTTGATTGGTTGGGTGGGTGGTTGATTGGGTGGGTGGTTGATTGGTTGGGTGGTTGGTTGATTGGTTGGGTGGTTGGTTGATTGGTTAAGTGGGTGGTTGATTGGGTGGGTGGGTGGTTGATTGGCTGGGTGGGCGGTTGATTGGTTGGGTGGTTGGTTGGGTGGTTGATTGGTTGGGTGGGTGGTTGATTGGTTGGGTGGGTGGTTGAGTGGTTGGTTCATTGGTTGGGTGGGTGGTTGATTGGGTGGGTGGTTGATTGGATGGGTGGTTGATTGGTTGGGTGTGTGGTAGATTGGGTGGGTGGGTGGTTGATTGATTGGGTGGGTGGTTGATTGGGTGGGTGGGTGGTTGATTGGTTGGGTGGTTGATTGATTGGGTGGGTGGGTGGTTGATTGGTTGGGTGGGTGGTTGATTGGGTGTGTGGTTGATTGGTTGGGTGGTTGATTGGTTGGGTGGGTGGTTGGTTGGTTGGGTGGGTGGGTGGTTGATTGGTTGGGTGGTTGATTGATTGGTGGGTGGGTGGTTGATTGGTTGGGTGGGTGGTTGATTGGTTGGGTGGTTGATTGGTTGGGTGGGTGGTTGGTTGGTTGGGTTTGTGGTTGATTGATTGAGTGGGTGGTTGATTGGTTGGGTGATTGATTGATTGGGTGGGTGGTTGATTAGTTGGGTGGTTGGTTGGTTGGGTGGGTGGTTGGTTGGTTGGGTTGGTGGTTGATTGATTGGGTTGGTGGTTGATTGGTTGGGTGGTTGATTGATTGGTGGGTGGTTGATTGGTTGGGTGGGTGGTTGATTCGGTGGGTGGGTGGATGATTGGTTGGGTGGTTGATTGATTGGGTGAGTGGGTGGTTGGTTGATTGGTTGGGTGGTTGATTGGTTGGGTGGGTGGTTGATTGGGTGGGTGGTTGATTGGTTGGGTGGTTGGTTGATTGGTTGGGTGGTTGGTTGATTGGTTAAGTGGGTGGTTGATTGGGTGGGTGGGTGGTTGATTGGCTGGGTGGGCGGTTGATTGGTTGGGTGGTTGGTTGGGTGGTTGATTGGTTGGGTGGGTGGTTGATTGGTTGGGTGGGTGGTTGAGTGGTTGGTTCATTGGTTGGGTGGGTGGTTGATTGGGTGGGTGGTTGATTGGATGGGTGGTTGATTGGTTGGGTGGGTGGTAGATTGGGTGGGTGGGTGGTTGTATGATTGGGTGGGTGGTTGATTGGGTGGGTGGGTGGTTGATTGGTTGGGTGGTTGATTGATTGGGTGGGTGGGTGGTTGATTGGTTGGGTGGGTGGTTGATTGGGTGGGTGGTTGATTGGTTGGGTGGTTGATTGGTTGGGTGGGTGGTTGGTTGGTTGGGTGGGTGGTTGATTGGTTGGGTGGTTGATTGATTGGTGGGTGGGTGGTTGATTGGTTGGGTGGGTGGTTGATTGGTTGGGTGGTTGATTGGTTGGGTGGGTGGTTGGTTGGTTGGGTTTGTGGTTGATTGATTGAGTGGGTGGTTGATTGGTTGGGTGATTGATTGATTGGGTGGGTGGTTGATTAGTTGGGTGGTTGGTTGGGTGGGTGGTTGGTTGGTTGGGTTGGTGGTTGATTGATTGGGTTGGTGGTTGATTGGTTGGGTGGTTGATTGATTGGTGGGTGGTTGATTGGTTGGGTGGGTGGTTGATTGGGTGGGTGGGTGGATGATTGGTTGGGTGGTTGATTGGTTGGGTGGTTGGTTGGTTTGGTGGGTGGTTGATTGATTGGGTGGGTGGTTGATTGGTTGGGTGGTTGATTGATTGGGTGGGTGGTTGATTGGTTGGGTGGTTGGTTGGTTGGTTGGGTGGGTGGGTGGGTGGTTGATTGATTGGGTTGGTGGTTGATTGGTTGGGTGGGTGGTTGATTGGGTGGGTGGGTGGTTGATTGGTTGTGTGGGTGGTTGATTGATTGGGTGGGTGGTTGATTGGTTGGGTGGGTGGTTGTTTTTTTGGGTGGTTGGGTGGGTGGTTGATTGATTGGGTTGGTGGTTGATTGGTTGGGTGGGTGGGTTGTTGATTGGCTGGGTGGGTAGTTGATTGGGTGGGTGGGTGGTTGATTGGTTGGGTTGGTGGTTGACTGGTTGGGTGGGTGGTTGATTGGTTGGGTGGTTGGTTGGTTGGTTGGGTGGGTGGGTGTTTGGTTGGGTGGGTGGTTGATTGGTTGAGTGGGTGGTTGGTTGGTTGGGTGGGTGGTTGATTTATTTGGTTGGTGGTTGATTGGTTGGGTGGGTGGTTGATTGGTTGGGTAGGTGTTTGGTTTGGTGGGTGGTTGATTGGTTGAGTGGGTGGTTGGTTGGTGGGGTGGGTGGTTGATTGGTTGGGTGGTTGGTTGGTTAGGTGGGTGGTTGGTTGGGTGGGTTGTTGATTGATTGGGAGGGTGATTGGTTGGGTGGGTGGTTGGTTTTGTTGGTGGTTGGTTGGGTGGGTGGGTGGTTGATTGGTTTGGTGGGTGATTGGTTGGGTGAGTGGTTGATTGGTTTGGTGGGTGGGTGGTTGATTGGTTAGGTGGGTGGTTGGTTGATTGGTTAGGTGGGTGGTTGATTGGTTTGGTGGGTGGTTGATTGGTTGGGTGGGTGGATGGTTGATTGGTTAGGTGGGTGGTTGATTGGTTTGGTGGGTGGTTGATTGGTTGGGTGGGTGGTTGATTAGTTGGTTGGTTGATTGGTTGGTATATTGGATGGTTGGTTGAGTGGGTGGTTCGTTGGATGGGTGGTTGGGCGGTTCGTTGGTTGGTTGAGTGGGTCGTTGGTTGGATGGGTGGGTGGGTGGTAGATTAGTTTGATGGGTGGTTGATTGGTTGGGCGGGTGGGTTGTTCATTATTTGGGTGGGTGGGTGGTTGATTGGTTGGTTCGTTCGTTGGTTCGTTGATTGGTTGGGTGGTTGATTGGTTGGGTGGGTGGTTGATTGGGTGGGTGGTTGATTGGTTGGGTGGTTGGTTGATTGGTTGGGTGGTTGGTTGATTGGTTGGGTGGGGGATTGGTTGGGTGGGTGGTTGATTGGTTGGGTGGGTGGTTGGGTGGGTGGGTGGTTGATTTGGTGGGTGGTTGATTGGTTGGGTGGGTGGGTGGTTGGTTGATTGGTTGGGTGGTTGATTGGTTGGGTGGGTGGTTGATTGGGTGGGTGGTTGATTGGTTGGGTGGTTGGTTGATTGGTTGGGTGGTTGGTTGATTGGTTGGGTGGTTGATTGGTTGGGTGGGTGGTTGATTGGGTGGGTGGTTGATTGGTTGGGTGGTTGATTGATTGGGTGAGTGGGTGGTTGGTTGATTGGTTGGGTGGTTGATTGGTTGGGTGGGTGGTTGATTGGGTGGGTGGTTGATTGGTTGGGTGGTTGGTTGATTGGTTGGGTGGTTGGTTGATTGGTTAAGTGGGTGGTTGATTGGGTGGGTGGGTGGTTGATTGGCTGGGTGGGCGGTTGATTGGTTGGGTGGTTGGTTGGGTGGTTGATTGGTTGGGTGGGTGGTTGATTGGTTGGGTGGGTGGTTGAGTGGTTGGTTCATTGGTTGGGTGGGTGGTTGATTGGGTGGGTGGTTGATTGGATGGGTGGTTGATTGGTTGGGTGTGTGGTAGATTGGGTGGGTGGGTGGTTGATTGATTGGGTGGGTGGTTGATTGGGTGGGTGGGTGGTTGATTGGTTGGGTGGTTGATTGATTGGGTGGGTGGGTGGTTGATTGGTTGGGTGGGTGGTTGATTGGGTGGGTGGTTGATTGGTTGGGTGGTTGATTGGTTGGGTGGGTGGTTGGTTGGTTGGGTGGGTGGGTGGTTGATTGGTTGGGTGGTTGATTGATTGGTGGGTGGGTGGTTGATTGGTTGGGTGGGTGGTTGATTGGTTGGGTGGTTGATTGGTTGGGTGGGTGGTTGGTTGGTTGGGTTTGTGGTTGATTGATTGAGTGGGTGGTTGATTGGTTGGGTGATTGATTGATTGGGTGGGTGGTTGATTAGTTGGGTGGTTGGTTGGTTGGGTGGGTGGTTGGTTGGTTGGGTTGGTGGTTGATTGATTGGGTTGGTGGTTGATTGGTTGGGTGGTTGATTGATTGGTGGGTGGTTGATTGGTTGGGTGGGTGGTTGATTCGGTGGGTGGGTGGATGATTGGTTGGGTGGTTGATTGGTTGGGTGGTTGGTTGGTTTGGTGGGTGGTTGATTGATTGGGTGGGTGGTTGATTGGTTGGGTGGTTGATTGATTGGGTGGGTGGTTGATTGGTTGGGTTGTTGGTTGGGTGGGTGGGTGGGTGGTTGATTTATTGGGTTGGTGGTTGATTGGTTGGGTGGGTGGTTGATTGGGTGGGTGGGTGGTTGATTGGTTGTGTGGGTGGTTGATTGATTGGGTGGGTGGTTGATTGGTTGGGTGGGTTGTTGTTTTTTTGGGTGGTTGGGTGGGTGGTTGATTGATTGGGTTGGTGGTTGATTGGTTGGGTGGGTGGGTTGTTGATTGGCTGGGTGGGTAGTTGATTGGGTGGGTGGGTGGTTGATTGGTTGGGTTGGTGGTTGACTGGTTGGGTGGGTGGTTGATTGGTTGGGTGGTTGGTTGGTTGGTTGGGTGGGTGGGTGTTTGGTTGGGTGGGTGGTTGATTGGTTGAGTGGGTGGTTGGTTGGTTGGGTGGGTGGTTGATTTATTTGGTTGGTGGTTGATTGGTTGGGTGGGTGGTTGATTGGTTGGGTAGGTGTTTGGTTTGGTGGGTGGTTGATTGGTTGAGTGGGTGGTTGGTTGGTTGGGTGGGTGGTTGATTGGTTGGGTGGTTGATTGGTTGAGTGGGTGGTTGGTTGGTGGGGTGGGTGGTTGATTGGTTGGGTGGTTGGTTGGTTAGGTGGGTGGTTGGTTGGGTGGGTTGTTGATTGGTTGGGAGGGTGATTGGTTGGGTGGGTGGTTGGTTTTGTTGGTGGTTGGTTGGGTGGGTGGGTGGTTGATTGGTTTGGTGGGTGATTGGTTGGGTGAGTGGTTGATTGGTTTGGTGGGTGGGTGGTTGATTGGTTAGGTGGGTGGTTGGTTGATTGGTTAGGTGGGTGGTTGATTGGTTTGGTGGGTGGTTGATTGGTTGGGTGGGTGGTTGATTAGTTGGTTGGTTGATTGGTTGGTATATTGGATGGTTGGTTGAGTGGGTGGTTCGTTGGATGGGTGGTTGGGCGGTTCGTTGGTTGGTTGAGTGGGTCGTTGGTTGGATGGGTGGGTGGGTGGTAGATTAGTTTGATGGGTGGTTGATTGGTTGGGCGGGTGGGTTGTTCATTATTTGGGTGGGTGGGTGGTTGATTGGTTGGTTCGTTCGTTGGTTCGTTGGTTGGTTGAGTGGTTGGTAAGTTAGGATGGTTTATTGCTTGATTGGTTGGTTGGTTGAGTGGTTGGTTGGTTGGATGGGTAGTTGGTTGGTTGAGTGAGATGTTGGTTTATTGCTTGGTTGATTGGTGGTTAGTTGGTTGGCTGGTTGGTTGGTTGATGGATTTGTTTGCTGGTTAGTTGGCTGATTGGTTGGTTGATGGGCTTGTTGGTTGGTTGTTTGGCTGGTTGGGTTGCTGATGGTTTTGTTGGTCGGTTGTTAGCTGGTTTGTTAATTAATGGTTTGTACTTTTGATTACTTGGTCGGTTGGTATGGTTGCTGTTTGGTTGGTGGGTTAGTTGGATGGTTGATTGATTGCTTTGTTGGTTGATTGTTTCATTGGTTGATTGCTTAGTTGGTTGGTAAGTTGGTTTTCGCTTGGTTTGTTGATTGCTTGGTTGATTGGTTGGTTGCCTGGCTGGTTATTTGGTTGGTTGATTGATTGTTTGGTTAGTGGGTTGGTTGACTGGTTGGTTTTTTGGTTGGTTGATTGCTTGGTTGGTTAGTTTGTTGGTTGGTTGGTTGATTTATTTGTTTGGTTGCTCTGTTGCTTTGCTGACTAACTGGCTGGCTGGCTGGCTGGTTGGTTGATTTTTAGGCTGGTTGGTTGGTTATTTGGTTGCTTTTTTGGCTGGCTAGTTTGCTGATTGGCTGGCTAGTTTGCATGTTGGTTGGTTGGTTTGTTGGTTGGTTGGTTGGTTGGTTTGTGGTTGGTTTGTGGTTGGTTGGTTGGTTTGTTGGTTGGTTGGTTGGTTTTTTGGCTGGTTGGTTGGTTGGTTATCTGGTTGCTTTTTTGGCTGGCTAGTTTGCTGGTTGGCTGGCTAGTTTGCTGGTTGGTTGGTTGGTTTGTTGGTTGGTTGGTTGGCTTGTTGGTCGGTTGGTTGATTGGTTTGTTAGTTGGTTGGTTGGTTGTTTGGTTTTTTGGCTGGTTGGTTGATTGGTTCTTTAGTTGGTTGGATGGTTGGCTGGCTGGCTGGCTGGCTGGTTGGCTGGTTGGTTTGTTGGTTTGTTATTTGGCTGGTTTGTTGGTTAGTTGGTTGGTTGGTTTTTTGGCTGGTTGGTTGATTGGTTTGTTGGTTGGTTGGTTGGTTGGTTTTTTGGCTGGTTGGTTGATTGGTTCTTTAGTTGGTTGGATGGTTTGTTGGTTTGTTATTTGGTTGGTTTGTTGGTTTGTTATTTGGTTGGTTGGTTGGTTTGTTGGTTGATTGGTTGGTTAATTTCTGAAGTTCTGAAAATCGAGTTGTTGTTTTTTCAATCACATTCTATAGTTGTTTTTATCCGTGTCGATTACAAAGGCCCTAATCGGTTAGCCAATGAAAACGCTGCCTAGTTTTGAACTGTCCCTATGTCTTAATGACGTCCCTTAGTCCCCTCATCATATGACATGTGTTGTAGAGTCGTCTTGTCTTTTGGCTTACAAATTATCCAGGATGAGGGAATCGGCTCCATGCCCAATCCTCTTCATCTGACTTGAACGAATCTCTTTTATTCTATTATGGGATGTTTATACGGATAAATTATTAATTGTCCGATGAGCGCATCTCTAAGCAGCTGTTCAGCGCAGCCATTCTCGTCAGAGACACCAACACACTGGACTGCGTCCCTTCGGGGATTCTCAAAATAGGGGTCCATACCCTCCCATCCGATATCACGATGACTCTAAGAGACGTCACCGAAACGAATTTTTAGTGCATCGCTAAATATTGTTTCACTTCTGAGTTGACTTTTTATCTTCCTTTGTTGGACCAAAGTTGTGAAGATGATTGTCATAAACAGAAGGTGTAAAGATGGTTGTTGTAAACAGAAGTTGTAAAGTGCAAAGATGATTGTCATAAACAGAAGTAGTAAAGATGGTTGTTGTAAACAGAAGTTGTAAAGATGGTTGTTGTAAACAGAAGCTGTATAGATGGTTGTTGTAAACAGAAGTTGTAAAGATGGTTGATGTAAACAGAAGTTGTTATGATGACTGTTGTAAACAGAAGTTTTAAAGATGGCTGTTGTAAACAGAAGTTATAAAGATGACTGATGTAAACAGAAGTTGTAAAGATAGTTGTCGTAAATCATGTCTATGTTTACTGTCCCATGCAGGTTTCGGACACAGTCGTAGAGCCGTACAACTGCACTTTAGCTATCCATCTGCTCGTGGAGAACACGGACGAAACGTATATCATCGACAACGAGGCCTTATACGACATCTGCTTCCACACCCTCCGGCTTACCACCCCAACCAACGGGGACTTGAACCATCTAGTCTCTGCTACCATGTCTGGGATCACCACCTGTCTGAGATTCCCAGGCCAGCTGAACGCAGATCTCCGTAAACTGGCAGTCAACATGGTGCCCTTTCCACGTCTTCACTTCTTTATGACCGGGTTTGCTCCCCTGACCTCCAGGGGAAGCCAGTGGTACAGGAATCTCTCAGTGCCGGAACTTACGCAACAGATGTTCGACGCGAAGAACATGATGGCTGCGTGCGACCCCCGTCATGGTCGGTACCTCACTGCTGCCACTGTCTTCAGGGGGAAGATGTCGATGAAGGAAGTTGACGAGCAGATGCTGAACGTTCAGAATAAAAACAGCCGGTACTTTGTTGAGTGGATCCCCAATAACGTGAAAACTGCCGTCTGCGACTACCCACCGCGTGGGCTCAAGATGTCCGCCATTTTTATGGGAAATAACACAGCCATGCAGGAGCCGTTTAAGCGTGTTGGAGAACAATTCACTGCAATGTTCCGTCGCCGCGCTTTCTTGCACTGGTACACTGGTAAGTTCCTGCGTCTGCTTTCTCGCGCACTTTAAGTTATGTGTTGTACGTGTACCTCCGAATGGCTTGGCTTGGTTTGGCTTCGTTCATTCTCAATCTCCCACTACCAAATCCTGAAAGGGCTTAAGTAGCAGAATGTAGTCCAGAGAACGGAATGTGTTGTGTCTTAGTTTTTAGTTTGACTGCGATATTTGCACCTTTCGGTCCAACACATCCGACTTCAGCAAGCATTTTTTGAGTACCGGGTTAGCATTCCCTCTTCGATCCCTTCTCCTTAGCCAGTCTGCCCTGCTGCAGCCTGTTATCCACCGCGTGGATGTGTAGAAGGGTCTTGGCAGCTCTGGTTCGCTGGCCCTGACGCTAGCAGTCAGCTATGGGTCGCTGACCACTGCAGCTCATGCGCTGCTCAGCATCTTGTTCCCTGCCTCCGAATGACGTAAAGACGATTGTTTATGAGCATAATGAGGCTGGTAACCATTGCTGTAGAACCGCATTCCAAAATGACCGGACGTTTTCATAAAAGCTGGTCATGGTAAGCCAGATGCAGTATTGGACTTAAGTCATAAACAAAGAGGCCAATTGGAGAAGTGAAGAGATGATGCCCCTCAAATGGTGACCCAAGGACCTGCACCACTCAACGGAAAAGCCAGTCGCCAGTGCACGACTGACGATCAACATAAACATTTAACATTTCTTCTTTGTCATATCACTTTCTACCGGGTTGTAGCCAAGTGTCGTGGCATGTATTTGTCGTTTGCCTCTCTCATAACCCGAGAAACATGTTTCTTCATTTTACGGCAGGTCTCTTTTACACTGTCCATCCACCGTTTCCTCGGTCTACCTCTTGCTCTTCTTCCTGATGTTCTCCTGTAGAAGGTTTCCAGAACAATATGGTCTGGTTGCATTCTCATAATGTAGCCAAACCAATTCATTCTCTGTTGATCAATGTACTGAAGGCAGGGAATTGTTCCAACCTTCTCTCGAATATGCATCTTTGTGATTCTGTCTCTTCTAGTGTTGTTAGTGACCTTTTGTAGGCACCGCATTTTGTAGGTGGCTAACTTTCGTTCCTGGGTCTTATTCAATGTCCATGTCTGGCATTGGTAGCACAGGGTTGGGATGAAAATACTATTTATCATCTGCTTTTTTACTTGGAGGGAATTTTTGGGATGTCTTAGTAGTGGAGACATCTGGTATGTGACAGCATTTGCCCTCTACACTTTCGTCTCTATCTCTTTGTCGAAATGTATGCCAAAAAATGCTCTTTTTTATGGAAGAAAGGGTGGAGCAGAGTTGACGACTAAAATGTTATTACTGAAGAAAATGAATTAAGAACTCCACTAAAGATGAGATCCGTCTGTTATGTAATGAACTGATCATTGTTGTATTTTGGCAATATAGCTTATTTCTTCTTCTTCTTCTTCTTCTTCGTACGCTGTCAGACGTCAACCTTAGCTTATTTAAGAAATGTCCCTCTCCTTGCTTATCGCAAGAGCAGTGCTGTTCGCTTTGACAGTCGTCTCTCGCATTCCATTGCTGACTTGCGATGTCAATTCCAGCTTCAGTTAACAACATTTAGGTTAATAGTCCCTGGAATCGTCACATTTTTTTTCGACTGCTGCTGGTGAAAGCGTAAATTAGAGCAATGTAGCTGCCGAAGACTGATGTGTCCGACCGAAAAGTGCAAATATCTCAGTCAAGCTGTAAACTATCGACACGACTCATTCCGTTCTCAGGACTACATTCTCATACTTGCAAAGTCCTGTGGTCGGGGCTTGATAGTGGGAGATTGAGAACGAACACAGAAGAAGAAGAGCAAGGTAGATCCGCAGCCTGTCAGACGCCATCTATGCCGCTCCGGTAGCCACATAACCAAGACCCGATGTTATAAGTTACACAGTTTCCTTTATTGCGACCTGTTCTTTAAGCAGCGAGAATCCCTAAAATAATTGAGTAGATTTTTACGTTGAATTTTTCCAAACAACGGCCGGTAAGCCTACTCTTTTTGATTTCCAACTGCCAAGGGATTTTTAACGTTCGAGCCACTGCACACGGGTGTCTAATTTCACTTCTCAAAGATCAGGGGACAGTTTTACCGGACGATCCACGTGAAAGAATTCCGATCACCACTGCGGTTTGAACCAGCACCCGAGGCGAACACACCTTGCCTCGAGAACACCCCCCCCCCGCCTTTCCCTTTCCGCCCCCTCCCCTTCTTCCCAAAAATGGGGGGGGGGAATTCTTTTGAATTACCTTTTCGATATTCACCATAAATTGGATTGATTAAAGAATCGCAATATTGAGGGCTTCGTAAACATTTTCAGCTCATTAGGTAATCGCAAAGTTGGTTAAAATATGAGAAATAGAAGTTCACGCTTCTAAGCTTCTAACACACATGAGAAAACGTGTTATTTTAGTAAAATTAAAACATGAGAAAACATAACGCGTTTTTTACGTATAACTGGTAATGAGAAAACATAATATGTTTTAGGCACAATTGGTAATGTGTTTCTGTTTGTAAGGATCGACGTCACTGCACTACGGGAATACCCATATGTGCTCAGTCTTTCTCAACAAATGGTGCAGGTAGGTCTGGATGAGGATGGTTCCTGTAGCTCGCTGGTTGTACACTCTCTTGCTCCGTCCTCTCATGCGCCCCATTCCGCTCGAACGTCGTTTTATGTCGAAACTTTGCTGTCTGTGGATTTCTTTTTCATCTATTTCACTATCCTTATCCAACAGGCGGTTATTGGCTGATTTCAAAATGTCATTCCTATCCATCACTTCTTGTTTGCGTTCAGGATCTTTTGGTCGTGCTAGATCTGCAATCCAGTCGCCATGATGAAGTCTGTAGTCTTCACCAGGTCGGAGCGGCTGCCCCACAGCTTTTGTCTCAGCTGCGCATCCTCTGGCCAGGTTTGGCATCTCATATCCCTATAGATTGGGCATTCTTGTAGAATATGCTCAGGGTTCTGACATCCTGTTCCACATGGGCGCTCATCGGTGTATGAGACCTTCGGTCGGTATATCCATCACTAACGTGCCTATGATGGAAACTTGTTAAGCCAAGTTTGTCAGCTCTTTCGTGGTTCTGTACCCCAGCATGAGCAGGACAGATGATCCATGTCAACCCATGGAGGTTGAAGGCCTCAACAGCTGTTATCCACTCGTGCTTAAGCCATCCCTTCTATACCTTCTGAAGTACGGCCTGCGCGTCAGTCACGATGACTGCCCTTGTTAAAGGTGTCTCAGATATCCATCTTAACGCTGGGGCCACTGTTTCCGCCTCCCTTCTCAAACTGGGCGGTTATAGATGTGTATGCCCTACTGCACTCAGCAATGACCTGTCCTCTCAGTCTAGCTGAGAAGCCCCGGCCTGATGTCCCTTTTCCACACCGCCGATCCATCGATGTATATAACGTCATCACTATCCTGTGCTCTATAATAACAATTTGAAATTTGAAAAAGTAATGTGTTTTAAGTATGTCTGATAATAAGAAAACAGTGTGTTTTTAGGTATAATTTGTAATGAGAAAACAGTGTGTTTTTAGGTATAATTTGTAATGAGAAAACTGTGTTCTTTAGGTACAATTTGTAATGAGAAAACAGTGTGTTCTTTAGGTACAATTTGTAATGAGAAAACTGTGTTCTTTGGGTACAATTTGTAATGAGAAAACTGTGTTCTTTAGGTACAATTTGTAATGAGAAAACAGTGTGTTCTTTAGGGTCTTCTTAGTCGACCTGTACTTCTATATGGGCAGATGTCTCTGTACAGGTCCCACTTAGTCGACCTGTACTTCTACAGAGGCAGATGTCTCTGTACAGGTCCCACTTAGTCGACCTGTACTTCTATATGGGCAGATGTCTCTGTACAGGTCCCACTTAGTCGACCTGTAATTCTATAGAGGCAGATGTCTCTGTACAGGTCCCACTTAGTCGACCTGTACTTCTACATGGGCAGATGTCTCTGTACAGGTCCCACTTAGTCGACCTGTACTTCTAAATGGGCAGATGTCTCTGTACAGGTCCCACTTAGTCGACCTGTACTTCTAAATGGGCAGATGTCTCTGTGCAGGTCCCACTTAGTCGACCTGTACTTCTACAGGGGCAGATGTCCTTGTGCTGGTTCCAGCTCTGGTATGAGCTAAATGTAGCTGGGAGAAAAGTATTCTGCTTAGCGGGCTAGGCTCAAGCAGCTGAATACTCCGCTGTGTTGGGACAAGCGCTTACGGAGGGTGGTTAACTGAATGGCGAGTCCATCTCAATAGACTCAAACACTAGAGCAAAGTAGACCTGCAGCCTGTTAGGCGCATCTATGTTGCTCCAAATACACCACATTACCATGGCCGGTGTTATGCCATGTCACACAGTTACTCGCCACTTATGACATGTTCTCTGTTAGGCAGTGGTGCTATTCTTGTCCTTGTCATATACAAAGACCCCGGCTGACTACTCTGACATTTCTTTAGCTACAACTGGTAATGATCCCACGTCATGTTCTCTTTCAGGTGAGGGCATGGACGAAATGGAGTTCACTGAGGCAGAGTCAAACATGAGCGACCTTGTGTCCGAATACCAGCAATACGAGGAGGCTACAGTTGAGGATGGAATTAACTTCTACGAGGAGGAGGAAGAGGAGGTATAACGGATACAACACTCTAAGACCAGCAGCGAAATAATCTTCCCCTTTAAATCGATAGCATCTGCCTCACCATGGCAGAGCTTTCAATAATATATATCACCATTAACAGAAATTTAAGTAATTAAGAAAATGGCAATAAACAATAGTAGTGAAAATAAAATTGAAATGAATTTTGCAGGTGCAAATTTGCCATTTTGTTTGTCCATTTTATCCTCTGAGACGAAAAATATGTGTGTTATTTTGATTTTTCCGTTAATTGGAATTGTTAGACTATGTAAATAGGAAATTCAAGTTGTGAATTTGTCGTTTCAAAACAACAGTTTTTATTTGAATGTTTCTGAAACTAGCACTGTCCAATAGTTCAGATACACTTTCGGGGGACAACGTAGGCTAGTGGTTCAGTGACATGGCTCACAATGCGGTGGTGCTGGGTTCGCTCCCCAATCACAGCACCGGACGTTACCTCGGGGAAACAAACCCTTAGAAAATGCAGGAGGAAGCAGACCCTTACATCTTATTCTTTCGTTCGTTTGAAAATAATGTCTATATCTGCAATGTTGTCTCTTGTATAAACTTCACTGTCTTTTGTAGTTCATATACACGTCCATAATGTTTCTCTTCCAGTGTTGTTTCTATGGAGAGGAATTTTATATTGTCTGTATATCATATTCGGTGCAGTTTTGTAGAATGTGCTCTGTAGTCTGTAGTGCCTTTCAGCGTGTACACATGGGTGAGTTGCCAATCTTCAATTGTGTGTGCATGTGGCTGTATAGTCGGTTGTATCTTGTTCTAAGGCGCAACGCAGCAGTTTGCTCTTGTCTGTTCATCGAATGGTAATTGTCGGGCGTTACTGTTGGTGTTTTGTTGTTGCTTAGATGTTTGCCTCACTAGTTTCTACTGGTGGAGGCGCGCCATTTTCCACCCCAGACCGTAGTCCATTGGGCGATATCAGGACGCATAAACCAGTGCTTGGATGAATGTGTGCGTCTGTATGTACCTATGCTAGGTTTGCGCGCCCTCAGAAGCTATCCCAGTGTGTCTTGGACATCTCGCTAACCGGACAAGGCCCAATCTCTCCCGGGCGATGTGTCTTGGATATCTCGCTAACCGGACAAGGCCCAATCTCTCCCGGGCGATGTGTTTTAGTCCATTATGGCCGTGTGTACATTTCACATCCACACCAAAATCCGACACTGGCAGCGAAGTGCGTCAAACCCGTGAACTTCAGCAATTGTTGCACTAGACCGTGGAAATACGACACAGGAGCAACCGAAACGTTATTAGAAATAGTCGAGGATTATGCTCGAAAAGCTGTTGGAGACCGGCGAAGACCTGAAACGTACAGTCTCCTTCGCGAACCTCATAGGACTAGAAGCATATCATCAGTTGATCGACGAAGAAGAAGAAGAAGAAACTTGAGCTGTCTACGTAGATTGCTACGGATCAAGTGGCAGTTTAAAGGGCCTAACTGAAATCCTTGGCAAAACTAACATGATGATCCCCCACCAAGCAAACAAGACAAAGGCAAAGGCCTCCGTCCATCGTAGACGATGATGACATAATTAATTTTTCTAGCGCTATTTTTTAGTAAGGATTAACTGCTCTACTTTTTATCCTCACTCTCTCGTTTCAAGCCGCCCGACCCCAGTGGCAAGTCAAGGACAAGACGACTAGGTAGCGATTACCAGATGCAGAGACTCCGCATCAAGCATCCGTGAAAAAGACAGCGGAGTCCGGAGTCGAACCCATACCACCTGATCACGAGGCAGACGGCTTAACCACTTCGCCACGGAATCCCCATTAGTCTCCATACACTTCTGAGAATATCTCAGCTAAGATGAACTGGACAAGTTGTTCGCATGCCAGATGAGCACATCCCCAAGCAGAGAGCTGACAACAAGCAGACGCTCTATATGATGAAAGGGGGAGGGGCGCAGAAGAAACGCTACAGAATCCTTGAAAATGTCTCCGAAAAGCTTCGATATTGATGTCACTTCCTGTGAGATGCTTGCAGAACAGCCGTACCACCTGGCGCGCTAGTATCACCGATCTGGGCATTCCTCGAACAAGACGTATCGAGACTATAAGCCTTCCACATGCACACCAGCAGCGTATCCGATGACATCCGCAACCTAACCTCCACCCAATCTTAGAATCATAAGGTCGCCACCGAGTTTCGTTGTTCGGGCAAGTGATACGGCTGGACCAGGAAATCTTGGCCCACAAGATACTTCATAAATCGCTCTTCTGCGTCAAATAACTTCCCCCGATCGGGTGGAGGTGCAGAATTATGACTTCAGTAGTTAGCAGCCTTCCCCACCGTTGTGGACGAGGCCTGGTGTCATGCCACAGCAGTGGGCAGTAGGTGTGGCCGATTGACGCATAGGGCCTCAGATGCATAAAAAGTATAATAAAGTAAAGATACCGTCACGCCATGCGGAGCATAGGAAATATAGTGTTAGGCCCATTTTATTTTGTAACCCACAGCACATAGTGGATGATGTGGTCAACATTACGCCAGCACATAGTGGATGACGTGGTCAGCATCACGCCGGCACATAGTGGATGATGTGGTCAGCATCACGCCGACACATAGTGGATGTTGTGGTCAGCATCACGCCAGCACATAGTGGATGTTGTGGTCAGCATCACACCAGCCATCTTTACTTCCCCGATTTTTCTGCTACCCAATTTTTGTGGCTGGGTCGACCACGGGGACTTGTTTGTGATCATTTATAAAAATCCCGCCCAACTGAGGCTTGATCTCTGATCGCCTGACTGAGAAGCCAGTACTCAGATGCATAAGCGAACTTATTATTATCCTTATTATGTTGATAATAGTAGACACACGTGTCTGACAAAGTAGAAAAATTAAAAAAAACAACACAAAAACACGAGAGAAGGGTTCAGTGTTCCCCAGTAAATGTATAAAAAAGTTAACGTGAACCAGTATCAGTCAAATCAAGTCATCCCGTAACCGGTGAGGTTGTTCGGGCCCACATGGAAACATCCCCACAAAATCTCTCGCCACCTCTCTCAGTCAATGGCCGCTTCCTGAGCCTCATCTGATCGGAGATTAGTATATTCTTTTACGTTGTCCTCTCAAATCTTTTTTAGACGACCTCTTCATCGACCGTCTTGCATATTTCCGTGCAAGTTCGTATTTGCAAGACCGTTTGATCTCGTTTGATCATTCAAACAAATCCGTCAAAAGTAAAGTGTGATATCTCTGTACTGGTTCGCTGGGGATTCATTAACATTTCTTACGTTGTTACAACTAACTTGAATTAGACAGGTTTAATCTAATCAGAAATATTCAGCATGGGTTTACTAGAGGGAGATCCTGCTTAACAAATCTATTAGAATTCGTGGAGGAGGTTACTAAAATGATAGATAAGGGGGAACCAGTGGATGTTATTTATCTATATTTTGCAAAAGGCTTTTGCATTGAAGATTATTCAACAAGTTAAAATTACATGGAATATGTGGGGAAGTTGCCGAATGGATTGAATGTTTCTAAACGGAAAGAAGGCAGAAAGTGGGCATAAATAAGGAGTACTCTGAGTGGTAGGAAGTAACAAGAACGGTGCCACAAGGCTCGCTTTTTGTGGCTGATATTCTTCTTGATGTATATAAACGATTTGGACATTGATGTAGGATCCAAGATTGAAAAATTTGCAGATGACACAAAACTATTTAGATGTGTCTCATCTATAGCAGATGTGGGTATATTGATGTCGGATTTACATCAAATTCGAGACCGGTCTGTGAAATGGCAAATGGAGCTTAATATAGATAAATGTACTGTCATCCACATGGGTAGATCCGATATAGAACATAATTACAGAATGGGCGAGAACAATATTCGAATGATAGATAAGGCAAGGGACCTAGGGGTAATAATAGAGCATACAGGAAAAATGAATGAGCAAGTCCAGGTAGCAGTGAATAAGGCAAATGCAATGTTAGTATGATAACAAGAAATATTAAACATAGGAGCAAGGAGGTGATTGTCAAACTGTATAAAGTATTAGTCAGACCTAGATTGGAGTACTGTGTACAGGTGTGGAGTCCTTATCATAGAGGGGATATAAACCTGCTGGAAAGGATACAAAGAAGAGCGACAAAGCTGATAGTGGGATTCCACAATTACAGTTATGAGGAAAGACTCAGAAAAACCGGTCTACAGTGTCTAGAAAAGAGAAGAATTCGAGGTGACAAGTTTATAAGATAATTACAGGAAATATTAAATTAGACTATAACAAGTTTTTTTTCTCTTCAAAATACAACCACCAACGAGAACAAGAGGGCCCAGATACAAATTAACTAAGGAAAGGTCCAGATTGGATACAGATTGGAGGCAGATACAGTTAATGCATTTAAGAATAAATTGGATGTGCATAACTTTTAAAGCAGGGTAATGCAAATGTGACTGGCTGTCTACAGACTATTGAGTCTTCTAATCCAGTATAAAAACGTTAAGTTAAGTTGAATTTATTTAGACAGGCTAGTTCTTTAGACTGACCTCAAATGACATTGATACCGCTCTTCGGCTAGAAGTAATGAATAGTCGATGAACTTGATTCGTCCTTGAACTAAAGGAAACCATTTAAAATGGCAGCGCCGACCTTAGGAAAGTCAAAAGTCCTTTTTCGTATTTTGAGTAATCCAGGAATTTGTACAGGACACCAAACTAGACACAAGTGAGATATTTAAAAAAATAACTATTCTCGCTTCAAAAGGGGCATTATTTGATGTAAATGTTGCGTGGTCATTCAGAAATACAAATATTTGCACTGGCGTGGAAAGGACATTTTTGCCGGTTCTGACTCGACAAAAGAAAGGAAAGGATTTGTTCATTGACTTTCACCATCAAATAACTTGTCAGTTGATATTAAATACATCACAGATCTGGTTACATTGATATAAAGTACTAACTAGTTTTTTTCATTTAAAGTTTAAATCAAGAACTTGATCTCATCTGCGATTCATAATTCAAAATCAATGATTCATTCAGTAGGCACATCGGAATTTACCTATTTCTATTTTTAGAAACAGGTTCCAGTTTAGCCAGTTTTTTAACTCAAAATGTGAAATGGCTACTGACCTATCTTAGCGTGACTCTTTAACGGATTATTTTATTTCTAGGTCAATCCCGTGATTTTTGGCCTGTATAAAAGTCAAACACGCTAGTTCAGTGACCCATTTCACCACTGACCACATGTGAACGACATTTTTTTCTAAATTTCGGAATTTCTGAGCTATTGACAAATACACGTAAGTTTGCATGCTATTTAGTGTGAACGGTAATTGTTCTGGGATATATAGTTTGTATTTAGTTAAATTCTGCATCCACTAATCTGTATCTTTTGTTATTTTTGACGTTACACCGTGACACTTAAGTCATGTAGTTTGAACTTAGCTGAGGCTAGTAATTTGTCCACACTGATCATTTCATGACGTCCGCCATTTCTGTCGTCTTTCGCTGCAGTTCTGATTACAATTAATCAATATAAGTAACTCTTATTACATAAGTAATTTTAAACACGATCATACTCGTATTATTTTTATGAATTGTATCACTACCATCAGGTTCTGCATTTATTTTGAATAAATATTGCGTATACTTATTATACCTAGTTAATGATAATCTGGCAATTTAAGAACCATATATTTCTAGTTCTACTCATTATTATTGTACTCAATGGCAGATTAGTATGGTTATACCAACTGAAGTAATAGTTTTTTATACATAATGTCTATTTATTTAAATTCTGCATCCACTCTCTGTATGTTTTGTTATTTTTTTATGTTAGATCACGGCATTTGAGTCATGTAGTTTGAACTTAGCAGAGGCTAGTAATTTCACCAAACTGATTATTTCATGACGTCCGCCATTTTTGTTGTCCTTCACCATCAGCGGTTCTGATTACAATTAATCAAGTAACTCAGTACATTAATAACTTTAAATACGATTTTATATTGCTTAAACTAATATTTGGTTCAAACATTAATCTGTGTGTCTTGCAAATTTGTTTTAAAATTATTATATTTAACATTTTTTCAGAAATTCTAAGATCTACTGATCATGGCAAACAAGAAGTCAGCTGTTGACCTGAAGGCACATTTGGCATGCTTTGATCCAGTGTATCCACTCAGGAAAGGATACATTGCCCGACTGATAGGAGAAACAAGAGATATCAAAATCATTGCTCTGATACGTAAAGTCAAGGCGCTTGTTCCGACCACGTGTATAGAACAAGATAAGTGTGTAGATGAGATAAAGCTCAGCTGGGCTTTAAAGGTCTTGCAAAAAGAGCTCAAGTTGAAGAAATACCATTTGAGTACACACTGGGACTCACTTGTACATCTTTTTCAGCAGCAATTTCCTATACATTTTAAAGATGTGTCTAATACTGTTGTTTTGTTGCAGCCACAAGAGATTTCCTCTTCTACCGAAGTATCAAGTGTGTCAACTGCAACGATTGGGACACCATCCCCACCAATAAACAAGAAGTGTTTTGCTGATCTGAAAGCACATTTAGCGCGCTTTGGGCCAGTGTATCCACTCAAGAAAGGATACATTGTGCAGCTTTTTGTGGAAACACGAGATCCCTCAATTACTGCTTTGATATGGAAAATCAAGACACTTATTCCAACCACATCTGCAGAACAGGATAAGCGTGTTGATGAAATAAAGCTCTACAATGATCTGCATGCCTTGAAAAAGAATCTGAAGTTGAAGAAAAACAATTTGAGCAGCAACTGGGACTCACTTGTACTACTTTGTCAGCAGCCCTTTCCTGTATATTTTAAAGATGCCGCTAATACAATTGTTTTGTTTCAGACACAAGAGATTGCCTCACCTACTGATGTATCAACTGTTTCAGCTGCAATGGTTAGGCCCCCATCCCCAAAAAAACTTCGTTATGATTGTCATAACTGTGTTACCAAGCAGCGCACACTCAATAATTTGAGAGAGACCATTGTCACATTGCGCAGGCGTTTGTTTGATCAAAAAAAACAAAATGCGCAAGAACTGGCACGTTTTGCTCCAAAGGTGGTCAATCAGACTATTCGCAGAAAGGTAAAAAGCCTAAGCTCTTCGAAAGCCAAATGCAAGAGTGCTTTGAGGAATTACAAAAAGGTGAAGAATTCTTTAGAGAAGTTGAAGGTGAAAAGTAATGCATTGAACGAGAAGCTGCGAGATTATGAGTTGAGACATGACAGCATCCAGAAACAGCTTGAAAAGAAAGATAAGGATTTTAAATTATTGCAGAATAAGTTTGCTCTTTTCCAGCGCCAGTCTAAGGTACACAAGAAACAAGTGAAAAGACAACATGAACGTCAGGTTGCTCACGCTAGAAAGAACTTGAGCTACCTAGAAGCATCCCATGAGAATCAGATGTCCATGTTACAAGAAAAGATAGATGACATCAACAACGAGGTTATACAGGTAAAGGTAGATGGTAAGACGTATGACCATGTATTCAGGAAATGCATGTATAAAAGTTTGATATGTAATGTCAGTGTTCAGCATTGTTGTGATATCCTTCACTATGGGGTATTCCTTCTGTGTGGTAAACAAATTTCAAGCAGACCTGTTCCATCCACTATAGCACAGATAGCTTATGAAATAGGTGTTCTGTCTCAAATTAAGACTGGATATATATTGCATGAGTCATCTTGCACTACTCTGTCATGGGATGCCACAAGTTTAAAAGGATCTCATATCAATGAAGTCCATGTGACTACTAATGTGAAAGACTCTTTATTTCAGACATTTGTCCTGGATATAGGTATGCTTCATGGAGGAACAACAAGTGATTACTATAAGCACGTCAGTCAAGCTTTACTTGATGTCATCGAGACATATTGTGTGTATCGTAATCTGTCAGAGATTGATGCTGTCAATGTCAAGAAAAGTGTTTTTAAAACCATTAAGAGCACAATCACCGACAGAGCACCGGTTAATCACTGTGTTGTCGAGGAAATGAAGAAAAAGTTTGACATGGATTTGCTTGAGCTGAACTGCAATGTTCATCCCCTCGATGGACTTGCACTTTCTGCCAGAACAACACTTGCCAACCTAGACAGAGAATGGGGACTAGCCACTCAACATAGGACTGGATGTATTGCAGCTGAACTTATTCACTGCATTTCCAAAATGAGGTAAAATTAAATGTCCAATGTGTGTATTGTTTATTGAAAAAATGTGTGTTTTTTAAGCAGCTTAATAGATCCACTTAATTAAATAGAAAAAAATACAGATTTGTTACCTATGTCAATCTTGCAATAGGTGAATTTATGTTTTTAATTGTAGTGTTTATTTAAATAAATTGCTTTTTATTCATTCCAGACACAAACAAGGCACAGGTGACCCAGAAGGATTTGAGACCTTCCTAAGAGGTGAAAAGCTGAAGCTTGGCACTATCCAGAGATATGTGGGGAACAGACTGAATGTTTTGTTTCACATGGCTTCCACCATTTTTGTCCTGCGGGAGAAACTCAAAGATTACTTCGAGCTAAAGTGTAGTCGCACAAAAATGGCGGCAACCATACTTAACTATCTGAAGAACCCCGATATCCAGGCTCAGCTTCAAGCACTTGGACTGTTCTTCAAAATCCTGACTGGGCCATGGATGTGTTTGTTTTACAAGAATGACAAGCAACTTTCAAATCTTGAAGCAGTAAGTACCACTTGGAATAACTTTTACAGTAAATACATTAGTTTCATTAGAATATTACTCAAGCTCTAAATTTTGTCTATCAGATATTGTTGACCATTTTGCTACTAAAGAAACTACTGATACAAATTTTTCAAGTTGTGCCTGGCCTTGCGCTTTATTACTGACACTGATCTTATGCAATTTTTCTCTGCAGGCAAAAGCAGGTTACTTCAAGAAATGCTTGGATTCCCTGAGAGCGTTAGCGGCGAAACCATCATCTATCACCTCCAGAAAGCAGGATGTATTCGGTGGTGACATTGAGTCAGACCATACATTTTTAACTCTCACATTTATTGATGTTGAAAAGTCATATTTAGTTAAATTTAGGCTGGCTGTAAAAAATTTGGCTAATGCTTTCATCTTGAAGCTGGAACGTCAACTGTGCCCATATCTGACTGGGGCTCTAGCAGTGCCAACAGACACCATGCTGGTGGATACTGCTTCAGCTCCAGTTCACAACATGAGTTCTGAAAGAACTCTGGGCATGATGGACGCTCTATGGCGGAGAGCTCCCAATGCAACCCTTGATTTCATAGATGGGAAAGTAAAAGGGGTACAGAACAATGTGCTTGAGTGGTTGGATACATTTCCCGACTCCGAGCAGATTGACCTGATCCACTTTGCTGTCCATCATGGAGCCAAGATGAGGTTGCTGCGGGCTGACAATAAGAAAGCTACAGATGCAGCTCGGGCCATTAAGCAGAAATTAATCATGAGGAAAGCAGATAAGAAGAGAAGGGCCAATTATAAAATTATTATTGAGGGTGCCATTTTAAACAATACACCAATATTAGAATTGGAAATTTTTAAAGAAATAGACGATAATGTGAAAGCTAAACTACAGCTATTCATTGACAATAATGATTCCATTTTAGGCATTCCGTTTCTTCATGTATGGTCTGTGGAAGAAGTTGATGTTGATGTTGTATACCATGGGAAGGTAACATCCTTTACAATGGAGCGGGGGAAGAAGAACAAACCTGACCAGAAGTGTGTGTGCGTAAAGTATTGGACTACAGGTGAAGCTCCTCCAAAAGAGGATTATGTAATGCCGGTGACAGCGATGTTGGCTGATTTCGCTCTTGGGGACATCAAGTTCGAATAATCATCTTTACTGGTAAGTATGTTCCAAGGACTGTCTGTTAATTCTTTTTGTAATTGATATAGCCATATTTGTCCTTTTTTTTTTTTAAATTAGCTTTTTGAGGATATAGGAATATTTTCATCTTTGAAGCCAGGCATCTCCTTGTCACTCTGGAGATTTCATCTAGTGTTACAGTTAAAATGTCACTGTTTTATATTACATGTGGTCATATATGGAAGAAAAGGGAATTGCATGAGCATTAAGAACATATAAATGATATAAATATATCTTAATTTGTCAAATAGTAAAAGAAAAAGAAACATGCAACAACAAAATGCTGCACGACAAAAACAATTAACATATCAGACTTACCCAATAAAGACTGTTAATCCATATGTTTTGCTGTTTGTGACACTTGTTTGGAAAATACATCCATTTATGAATTAAACTGCATATCATACGTGCCTCTTGTTATATTTGTATATTTTTTTTTCTGTTTATTAAATTGATTAGTTGTTTCCAAATTTCCTGATATTTTAGCTTGTGTACTGAAAAATTGAATGATGTTCAGCTATGTGCATCAACTTTTGTTTTAACATCAACACAAAGAAAACAAGTAATGTTTGGAGATACCACATTTGACTAATCAACTGCAGCTTGTAAGTATGTTCCAGGGGGCCTTCTGTAAGTATATTCTTTTTATTTTTAACATTCATTTTAATTTCTAACAACTATGCATGTTTTTTAACCTTGTAAACAAATTTTCGAGTAAAATTTGTGTAATAATTTGTTCTGTATACTAATTCTCCAAGCATTTTAATCAAATAATAGCAAACAATGAATATATTACTGCTCTTCTCAAAAAGACGATCAAAACGATATATCATATGTAGTGTATCATGAAGAAAACAAATATTACAACATTATTTTAGTTGAAAATTATGCAAATGAGGTTGCCATTTTGAATATTAATTAGTCTGTGCCTTTTTGAAAAGTCATGCAATTATCTTCATCGGTTGTATTTTGTTCTCCCGAATACAAAAATGTATGGTTTTACAGGTGTTCAATCACGAATAGCTGAGATAATCAATATATTGTCAACTGCACCTCCTTTTTGGAATCAACTTTGCCCAAGTCCCTAGTCTATATTTTTCTCTATAGCCCTATTGCGATTTTTTAAATAGAAAAAAAATCATAACTTTTTTCAGGAAAGACATAGAGACATGGTTGATATATCATTGGATTGCATTTTTCTTGGGCTTTCTAACAGTTGTATTTGTAATGCTGTAGAGTCAATTTGAAATTTTTATCAAAGTGCCTACATTCAGTTCTTCCGACCAGTCAGTCAGTGAACCTATTCGTATTATAATTGTCAGTGCTTTGTAGAGAATTTATGCTGGCTCACCTTCAGGCAATTATAATGAACAATCACACAGTGTTGTAGATCTAAGTGTTGATTGTAGTAGCGAAATGTTCAAAATCATTCAATGTAGACCTATTACAAATACATATATATTGTATGATTTATCAATCAATTGTTGCTTTGCCTTAAGTATGTAAAAGTTGTTAGTATGCGGTGTCATGCCATATGCCAACAGTAATCATGAATAATGACACTTCACATTTCAGGTAATATAGGAAAACATAAAAATTGAATCTCAATATATTCATACCAAACATTCACAATTGACAAAGTCGTAATCTGAATGTTTGTTTACTTAGCCACTCAAAGTGAAAAATTGGGAGAACTTCAGTACACACCCACACTGTGGGTTTTCTGCTGTGTATTTCTATAAATGCTATATAGATATAATAATTTTCTCAAATGTTTTCTGAACATTTTGAATGAAGAATCACTGCTGCTCACATGGCATTGATTGCAATTACCTATATTTTTGAAGGTCAAACTACCGGCCACTACATGCTTAGGGACCACATGTGCACCAAATTATAAAATTGAACATGCATACAATGAGGTGTGGGGAAGGCAGACAAATAATAGAACATGTTCAGAACATTGTTCTCCGGGATTGAAGATGCAGCACAATGAATGAGCTGACAATAGCCAGTGACAGTGACACACAGCTGGCTGCTTGCATCAGGGTTGGTGATCCAAAGCTGACCAAGACTCCTGCCGCTTCCAAGCAGCAGCCCTGCAAAAGGGCTGCACTATTGTAATCTGGTTAAGAGAATAGATATTACAGTGGGAAGTCAAACTCAGTTTTTAATAAAAGACAACTGAAATAGGGATGCGTCTGGCCGAAAGACACAGATATAGCTGCTCACTGTCAACTACGTCACAACATTTGCTGTGCATGACATAGAAATTGTTAGCTGTGAAATAAAGTAGAAGTTTCAGGTTGACAAGTAACATGGTCACTTTTGCAAGTCGGCATATAACTTGATAATCTGCTTCTCGTTTGCCATTTCCAGTTCTCTGGATAAAAGTTGCTGTAGTGAATTCTTCAAGGCTTTCCGTTTTGTGTGGCGGTTTGTCTCTGTGAGCCATTGCTCAGTACACAGTTGGCTAAGCATATAGCAGTCTTGCAGGATATGTTTGTCTGATTTGCTTGTCTGCATATACACATTCATGATGGAGTTAATTTTAGTCTTTAAATGGCTGTTCAATCTGTTATGTCCCATTCTCATGTGGAACAGGACGATGACTTGCTCAATCAAGACAGTGATAGCTATCTCTTGTTTGGTTGACTTTCCTTTTGGCTTGGATAAGATCTTCTTTTCCTATTCTGCCTCCATGTGGTGGCCCTGAAAGCTGTACTAGTCACTAGTGTAGTCTGGCCAAGAGAGTGCAATTGCAGCCCAAAGGACTGATATCGCAGACTCACTGTGCGTGTCACATTTCATGGCTGCTGTATCAGGATCAACGGATCATAGCTGACCAAGACAATTCTGTTACCAAGTGGTACAATGGAGATAGACTGCAGCTATGCTGGCTAAGAGAAGGGTATCGAAGACGGAACATAAAAACCGTTGCGGCCGAAAGGCACGGATATCGCAGCCTTACTGTAAACTACGACACAACATAGCAATGTCTTCTCAGGAAAAACACTGAAGAAGAATAGGAAGTGAAGAATACTTACTGAAACCTGCCAAGCATGCCATAGGAAACGACTAAAAAAGATTGGACATTGTGTCACAAAATACATTGCATTAAATACTATAAGCCGTGTGAAACATTAAAGAATATCTGTACATCTCATGGTAGATGAGGAGTGACTAAACAAGGAAGATAGTGATAGGATTCCATCTTATTTAATCATCAAACATTTGCCATCGACTATTCAGTTGCAGTGAGTAGTAGAATTCCATCTTATTTCAGATTATTTGTACGCTTTTTTTTAGACATCTTGAATATATCTAACGGTCGCAGTGGTTAGCTTGAGGTTTTTGTATCTCCATAGAACTTTTACAGGAATGGTATCGGTGATGGCCACACATGCTTTCTCTGCTCCTCGTATGTTGGATACCTTTCTAGCAGATGGCCACACATGCTTTCTCTGCTCCTCGTATGTTGGACACCTTTCTAGCAGATGCTCAGCAGCCATGTTGTTTAATTTTCCAAAGTTAGCCATTGGCTAATTGGACACGTGAATGATATAATTCTTCTTCTGCGTTTGTTCTCACTTTCCCGCTGCCAAGATCTGAACAGGGCTTTGCAAGTTGTAGAATGTGGTCCGGAGAGTGAAACATGTAGTCGTTAGTTTACATCTTGACTGCGATATTTGCGCCGTTCAGTCCAACACATTCGTCTTCGGCGGCGAGCATTTTTTTAATACAGTGATACCTTCCCTCTTTGATTCCCTTCTCCTTAGCCAGTCTTCTCTGTTGCAGCCTGTTATCCAGTATCACCGCTTGGAGGTGTAGAAGTATCTTGGCAGCTCTGTTTCGCTGACCCTGATCTCTGATGCTAGCAGTCGGCCATGGGTCGCTGACCACTGCTGCTCATGCGCTGTTCATCATCTTGATTCCTGATAGAATTCTACATTATTATTCTTTCATAATTTGTCACTAACCATTAAGATGCTAGTTATTTATTATCAATACAAGCCTAATAAGTTTCTGTACATGCAGATTGTCATGTTCAGAAAAGATGGCGTGTGTTCATGACTATTATTGCTCTTGTCTAGTGCTATATGGAGCAATGTGGAAATGGGGCCACCTGATGCCATCCTGGGTGTTACTGAGGCTTTCAAGAAGGACACTAGTCCTAAGAAGATGAACCTTGGTGTTGGTGCATATAGAGACGACACAGGCAAGCCATATATCCTTCCTTCTGTGAAAAAGGTGAGTGGTTTTAGTCATATCAAGATGCTCACTAACCTTCCATGTCGGAGGCACTGTGTCGGACATCATGTTTGGAAAGTTTGGCCATGTGGATTGCTTTGTAGTTCTCCCTCATGTCATCCATATTGCATGTTTTCTGCCTGTTTGGACAATTCATCAGGTGGTCTTAGTCTTGTGGTTGCTTCAGTCATATGTCTCATCGTCCTTTGTGTCCCCGTCTCTTTAAGCTTATTCTGCATTATTATATTCATTTTGGAGTCTATATAGTGACTTTCATGTTGCATAAGGGGACAATGAGGCTAGCGTCTGGTCTGGCAAAACACACTGATCAAACAATGTTATCCAGGGTCAGGAGAAATATACTGGCCAAGACCCTCACCTGACCTCCTCATTGGTCGTCCTAGAAACGCGCTGTTGTTGAGGACAAGTCTGGCTAACAAGGTGAGGTTCGACGTGGTCCCCGTAGTAGTTATGGCATGCAGATGAAGCCAAGCATTACACTATCTCCTGGAGGACTCCGGTCCACTTTATCAGTACGCTCTTGGGTGTCAGGAAAGCTACCAACCCATCATGGGCATTAGAAACCAACCATCCAATCAAATAACTATCCTGCCAAACATCCAACCATGTTGTGTAAGGCAAGTTGTGTCCAGGAGCAGGTACCTCCCTCAACTGATCCAGTGAGCCTGCATCAGTTCATGCAGTGTTTTCCAGGAATAGTCTGTGGGGGCTGTGTTGTTAGTGGGAGATTAAGAATGAATGCAGCAGCAGCCACCAGCTATCAAGCTGCTGGCTGCTATCAGCTCATTCACTGTGTTGCATTTTGGCTCCTAAAGCACACCCGTAACACATGTAAATGTTAGCATATTCCATAATTTTAAGGTTATTTAAAAACCCAAAATGGTAGTAGCTAAGTGATACAATGAAACACATATTAGATACAGACTCTTAGGACCAGATACATGGACTAATGGGAAACAAAGCATACTGGCTACACAAGAAGTGATGTTTATTACCAGTTGAACAGAAGAGAGCAGGCGGTGGTCTTCAGGCTGCACAGACCACAACTGACTGAGGTACCATCTATTCAATAAACTGAAGATAGGTGGTACTGGAGAATGAACCTGTGGTACAGGGAAAATGACTCCTGAACATCTGCAAAATTGCCCGACATACGAGAAAGCACATGTGGCCATTCTCAGTGCCAACACTAGACAAGCTGTATGGCAGTGTCGACAGCCTCAAGATAACCGCTGCTTTTTTCGAACAAATTCAAGAATTCCTACCGAATGGGACTGTCAAGAGTTCCGATTAAACAGATAGAAAGAAAATGCTAGAAATTAAAAAGAAAGAAAATGCTAGAAATGAAAAGAAATGGCTAAAAACATTTTACAATGCTAATTTCGGTTGGTTTTTGTTCTTGCCACAGGCAGAAGAAGAAATCTTGAAAGCTGGTCTTGACAAGGAGTATGCAGGCATCACCGGTGTTCCTGATTTCTTCAACTCTGCCATTAAACTGGCACTGGGCGCAGACAGTCCAGTCTTGAAAAATGGACAGGTAATGACTAACACCATCCCAAATTTTATTTGCAGTTTAAAAAATTGTTATTCAGAATTAAATCAAATTTTTTGTAATTGATCTGTATTGGACATAGATGCTGGATAATAGATTCAACCACGTGTCGATCGTTGGGCCCCTGTTGGGTCAAGAAAAATAGGACCTCTGCACCATCAATTGGTTGTTTTAACCTTTACGTACCAGATTACAAAATTATGTCGTCATTCTGCAGCTGCTTGATTTTTCAGCACGTCAGGTCACGACATGGTTGTTGATTTTGAGAACCTCTAATCTTTCTTATTAATTTTGTGTGCGTGTGTATCTAGAGACGTATATTAATAAAGAACTTGTTGGTATTATTGTGTGTATGTTAGTTTCTGAGATACAAGAAGATGGTGATAGTGCTGAAAAATAGCTCAAACATGTAGACTCAGTAGCAGCGTCCTTTGGATAGGGAAAGAGCACAAAAATGTGGGGAGTGTACTATTGATGCTATTGATATTTACTTTAACCTTCAGCACGCCAGGAATTTTTTGAAAATATTTGACCTAATTAATTTTCTTAATTTCTCGCCATGGTAGTCGTCTTAGAAAATTTTTATTTTTTATGTTTGTTTGTCAATAAATATGATTTTCTGGCGTGTAGACACACAATAGCATAACGAACATGTGGGTGTTATTGTTGTTGTTGTGTGTTTGATAGTTTTTGAGATTCAAAAAGATAAAGTTGAAAATTTATGAAAATCTCTGGAAAAAATTTGGACTCGACCACTAGGCCTAGTCGCTTCGATAGAAAACCAAGGAAACCACATCAACGTATCGATACTGTGTTTACAATATCGACACAACTGTTAGTTTCCAATTCAAACGTAGTTCTTTCATTTAAACAAACAAAATAAACAGATCTACACGATAAAGATCTTTCCCAACAACCTACTTCCCCTTTCGCAAAAAGTCGGCTTGGTCTAAACGGCGTATACAAAATTAAAACTGTTCAGAAGCCATTTGTAATCGCACATACGATACTTTAACCGGCAAACTATCGTGTATATATGGAGTATGTATTCAGCAGTAAAAAAATGGCTGTCGGGAGTGACTCCGTTCAAAAAATAGAAAAATTTTCCGTACACCGTTTTTGTAGGCCGAGTGTGTCAAGATGATCTGGACTGGGGCGTGCTGCAGGTTAATGGTTATGTCTGTCACTTTGGCTATAAATATAATTATTGTATCAACATAAACAAACTAAATAGATCTACCTCACAAAAAATTTGTTGCACAAACTTGCATTCTCAACAATGGGTGAGTCTTCAAAAAATCATTTCAGTTGGAGAGTATTGAAGCCTTCGAAATATGTAGGTATATAGAATATTGGGTCGCATTTTTTGGAAAGAGAAGAAAACAAATGTGAAGGTATTGAAAATGTTTGGGGTGAAAAAAATAATTAATGACCGAAATCAAGGTTAGACAGTTCAGATATTTTGGCAGTATAACAAGTTCATGCTAGAGTGTAGGGTGGAAGGTGGTCGTCCAAGAGGCAGACGTTTTAAGTGGACAGACAATGTTATAAGTGGATGGACAACATCAGGAGATGGACTGGGAAAACCCTGCAGGTTGCACCATTACAACATGTGCACTGGAGGTCCATTACAGCTGAGATGGCACTTGAACGGAACCCACTACTGTGATACTGACTATCAAATCAAATGTAGTGTTGTATAATGTACTGTTTATCTCAAGATAATAATTCCTTAATATCAGCGGAGATTGGTAGAAAGTATGAAAATTATACAAGAAAAGGTTTTTTTTAATGATGTATCGTTTTTCATTTCTTTTTTTGTAATCAAAGAATGTGACCACTCAAGCCATTTCAGGCACAGGAGCCTTGCGTATTGGAGCCAATTTCTTTGTGAGTATTTATCAATCATTTATTGTTGTTGAAGTCACTCATTTTGAGCTCGTCACTTGTGAGTTTTCTTTGGTAGCAAGCTTGCAGTTGGTTAGTTGCCCATCACAAGCGATGATGGTGACATCATGAGGCGGTTCTGTCTTGCTGGTTACATCATGAGACGGTTCTATCTTGATGATGTAACTTGGGCTGTGTTTGGATTATAGTGAGAAAGAAGCTGTGCTCTCTGGTCCCGAGCTACCTTGGGCCAGTGGCAAGACATTAGTCAAGACGACTGGAAGTAACGCAGGATAACAGCCTGCTCTTTGTTTTCAATTTCTAACTGCCATGGGTACTTTAACATGCATAGCATGTACACCTGACCTTTGAGTTTGCCTCCGATAGGACTAGGCACGGATCACAACTCCTTTGGAAACAGGTGAATATTGAAAGGTGGAATTTAAAATTTACCACTTTGCACTTCTTATTTCTTGAAAGACGTGCCCTTCCTCTCAGCTATAGTAATGTTAGGATAGATAAATGGAACATTTTGTATGGTACTAAACAACTGACAAACACATGCAGATACAATTACATTGGGCCAAATCTTGAGAGCCCAGATGATGCATGATCCGCAAACAATACCAAAGATTAGTTACTTTTGTACTCCACCTTTGTTGTAGAGAATTGAGAACCTGGATTTCTTAATTTATTTCTTTTCGAAAAAAAACAGATCATTGTCTAAAAGTTGTTTTTATTTGATCTCCTGCAACAGAGCAAATGGTACTTGAAGAGCAAGACTTTCTGGCTCCCAACGCCAACTTGGGGAAACCATACTCCAATTTTCAAGTAAGTGTTGCTCACACTCCTTATTTGCGATTCAGTTCAAGCGCCGTCTCCTCATCGAAGGTCGGCTGGTCAGTTCAAGCGCCTTCTCCGCATCGAAGGTCAGCTGGTCAGTTCAAGCGCCATCTCCACATCGAAGATCGGCTGCAATGAATCTCCAGTATACACTATCTCTTGCCGTAAAGGTGCAGACAGGCGTTTCTCAGTCCATCTCCTGATGTTATCCACCCACTTAAAACGACTGCCTTCTACCCTACCCTCTAGCATGGTCTTTAACAAGGAGGCGTGTCTGTTATATAACCAAAATAACGTATCTGTTATATGACCAAAATAACGTAACTGTTATATGACCAAAATAACGTAACTGTAATATGACAGGAGGCGTGTCTGTTATATAACCAAAATAACGTATCTGTTATATGACCAAAATAACGTAACTGTTATATGACCAAAATAACGTAACTGTAATATGACCAAAATAACGTAACTGTCTAACCCTGATTTCGGAAATTTTTTGTTGTGTGTGTTTGCTTAATTTCTTAATTCCCCAAGGCGTTGCACGGCAATTTTTATTTTGCGCCTGTCGCCCCAGTGCATCCGACTTCGGCATTCCTTTTATGTAAGGTTCAGCTTCCTCCTGCATTTTCTGATGATTTGCTTCCCCGGGGTAATGGCTGGTGCTGTGATGGGGATCGAACCCAGTACTGTCGGATTGTGAGACGTGTCACTTAACCGCTACCCAATGTCCTCTCCCAATGATTTAGGTCATTCTCTTTTCGCCCCCAACTTTTTTTTAATACCTCCCCCCAAATTTGTTTTCTTCTCTTTCAAAAGTAATGTGATCTAATCTTCTATATACTCACATTTCAAAGGCTTCAATATTCTTTTCCAACTTATTATTTAGTGTCCATGTTTTTGCGCCATAAAGCAGTGACGAGTATACATAACACCTGTACCTGTTCAAGTAGTTGATCTTGTAATGTTATCTGCCCACATGGTTTCTTGTCACTTTTCTCAATTATCATAGCCTTTGTTCATGTCTAATCCACATAGAATTCTATACGGTTTGTTGAAAAGCTATTAAATTTCTGAATGGAGTCCATTAAACCAAATAGTGAATTAATTACATGCCTTTTTCTGTGCGTTTGATTTCATTTTCCTTTTTCGTTCATCCTGAAAAGGTCATGTCAAAGTTTACAGCAAGGCTGCAATATCTGTGCCTTTCAGTCCGGCTCATCCCATTTCAGCCGGCCCTTTGTTGTTGTTTTTATTTTAGTAATTTTTCAGCAAGTCGCGTTGCTGTCTTTGAGAGCATGTTTCTTTTTTTGTTTGTTGTATAAATATTTGATTGTGTGTAGAGACATAAATAGGTTCAGAAGCAGAACTCCAGGGATGGGTCAGAAGGCTCGATGAAACAGCTCTTTGTCCATGGTATGGAGGTAAACACTGGACAGACAAAATTGACCATAAACGCCAAGGGCTTCAACAGTAGGATAAAAGCTAATGGCCAGGAACTCGAAGTGGTTGACCGTTTTAAATATCTGGGTTCGATTATCAGTGATGAGGGATCAAAATGTGAGGTGTTGACCAGAATAGCACTGACAATAGCCGTGCTTGCACGGCGTAACTAAACCTGGCAAGATGAACAGTTAGCACTATGTACGAAACTCAGATTAATGCGTACATTGGTCCTGTCAATATTCCTCTATGCTTATGAGACATGACAGTTACAGCCGACCTTCAGCGAAGGATAACAGGCCTTGGAGATAAGGTGTCTCCGAAGACTTTTAAACGTCATGTACAAAGATTGAGTTACAAATGAAGAAATATGATAGAATAACAACAGCAATAGGGCCTTTTGAAGACCTCTTGGCAACTGTCAAAAGAAGGAAACTCGCTTGGTACAGTCACGTATTGAGATCAAATGGTCTTGCAAATATGATCCTGCATGGAAAGGTGCAAGGCAGACGAGGAAGAGGCTGAAGAAAACCTATATTGGTCAGAACATTGGTCCTGGGTGCGGCGTCAACAAGTGGTTAAGTGACACAGCTCTCAACCCGAAGGGTTACCGACTGTTACCCCGGGGAAAAAGACCCTTACATAAAATGCATGATGAAGTCGGATGCACTGGGCCGACAGGCGCAAAATAAAAGTCCAACGCACACTGCATAGTAATGTTATTATCCCATAGCTGCTGAGCAAGCCTGTTCTTGGCAGCCCAATCCTATTCTAAAATATATACAGGTGTTATTCGGTTGTGTCACTGCTCCGCACAGTGTGTTGGCAATTGTCGGCAGTGCTTGTAAGAATATTTTCCTCATGTCCCGCAAGCGCCTTGCACTCAATGAGTAGATGTCGAACTGTTTCATCAGGATGAGAGCAATATCTGCACAAGGGCAGGTGCTGGGGATTGATGCGGTTCAAGTGGCTGTTGACTCTGGTATGTCCTGTTCAGAACTGAAAGATGAGACTTTGATATCTTCTATGTAGTGTATTTATGTCGTTACTTTTTGGCTGTGACATTTCGCTAAATACACTTAGACCTGCACGCCTAAAGAAATAAGGCAAACTATAAAAAAAAAAAAAAAAAACGTTCCTCGTTTGTTTCTATTCTTATGAAAAACTTAAACTTAGTCTTACGTCATTTCTTGCAACAAACATGTTTTATTGGTTGTTTCAGACATGCAGGATTGAATGTAAGCTCGTACAGATATTATGATCCTAGCACATGTGGCTTTGACTTCAAGGGAGCTATAGAAGACATTAATGTAAGTTCTTCCTTCAGCACCGTTATAATGCTGTCTGTTATTGATTCTGTGCATCTTGTTTATTCTCTGCTGTGGGGAAGGAAAGCCAGCATCAAGCCTGGCAAAATATGTTAGTCAGGGTCAGGCAAAATATGCTGGTCAGACATGTTAATCAGGGTCAGGCAATATATGCTGGTCAGACATGTTAATCAGTGTCAGGCAAAATATGCCAACTCTCTTCGATTTCCAACTACCAAGGGATTTTTAACTTGTGTGCCACTGCACATGGGTGTCTGGTCTCACTACTCAAAGATCATTGGAAATTCTTACCGGATGATCCTTTTGAAAAAATCGCGGGCTCCACCAGGATTTGAACCTGCCCCCTCCACAACCCGAAGTGAAGATTACATAGAAAAATGATGCAACTGTGTGTCCGTTGTCCTGAATATTTAAAAAAATCGTTTCCACATTTGGATCATTCTCGTTTAAATCATGTTCTCATCTACAGAAAATACCAGAGGGAGACGTTATTGTCCTTCATGCCTGCGCTCACAACCCAACCGGTGTCGACCCCAAGGTATGTGTCGCTTATATTTCATAGTCACTCATGTGCTACTCTGGTCCGAATAGAGGTCAAAGAATATTGACACTGTAACCTGCCAGGCATTTCATAAGAGGCAACTAGGTAGTGTTGAGCATAGGGCTGCTGTGTATGATATATTACTTTTTAAAATGTTACCTAGGCAGCGAATGACGGCCTACTTTTATCAATTTTCAACTGCCAATGGTTTGTTGTTTTTTTTGGGTTCATTTTTACACTTTACCTCATAAATCTCTCGACTCCATTTATACTTTTCCGTCTAAATTCGTCACCTCCATTTATACAATTCCCTCATTAATTGCTCACCCCCCATTTATATCATAAATTCACCACCTCCATTTATATGCTTTCCTTCATAAATTGCTTGTCTCCATTTATATACTTTCCCTCATTAATTGCTTGCCTCCATTTATATACTTTCCCATCATAAACTCATCACCTCCATTTATATACTTTCCCATCATAAACTCATCACCTCCATTTATATACTTTCCCATCATAAACTCATCACCTCCATTTATATACTTTCCCATCATAAACTCATCACCTCCATTTATATACTTTCCCATCATAAACTCATCACCTCCATTTATATACTTTCCCATCATAAACTCACCTCCATTTATATACTTTCCCATCATAAACTCATCACCTCCATTTATATACTTTTCCATCATAAATTCATCAGCCTTATTTATATAATTTCCTTCATAAATTGCTATCCTTCAATTTATATACTTTTCCCTCATAAATTGCTCGCCTTCATTTATATATATATTTCCCAAATTTATCACATCCATTTATATGTATTCCCTCATAAATTCCTTACATTCATTTCTGCTATTTCCGTCACACACCACCTCCATTTATATTTTCTTTCATAAATTCGTCACATTCATTTCTATCACGATTTCCTTAGCCAGAGCAATGGAAAGAGTTGAGTCAGGCCATCAAGAAACGCAACCTGTTCCCATACATTGACATGGCCTACCAGGGATTTGCTAGCGGCGACACAGATAAAGATGCCTTTGCAGTCCGACAGTTCATCCAGGACGGTCACCAGATTGCTCTCAGTCAGTCCTTCTCTAAAAATATGGGTCTTTATGGTGAGTCCAGAGATTTGCATATAGTGTGTCCATTGTTAGGTACCTGAACGTTCATCTTCAGTGTTTCCGCAGTAGTGCGTTGTTCAATGTTGTTTCCTGGAACTCTGAATTCTTGCCTACTAAGCTGCTTCTTTTCTACGCAGAGATGTAGAGGATTGTCAGAGCACCATGCCATTCTGTATGCTATCTCTCTTTGTCTCCGAGATATAATTGACCCTTTCCAGTCCTGCATCTTTCAGTCCAGGCCAAGTGCTGGAATCCGTATGTGAAAGTTTTAGGCCAAGTGCTGGAATCCGTATGTGAAAGTTTTAGGCCAAGTGCTGGAATCTGTATGTTAAAGTTTTATTTAAAATAAATTAATATTGAACAAATTGAGCTAAAATTATGATCTAATCATCGTGAGATACATAATTAAATTATATATGACATGAAGTATTCATAATAAAGATTATCTATTAGCATGTAGTGTTAAATGGTGATGGATGCGACCGGCCTTGGTCGCCTAAGCAGATTATCATTATTATATGATTCGTTGTCGATCGTGTCTACCCTGGCTGTCTCCTCAATATGGAGAACAACATGAAGCCAGATATCACAAAGCATTGACAAGCAGGTTTGCCGTACTTTACTCCATCAATATAGCAGGCAAATGCCACCAAAAAACTGCGTGCGGACTCATTCGACTCAACTGTCTTGCCGGTACTGTGTTACGGCAGCAAAACATGGACACTAACGAAAGCACTAGAGGTCCGGTTTTGGACTACTCATGCCTCACTTGAATGCGACAGGGGCCTTCAAAGTCCAAGACTTTAACATTTGGCACACGGCTGTCAAAATTATTTTGACACACTCTGCCTACAAAATTGGAAATTTAAAAAAAAAATGTATTTTACCCAAAGTCATTTTTTATGCTGAATACGTTACGTCCATATACACATGTATTTTTGCCGGTAAAAGTATTGTATGTTAGCATACAAATGGATTTTGAACGATTTATCTTATTACATGGATTGGAGCAGGCTGGTTTTTTGCGAAATGTGAAGTAGATTGTTGGGAAAGATCTTTATTTTGTTTGTTTAGATGTAATAACTACATTTGAATTGGAAACTAACAGTTGTGTCGATATTATAAACACAGTATCGATACGTTGTGGTTTCCGTGGATTTCTATAGGAGCGACTAGGCCTAGAGGCAGAGTCCAATGTTTTATTTAAAATAAATTTTTACCTTCATATTTTTGTATCTCAGAAACTAACAAACACACAACAAAAACAATAACACCAGCAAGTTATTTATTCAATTGTCTTTACACACAAGAAAATCATATTTATTGACCAACAAACAAACGTTAAAAGATTTGAAAGTCAACTGCGATAGTGAAAAATAAATTTGCAAATATTTTCACCAAAAAAAATGTAGCGTGCTATAAAGGTTAACTGTTAAGGCCCTATAGGCATTTTTCATTATAGTTTATAGAATCATGAATTAAATCAACACCACCAATGAGAAATGGGTGCTTGTCTTATTTTATCTAACTTTATTTGTATTATGATATTGGAATGAATTTTGAGAATGTTATGTATGAATGAAGGAGTGTCTAAAATGTCACGCTAGTGTGAAAAAAGTAGAAATTGTATGTGTGCACCTGCTACAATAGAAGCTCCACCCATCTGGAGCAGTGCACCCCGAACGTGCTTCCCCTGCGTTGTTCGCAATAGTGTTACTAGGCCTACGATCGTCAACTGACCCGACCATCAACGAACGATACCATTGCTGTGGTATAGATCTAGCTTATCTTTATCACTTTCTATCTCAATATCTGATTGATGAGCATTATAGTCAAAGTCTAGCTTGTCAAATGAATCAAACAGATTCCGTCTTGACGACCCTGCTTGCTCACTCATCAGATTAGTCGCTAATTTTGTGGTGAAAATGCACTGGCTTTAACTTCCAAGCTGTTTTCGGCTCGTTATCGATACTTTCTCCTATTATAAGAATTCAAAACAGAAGGCAACGATAGGCGAAGTAACCGAGAAACGAACGCAATTTAATAGTTGGTTCATTGATAATGCCCACAATGGGTTGTAACCCTTTTGTGGGCCCTGAAAAGGACAGAACTTTTGGCAGAATGTAGTAGCTTTCTTGATATCCCAAGCATGCTCATGAAGTGGACCGAGGTCCTCCAGGCAGTTGTGCAATGCTTTGCTTCTTCTGCGTGTGTCTCACTACTACGGGAATCATATCGAACCTCACCTTGTTAGCCAGACTGTTGTCCTCGACAACAGCCCGTTTCCAGGACGACCAACAAGGAGGTCGGGTAAGGATCTTGGCCAGTATATTTCTCCTGACCCTGGCTGACATTGTTTGATCAGTGTGTTCTGCCTAACCAGACGTTAGCCTCATCGTCCCACGAGCGCAATGAGAACAAGCGGTTTTCAGTGGTATAGGATTTGCGTGCGTCAGCGGTATAGGATTTGCGTGTGTCAGCGGTATAGGACTTTAACCTTTAGCACGCTACATAATTTATGGAAAAAATTTGACCTAATTAATTTTCTTAATTAGTCGCTGTGGTAGTCGTCTTTCAAAATTTGTAACTTTTATGTTTGTTTGTCAATAAATATGATTTTCTGGTGTGTAGATACACAATAGCATAACGAACATGTGGGTGTTATTGTTTTTGTTGTATGTTTGTTAGTTTTTGAGATTTAAAACGATGAAGTTGAAAATTTATGAAAATCTCGGGAAATATTTGGACTCGACCACTAGGTCTAGTCGCTTCGATAGAAAACCATGGAAACCACAACAACGTATCGATACTGTGTTTACAATATCGCCACAACTGTTAGTTTCAATTCAAACGTAGTTCTTTCATTTAAACAAACAAAATAAACAGATCTACGCGATAAAAATCTTTCTCAACAACCTACTTCCCCTTTCGCAAAAGTCGGCTTGCTCCAAACGGTGTATACAAAATTAAAACTGTTCAAAAGCCATTTGTAATCGAACACACGATACTTTAACCGGCAAAATATCGTGTATATATGGAGGGCGTAGTCAGCAGTAAAAAATGGCTGTCAGGAGCGACTCCGTTCAAAAAAAAAGAATTTTTTCCGCACACCGTTTTTGTAGGCCGAGCTGGTTAGAAGAGACAGGACAAGGGCGTGCTAAAGGTTAAGGGTTAAAATACAATTCCCTCTGTGTAGAATATTACCAATATGATATTCATTCTGTAACAGACTCAGTCCATATCCAGGCAAGTGACCCATTACATATAAGTATCCTTTCAGGTGAGCGAGTTGGTGCTTTCTCCATAATCTGTGAAAGCTCAGAAGAAGCTGCTCGGGTTTTGTCGCAAGTGAAGATCATCATCAGGCCATTGTACTCCAACCCTCCAGTCCACGGAGCTAGGATTGCGGCCAAGATCTTGAACACCCCAGACTTATATTCTCAGTGGTATGTATTGTCTTTATGTCGGTTTCGTATGCCTCATGCTTACAGAACAAGTCCCCACACAACAAGACTGTCTGGTCAGGCAAAATATACTGGTCAGACATGTTAGTCAGGGTCAGGCAAAATATACTGATCGGACATGTTAGTCAGGGTCAGGCAAAATATACTGATCGGACATGTTAGTCAGGGTCAGGCAAAATACACTAATTAGACATGTTAGGTTCAGGCAAAATACACTGATTAGACATGTTAGTCGGGTTCAGGCAAAATACACTGATCAGACATGTTAGTCAGGTTCATGCAAAATACACTAATTAGACATGTTAGGTTCAGGCAAAATACACTGATTAGACATGTTAGTCGGGTTCAGGCAAAATACACTGATTAGACATGTTAGTCAGGTTCAGGCAAAATACACTGATTAGACATGTTAGTCGGGTTCAGGCAAAATACACTGATTAGACATGTTAGTCGGGTTCAGGCAAAATACACTGATCAAACATGTTAGTCGGGTTCAGGCAAAACATACTGGACAAAACCCTCACCTTGGCTTCCTCGTAGCCCTTCCTGGAAATGGGCTGTTTTCACGGCAGCCTGGCTAACATGTGAGGGATCGACGTGGTTCCCGTAGTAGTGAGTGACACAGATGAAGCCAAGCATAGCATAACCGCCTGGAGAACCCTTGTCCACCTTCATCAGCACGCTTGGAATGTGAGGAAAGCTACGACAACCTGCCACACAACGTCCCTTTTAGGGCACACAGAAGAGTAATCCTACTCATTGTGGGCATTCAACTACTCTTAACAGTTCGCCCGAATTTGGTACATTTTTTCAAAATAAAATTCATTAATATTAAATGATCGTGTAACATGTCCTTTGCGGAATGTTGCTGTCATGACAGCCGATCTGTTAGACACTTGATCCCTGGCCAGCTCTCCTGTTTCTCCTGTCCTTTGTCCATCTTCTCCTCGGCCTACCTCTTCCTTTTCTGCCAGACACAATATTTTTTCCTTCTCATTAAAAAAAAACAATAGCTTGGAATACTTATTGTTATTGCATTCAAACAGGCATGTTGTTAGTGTCTGTTGCCAGGTATCCGAAGGTTATATATGTAGTAAGTATTTTAAACTTTCTGCGGCTTACTAGACCTGGAGGAAAATGCAAATTAATTTGGGTAGATTTTTAACTAGAATTTTGAATTTTGTCTGGGCAGCTGCCGTTAAGCCTACTATTTTCAATTTTTAACGTAGTGGACACGAGTCCGATCTCGCTGTCCAGAGATCACGGTAATTTTTACCAGAAGAATCGGGGAGGATCTGTCTCCGCCGTGATTCGAACTCGCGATCGCCAGCACCCACTGAGTCCCCTTCTCATCAATGCATTCCATTTTATTGTGTAATCAATAAATAGTTGAGATGGGGGAAACAGCTGCGGTTTATTTTCCAACTGTAAGTGCTACAGAATTAACATAGGCATAGAGTTAGCACATGTTTTGTACTAACAGTGAGATGGTTGTTGTACAGATTAAAAATAGAAATGTACTAACTTTGAACAATATTTTCAGGCTGAAGGAAGTCAAAGGTATGGCTGATCGGATTATCACAATGAGGACTCGTCTTCAAAATGGACTGAAAAAAGAGGGATCAAGCCACAACTGGCAGCACATCACAGACCAGATTGGCATGTTTTGCTTCACTGGACTCAAACCTCCGCAGGTATCTTACTCGTTCTGTTACTCACTTAACCGCTTCGGCTTTCATTATTGTATGCTGCTGCTACATTTTTGGTGTTGGCGGTGAGCTCCATCCATACCTGCCAATCTCCGAAGTTTGACCACATTTTGTGAAGTTTGTCATTTACATTGTCAATCATCTTTGCAAGATTTGTAAAAATTCATATTGAATAACCAAAAGGTTGATAATTGTTGTAGTTGTTAAATACCGCAAGTCTGTATACTTTAACTGTTTAACCTTCAGCACGCCAGTCATATTTTGAAAAAATTTGACCTAATTAATTTTCTTAATTTCTCGCTATGGTAGTCGTCTTAGAAAATTTATAATTTTTATGTTTGTTTGTCAATAAATATGATTTTCTGGCGTGTAGACACACAATAGCATAACGAACATGTGGGTGTAATTGTCGTTGTTGTGTGTTTGTTAGTTTTTGAGATTCAAAAAGATGAAGTTGAAAATTTATGAAAATCTTGGAAAAAATTTGGACTCGACCGCTAGGCCTAGTCGCTTCGATAGAAAACCATGGAAACCACAACAACGTATCGATACTGTGTTTACAATATCGCCATAACTGTTAGTTTCCAATTCAAACGTAGTTCTTTCATTTAAACAAACAAAATAAACAGTTCTACTCGATAAAGATCTTTCCCAACAACCTACTTCCCCTTTCGCAAAAAGTCGGCTTGGTCCAAACGGATACAAAATTAAAACTGTTCAGAAGCCATTTGTAATCGCACATACGATACTTTAACCGGCAAAATATCGTGTATATATGGACTATGTATTCAGCAGTAAAAAATGGCTGTCGGGAGTGACTCCGTTCAAAAAATAAAAAAATTTTTCCGTACACCGTTTTTGTAGGCCGAGTGTGTCAAGATGATCTGGACTGAGGGGTGCTGCAGGTTAAAGTCCACGCACATGTCACAACTCCATGTCAATCAAAATGTTTTTCAATATAAAATTAATTTATATTAACGTTTTCCAGTTCCGGATAACTTTGACGATTTGTGTCTATCAGTCTAGGTCAAGTGCCAGAATTACATACTTTGAAGTTTTGTTCAAAATAAAATGTTAATATTGAGCAAAATACGATCTACACCTCGTAAGATGCAACAATTAAACTATCTGTGACACATAAAGAGAGGGAAACATTTTTTTTTTAAAAATTACTTGGCCCTAGTTGTCTTGTCCTTGACTTGCCAATGGGGCCGGGTAGCTCGAAACGAGAGAGTGAGGATAAAAAGTAGCGCAGTTAATCCTTGTTAAAAATAGCGCTAGCAAAATTAATAATGCCATCATCATCTAGGATGGACGGCGGCCTTTGCCTTTTGTGTGTAAATATCCTATTCCCTGAGCCACATCTTTTCCTGTATGACCATTATTTTAAGGTGTATATTTGGTTGCACCATGGGGGGGGGGGGGGAACATTGGAGATTATCAGGTCAATTTTAGATAATAATAATAATGTTTGCCTAAGCATCTAGGGCCCGTTGCGTCGATCGACCTCTACCATGTTCAACTGTTGAGGCTTGTAGCCAATCCTCTCTCAGTGCCGAAGGAGAGACTGCTATCTGCTGGAGCCATGTAGAATCTGGTGAGTCAGTACTTCCTGGTCCAGTCGAACCACGTAACTATACACAGACAGACGATGGCGGATCAGAGTGTCTGAGATGGAGGGAAGCAGACACCTCGACATTATGGACGAGGTCGAACCAGCGGATACCGAGGATGCGTCGCTGGTTGCGCATGTGGCCTGGGTTGGCTTCGTTCGTTCTCAATCTCCCGCTATCAAACCCTGACACGGGCCTAAGTAGCAGCATGTAGTCCAGAGAACGGAATGCGTTGTGTCCGTAGTTTATATCTTGACTGTGATATTTGCACATTTTGGTCCAACACATCCGACTTCAGCGAGCATTTTTTTAGCACTGGGTTAGCATTTCCACTTTGTTCCCTTCACCTTAGCCAGTCTGCTCTGTTGCAGCCTGTTATCCGGGTCACCGTGTGGAGGTGTAGAAAGATCTTGGCAGCTCTGGGTCGCTGCAGCTCATGCGCTGCCGGCTGCGCATGTGAAAGGCATCGAGTCTTGATATTTCCTGTTTAAGTAGGGCCCAAGTCTTTGGACCACACAGAAGGACAGGAATCACACACGTCTGATAGATTCATATTTTGGGTCAGAGAGAGTCTGCCATTATTCCACACCCTGTGAAGGTCATTCGAGGCAGAAGGCCCGATCCGCCTTAACATGTCATGTGTCCATTGGACGAAAATGAACTTCCCAGGTATGGGAATACATTGTGCACTCCACCGTGTGACCAGGGACAACAATGCTGAGAGGACCACTGTCAGAGCCAAGGTTCTGAATTTTGTCTTGGCCCAAGATATCAAACATCAAAGGTGCTGGCACAAGCTGGGGAGCAGACGAAAGTATACTAAAGAAACTGTACACTGGAAGAGTGAGACCAGTCCTCGAGTATGGCATTGCGGCATGGACAACTGCAGCAAAGGCGAACTTGGATAAAATTAGCAAACTCCAAAACCAAGCCATGAGAGTTATAACAGGAGGCATGAAGTCAACACCAATTGTAGAACTTGAAAAGATTACAAAACTGTAATCCATGACCGACAGAAGAGACTGCAGAGCCCAGCAGCAAGCAGAGAAACTCAGAAGACTGACTGACCATCCAATGCACCAGAGACTAAACAATTTTGGAAATGGGAAACTAAAGCGGAGAAACTTTGCAGAAATAGCCAAAGCAAAGATGCACGAAGACCCTATGAACGCACTAACAACACCAAAGCCCATCCCTACTGTACGAAAACCTACCTGGAGGCAGTATATATTTCCAGAGGTTGTAGAAAATATACCAGGTATTGGAAACAAAAACTGCCAGACTGAAAAAGAAAGAGATACAACCCTGAGGTACATAACGAAAAACTACCCAAGCATGGAATGGACCCATGCATACACCAACGGCTCTGTAATAAACACAGAACAGAGGGGCAGGGGCATTCCTGAGCCTACCAAATGGCAGGAAAATAAGTCATTGGCAACTGGAAAATACACAAGCAATTTCAGAGTGACAGGTAAAAGGTGGTGACAGGTAAAAGGAATGAAAGCCATATAGTCCTGCTTACAGATGCCCTGGCCGTAGTCACAGCACTAAAAAGCCAGAAAAATACTGAACTTAATGATTTAAGAGCAGTACTCTGTCAACTATACCAGCAGTCCGCACCAAAAAGGGTAGTGGTACAGTGGGTTCCATCCCACTGCAACATCCAAGGCAACGAGGAGGCAGACAGACTGGCAAAAGAAGGTGCAAGACTACCACAACCAGATACCAGTGGGACATACGAAGAGTCAAAACGGCTTATTAGAGCTAGATACATGACCAAATGGGAAACCGAACATACTGGCTACACAAAAAACGATGCCTATTACCAGTTGAACAGAAGAGAGCAGGTCATGGTCTTCAGACTTCGCACTGGCCACAATAGACTGATGTACCACCTATTCAACAAATTGAAGATAGGTGGCACTGACGAATTCCCGTGTGGTACCAGGAAAATGAACGCTGAACATTTGCTGCAAAACTGCCCGACATACGGGGATCAGAGAGAGCAGATGTGGCCATCACCAGTGGCAACACTAGACAAGCTCTATGGCAGTGTCGACAGCCTCAGGATGACCGCTGCTTTTTAAAAAAAAATAAAGGTCGACGTCTGACAGCGTAAGAAGAAGATGCAACAATTAAACTATCTATGACACATAAAGAGAGGGAAACATTTTTTTTTTTTAATTACTAGATTTAGTGGAGCGTGTAGCCTAGTGGGCAATGAGCTGGTTTGCTAGGACTGGGATTACTCTGCGTCAGTGTGCGAAATCACGGACGGATTGAAACAAATTCTGGGTGTGGTTCGTTCCTGGTATGAACGCTCCTCCAGTCGACCCAGCTGTAAATGGGTACCTGACGCATGTTAGGGAAGGTATAATCAGCAAGAAAGGGATTTGGCCACTCCACCTTCACATAGGCTGCGGCTTAGTCATGAAGTTATCTTCATTCCCGATGGCATTTGTTGCCATGAGACCTACCTTTACGGAGAGGAAGACTGTCTGGTCAGGCAAAACATACTGGTCAAGACCTTCACCGTGGCTTCATAGTAACCCTCCCTAAAAACTGGCTGTTTTCATGGCAGCCTGACTAATGTGATGGATCGACATCATCCTCGTAGTAGTGAGCGACACGCAGATGAAGCCAAGCATGGCACAACCGCCTGCAGGACCCAATCCACCTTCATCAGCACACTCAGGATGTGTGGAAAGCTATTACAACCCGGTACTTAATGTCCTTTTCAGGGCGCACAACAGAGTAACCTACTCGTACTCATCTTGGGGTTTCACCCGCCTTTACTTTTTTTATCCATCAATTCCTTTACATATACTTTTATTATTATATCTATATATCTTTTTATCTATCTATCTTCAGTCCACTTATGTCGTGGGGAGGTGCGACCTCCTTTGTTTCATTTTTTTTTTTGTCAGGTGAAAATCCACCGGTGACTTTCCAGGTCAATCTCAGCATCTGTTAGACTCTGGAATATACGATCACCTATTTTTTTAGACAAAACTGGTGGAGGTGGAAGCGTAAATTAGAGGAAGGTAGACCCGCAGTCTGTCAAGTGCCATCTAAGCCGCTCCGTTAACCACATAACCAAGACCTGTTGTTATAGCCATACATTCCACTTTTTGCGACATTCTCTGTGGGGTGAGAATTCCTAGAATAATTTGAGTAGATTTTTAACTTAAATTTTGTCAGAGCAGCGGCCTTTAGGCCTAACTCTTTTCGACTTCCAACTGCTAAGGTATTTTTAACGTTTGCGCCACTGCACACGGGTGTCTGATCTCACTATTCAGAGATCAGGGGAAATATTTACCGGATGATCCATGTGAAAAAATCCTGGTGTCTCCACCGAGATTTGAACCCGCCACCTCCAGCAACCAAGATCAAGACAAACATCTTACCTGGAGACCACTGGGTCCCCTATGTATCCCAGTCAAAATGTGAATCAGGCATGTGTCGGATATTCACGAGTTCTTAACTGTCTACTTATCTGATAAAACTATGGTAAACAGCCGCTTATGCATGCGTGAATCATCAGCCATCTTATAGGTGACATCAAAACCTGACGTTCTGCAAACAAAATGACAGAATGTAGCGCATGTGTTAGAAGTCGGCGTCTGCCCGATCAAACAGAAATGGACGTATTCCCGAGTGGTTAGTGCTGGGCACTACAAGCTGTAAAATCTTAATGCTTTTGATGAGCTGTTCTAATTCATGGCATAGAACTTTACCTTCATGCATATCATAAAAGATGGCCAAAGAGAGTTGTGCATGAAGCTAGCAACCTCATTCCACAAAGTGTTGTGGTAGCCCTAGATTCTGACTAGATTGAAAAGAAAAGGTACAAGAATTGTTCTTTTTCGGATTGACTGATGTTATGCTTCTAGTCCGATGATGTTCACGAAGGTGACTGAGTTTCAGGAACACCAACCCACCCAGGCCAGACTTATCTCTATTTAGTCTACATAAATAGGGCAGGTCTGCAGGATATGTTCTGGTGGGAAATTTCTAGATATGCAGGCTGAGTGGTGCTTTGTTCAGATCATGTCAATAAAAACATATATATTAACCTTTAGCATGTAGCTTTAACCTTTCACGCGTAGCTGTCAAAATAATTTCAACTCTGCTTGGAAATTGAAAGAAAAAATTTTCGTTGGATTGGGACCATAGCCATTTTTTAAATGCTGAATACGTCACGTCCATCTACAGGTTTTTGTTTGCCGGTAAAAGTATTGTATGTTAGAATATAAATGGATTTTGAACGATTTATCTTCTTCTGCGTTCGTTCTCAATCTCCTACTACCAAGTCCTGAACAGGGCTTTACATGTAGCAGGATGTAGTCCGGAGAACGGAATGCGTTGTCGCTAGTTTACAGATTGACTGCGATATTTGCACCTTTCGGTCTGACACTTCCGTCTTTGGCAGTTTATCTTCTTATATCGCCAGACAGGAGTCGGCTGATGTTTTTAGAAACACGAAGTAGGGTGTTGGGAAAGATCTTTATCAGATAGATCTGTTTATTTTGTTTGTTTAGATGTAATAACTACATTTGAATTGAAAACTAACAGTTGTGTCAATATTATAAACACAGTATCTATACCTTGTTGTGGTTTCCATGGATTTCTATCAGAGCGACTGGGCCTTGCTGTCGAGTGACATATTCTGCATTTTTTTTTTAAATGGGTAGGGAAGGCCCCCCCCATTTTTTTTTTTTTTTTTTCAATTTCTAATTTGTAGGCAGTGTGTGTCAAAATGTCATTTAATGGTAGCGTGCTAAAGGTTAAGTCAGCACCTCTTGTCTTGGAGTGGTCACTGAGCCATTATCTGTATATGTTTCTGTCTGGGAGAAAAATCTGCATCCTCTTCTGCCTTCAGTCATCTTGATCATGTCTTGCCACTGAATAAGGGTAGTTGAGGATGAGAGAGTTAGGTTGACGTACGCTGTAATCAAGTTCCAGCGGAAGTCACTTTGTCATAATTTCATGAATGCAAATTGTCTAAGATGAAAAGCCCAAAAAGGGTGTCCTTGACATTTGGCGCATGGAATGAATATATGCACCCTCATGGAGAGTGCAGAGTCTTAACAGACCTGAGAGAAGATTAGCTCTGGTTGCCCAAAGAGTTTGCCAGATACAAAATTGATATAGCAGCACTAAGTGAGACTCGCTGGACAGTAGAGGGCGCCAGATTACAGAAAATGGCGCTATCCTTCCTTTTTTTCTGGATAGGTCGTGGAGTCGATGACTGGGAAAGAATTGCCACCAATCGCACAGACACGTGCAGCACTATTACTGAGGGTGTTCAGAGACAGGGCCTGCCGAAGACTGTTGGACTGAAAGGTGCAAATATCGCAGTCAAGCTGTAAATAGCGACATGGCGCATTCCATTCTTCGGACTACATCCTGCTACTTGCAGAGCCCTGTTCCGAGCGTGGTAACGGGAGATTGAACGGACGCAGAAGAGACACGAGGCGTCAAGAATAAATGAGGCTATTCAAAGACGATCACTGCGCAAATCAGCTGACATCAATCCTGGTGGAAGGGGTGTCGTAAGTGCAACAGACAATGCCTGACTCCGATTAGCTTATTTAGCCATCTTGAACCAGTGAATGTGGACACAAGTTGTCCTCATCGATTACGATAGATAAACATGTTTTTATCTACTTTTGGCCTTCAATACAGCCGCATCTTTGGTTTATTCATTTCTACATTAGTTCAGATCATGACATGCCACATTGTTTTGATACATTCCAGGTTGAAAGATTGACCAAAGAGTTCTCAGTCTATTTGACCAAGGATGGTCGGATCTCCGTTGCTGGGATCGCCTCAGGAAACGTAGACTACCTGGCTCACGCTATTCACCAAGTCACCAAGTAGACCAGATGAGAAGAGGCGAGAGTGAGCACCGAAACTATTTAACTGTAGACATTTGTTGGGGGAGTGGGACCTGTTTTAGACAGTCGGTATTTATGCTTATCTATGCATTTTACTACCAGCTTTTGTGATGCATTTATCTGTGAAGGCTCGGGCACCCACACAAATTAACTTTTGGATTAATTTATTCATATTCTGTTTGAAACAAATTCATTAGCCTGTTCTCGGTTCATGATAAATTTGGGACAAAATGTGATGGACAGTTCACTCTTCATGACTGGTGGAGATAAATTACTAATCAATGTTTGTTTAGATATTTTGTTAATCTTTCTGTACACATGATAGCTCATAGACTTGTTGAACTGTTTACAGGCACTTGGAAGTGAAGATATTCACTAGAGTGGGGCATATTTTATGAAATATAAACAGCAAATAAATAAGTTTGGAAAGAAGGGAAATATTAGACAAGTCAAATAGTTTGGGCATATGAAGACATAGGTTTTGTTGACGTACAGGTCAGAGGAAGACTTTGCTTTATAGTTGGTAATATAAAAAAAAAGCCACGTCTGACAGACAATAGGCTTTCTGAGTGTATTAAGACAAAAATAATACTGCGCTATAAATGGGAAGAAACCATGCCTAGGTGGACAAAGTCTCAAATGTACCAACCAGAGAAGACTTATTAGTCGGAAGAAACCATGCAGAGGTGGACAGTCTCAAATGTACCAACCAGAGAAGAAACCATGCAGAGGTGGACGGTCTCAAATGTACCAACCAGAGAAGAAACCATGCAGAGGAAGACGGTGCTATAAGTGGGAAGAAACCATGTCTAGGTGGACAAAGTCTAAAGTGTACCACCAAGTCTAAAAATAAAGCAGGATTGTAAATAGAAAGAAAACATCCACGAAGTTTACAAGCAAGAAAATCTGGCATCAAATTGGAGATCTGTTTATAGCCAGCCTGTGATGAGGAGGCAGACATGATCTTGATCTGAATGCCATATTTCATAAATTTACTTACAATTGGAGGAAACGATCACTACTTGCCTCAATGAGATGGATATGTTAATTCTTTCATAACACTTTTTGTTTTGTTTACAGTAGCTTACTAACATGGTACTGTTCTTATGAATGCATTGTATTGAGATGTTTATGTGTTTAATGTATAGTTATTGTGATTTGATTATGTATTGTGGTTCTTCACAAGGTGATGTCAAGACAGTTAACCCTTTACAATCCTGGGCAATTTTTTTGATAATTTGAAGTCCCAACTTTCCTCGTGTTAAATGCGTCAATGTTAAAACTGTGTTCTTACACATCTTTATCGGAAATAACTTTAAACTGCGCATGCACAAATTGTTGTCTGTCTTGTAGGTTACTTCAAAACCTGAAATTCCGAAAATTAAATCACAAGTGTTGAATATCGATGAAAATTTCTGTTCAGCCTGCGGTCAATTTTGGTTAAATGGGACTGTAAAGGGTTAAATGATTTTCAATTTAAACCGAGATTAATTTTGGTTATTATTCTGGGAGAAACAAATTGATATCTATGTTAACATCTTGTTTTTAATCCAATAGTTTTTGAAAGACAGCGTGGTTCTCTTAGTGTCATGGAAGTTATGTTCACCCATAGCTGATACTGCTGTTGGAGAAACTGCAACAGTCAAAAATGAAAATAGCTAGCAAATTGTTGGCCGAAACATACATTATAAATAAGAACGCAAGTGAAGATAGAAAAAACAAGGATGAGAAATTGAAAGTATATATATTTAAAGAGGCATAGATCAAGCAACATACCTTAAAAATAAAATTTGTTTGAAGAGTAGGGAAAAACACAGAACCTTTGGGAAAGAGACTAAACATTTTGGTGGTGACATCCGATCCTGTGGGCCGTAACATTAATTTTGTTTGTAATATCAAATTATTTGATGTGAAGTCACAGCAAACATATGCATCTAATTTTGATGACTGGTTTTGTTTTGCATGTCTGACGGGAAGAGACACCAGAATCGTTCTGATATTATTTACTTTGATAAGATGGTGAGTGTGTGTAGCCTTTTTGTACATGGCTTACCCCACATGACCTCTCTACAAACTATTTTTTTTTTGTTGGACTGACAAATGTGGGGCGTTTTGCTACTGAAATAAAATTTACTTTGACTAAACGTATGTGGCCACTTATAGTGTGCACATATGTCCAAGTCATGGTGTGCTCTGCTTACTTAGAAGTGACATGCTAGTTATATTGTGTCAATAAATGGACAATACAATTAAAACATGCAAACACAATGGTTGATGGTTGGTGTTTAATTATGTTGATCTCTCTTCTTTTAAGTGACCTATCAATCATTGACAGGTTGACTTGAATATACAAGGAGCCAAAGAATTAACCTTAGTCCGAATCAGTCAACGCGGCTCGTCTATAGCATTATATAAACATCTAGATTGTCTGAAAGTCTAACTCCATTTTGGTCATTGCCACATAGAATGAATCCTTTTTAAAAAAAACATTCAACAAATGCAGGTACTGGTCTTGCTTTGGATGTTAAAAATAATTTAGTAAATTAAGTTGGGGCTGTATAAGGGTTAACATAAGTAAAGATCTCGTTATATTGGAATATGGCGTTAGGTCTTGACCAATGGAGTGATCTGGTAAAAACTACAGCAGCCGCCTTTTCTGTGGTAAGTGTTCCTGAGACTTAAAAATTCCGGGTCGTGATTTTAAACGGCGACCCCCTTCTCTGTAAATTGGTAACTAACATGAGTTAGGGAAAGCAAGGGCACACTGGCCACCCCACCTCTCACAGGCTGTGGCTTCTATTTCCAACCAGTGGTTAATTCTGCTGAATTTCCACTTTACTCTATAGGGAGTATTGATTAGTAGTATCATGGACCATTTGCTATCAGGGCACAGGTACATGGTTCAACTTCTGTAAGCATCACCTTTCAGTCAACCCAGCTGTAAAATGAGTGATGGATATATCTCAGGAACATGTTATGTAATCAAGATATTGGTAGTAGATAGAATAACAAGCAATGTACTTCATTGCAAATGTCCAGAAGTGATATTAGTTCATATAAAATGTCCAGCCAGAACTGAATCATCTAGTTCATGTAAAATATCTAGAAGCGATTATGTATTTCATTTTAAATGTCAAGAACTACAAACACTTACATGGAAAGTATAGAATAATGAGCCATGAACTTCATATCAAATCCCAGAAGTGATAACACAAAAGTTCATTTCAAATGTCTAGAAGTGATAACTGAGCAGTGGCCTACTGAGACGAACCTCCGCACACAGCTGTTTGGAAGCAATCTTTATAGAGAGAACTGGACTTCTTGTGTAGGCGTAATATCATTTTTAAAACATGGCAAACAAGAAGAAAAATGACCAGGTAATGATGATACAAGCTCTTGATATGAGTGAAAGTTTGATAGAAGTTAAAACCTTGTATGCATTGGCTATGTTCAGGATTGACATGTAAAATGAATGCTTAAAGCTGGAACCAAATATTGATTAACAGTTACATATTTACAATCATTACAAAGCTGATTTGTATCTTACTCAGGATTACAGTTTTTACGACTGTAGACGAAACAATTATCGTATTTACTTGCGAGAACTAGGTTAACAATCCTATGTTCGGGCATCAGGTGCATCGCATAGGACTAAAATAAAGACAGTTGTTTTTTTGTTTTTTTACAGTCAAGTAAAATGCTGATCGAGTTACAGGAGGAACCTATGCCTGTGCATCTTATTAAGTGGACTTCCAAGTTGCGGACTTTGAACTGGCATATCACGATGCAAGAAAAAAAACATGGTCTCCGTCCAGGGCATGTGAGAGCAGCATTTTGACGAGTGTTTGAGGAAGGTTGTCAGTGTTACCAGGAGAGACAATGTGGAACAATGAAATTCGAAGTATGGTCGGCACTACATCTTGTGCCGAATAAATTTCCAGGCAGAAAATACACTGGTTTGGTCATCTCATGCGAATACACCCTCATCAGCTTCAACTGTTAGCTTACAGCACTGGTAGTTCTGGCTACAGGGCAAGCAGAAGGCAGGTGATAGATGATAAGAGTGATTGTGCAGCGACACAGGCTTACATTGACCAATTCGGCGCAGGACAGACGACTTAATTTCCCCCACAACGCTCAACTCCCCAAATGGAAAGAAAACTAAACTAACTACAAAAACTACTCGCTCGGACCAGCCATGACATTTGGTACGAGGATAAATGCTAGTAAAACAAAAGTGAATGTAATATAGGCAAACAAAGAAAAAGTATCGAGTGAGACAGATCATGGAACAAGTGCTCAGGTTTTCATATTTAGACCACATTAGTACGGGGGGGTGGTCGTTGTGCGCGCTTAAAATAAGAAAGTATTCATCTGTATAATACATTCCAGAAATAATTCTGTATAAATACAGTTCGACCCTTCTTGGCCAAGGGGAGTGGTCACCCTTGAGCTGGTCCCAACTCAGGTTACTGTCGCGGGTCCGCGTCGTCCTGTGGGATAATAGTCTGTCTAGTGAATCTCGCCAGTGGGTTTGGGGGTCGTCCCCCGAGGTCTCTTTTTGTCATGCAAGTACCACGTGGCGGTTATGGTACTTCATTTTTCGTCTTGATGTGTGACATTCTCCGGATGTTGCATATGTATACCAGAATTCATTGTAAACTCACTACACAAATAATAAGTTGGCAAACATGAAATACAAGACACTAACAAAATACAATATCAAAATCACCATTCAAGGAGTTCTCGGACAATTCTCTGCAGAGTCTGTATACAACCAGTTTCTTATACTCAATTTGATCTAAAAATAATTTTTTTTTTAATGCATTCCAAGAATTCACCACTCTCTGGCTAAATAAATTTGTATAATATCAATTTGGACATTTCTGAGCCATATAACAAGACATACTCTCTTGTTGAAGACCATACTAAAGGGTAGGTGTCCAAGAGGCAGACCCCGTTATAAGTGGCTGGATAGCATCAGGAGATGGACTGGAAAAAGCCTGAGATTGCATGATTATGGCAAGAGTACACTGGAGATCCACTGCAACCGAACTTTGATGGGGAGATGGCATGTGAACTGATAAGATACACTTGCAAATACCATTTGTATTAACGTAAAAAGGGAGAACTCTTCAGTTCAGCACGACTGTCTGGAGGTCCCTGGTTCACCTTCATCAGCACATTGAGGATGTGAGGGGAAAACCCAATACTTAACCCTTTTTTTTTTTTTGCGTTCACCTTATTTCTCTAATCCCAAAGTAGTGTGCGTTGCACTGTGGTTTTTATTTTTCGCCTGTTGGCCCAGTGCATCCGACTTCAGCATGCATTTTATAGGGTTTGCTTCCCTGGGTTACGGCCGGTGCTGTGATGGGGATCGAACCCAGCACCTTCAGATTGTGAGCCGTGCCACTAGCCCACACCGTCCCCACATTTGACCCTTTGAATCCGGGACACCTATATATCGGAGTGTGTGTAAATATCCCATTCCCCAAGCCACCAGTATGACGGGTGGACCAGTATTTTAAGGCGTATTCTGGGCTGTATTCCTTGAATTTTGGTCATAATATAGTGACGTCTACACAAGTGCACACATTTCTGGAAATAAAATTATGCTGCGCTATATCGAAGAATGATTTTGATCATTGAAACATAGTTTTGAAAATTTCAGGGCCATTCTAAATAGCAAACAACAAAACAAATCATTGGATGTACTTTCAAGGACTTTGAGGCTGATCAAGTGTAGTTAGATGGTGATTATTCTGAAAAAGATCAGTTCTTTTTTGAACGACAACATGTGTGTGATGTTGGATTATCATTCGTTCATTGATTAGAATCAAGCTAGATCTGTTCCTCTGAGGATCAGACTAGGGTCTGGGGGGTATCCCACATAATGTATCAAGTAAATTTGATGAATATATTCCACACTCTACTGAAGTAGAAACATTGGAGATTAGCAGACCAGTCAATTTTAGATAGAATAACTAAATTAGAGTATATAGTTTTATCATGGTAAATAGCTTTACTCAAATGTCTAAATTGTGCGTATTTTCTCTTTAGCACAGGGGAATGGGATTTTACAGACTGGGTAGCAGTGTTCAAAGGGTTAACACCCGTTTCAGGACAAACAAAATGATAAACATACTCACTGAGGGCATTCAACATCAACAGCTAGAGACAGTTATAAATTCCTCTATTTGACATTCACTGCCAATGAGGAACAGCACGGCAGTCTTAGTTACACAAAATGGAGTAATTATCAGTAGAAATACAATAACATTTTACACACTAGAAGTAATTATCAGTAGAAATACAATAACATTTTACACACTAGAAGTAATTATCAGTAGAAATATAATAACATTTTACACACTAGAAGTAATTATCAGTAGAAATACAGTCTCTATCTTCTACATGTATAAGAAATAATCTGTATAATGCTGTATAATACGTAATGGAAGTATTCATGTGTAAAAATGCTGTGTAATACGTCCTGGAAGTATTCACGTGTAAAAATACTGTATAATACATATTGGAAGTATTCATGTGTAAAAATGCTATATCATAATACATAGAATCTGTAAAAATACAGTATTATAATACATTTACAATCAGATCAAAGCAAGCAAAAGTATCATACATGGAGATAAGTAGATCTCTGTTCCAGATACAAGACTCTTAGTTAACCGGCCCCATGGGGATTGAAAGATGTTGGATAAATGTACAAGGGACAGGGCATTAGCTTAACTTCTTTATACTGGTTTAGAAGGCTCTGCAGAGTCTGTATACAACCAGGATTTTGGAGGGTGTTAATAGACAATAGAGCTAAGTAGACCTGCAGCCAGTTAGGCGCCATCTATGATGCTCTTAACAAACCACCTGGAGGAAGGTACAAATCACTTTCTGGTAGAATTTTGTCTGTGTAGTGACTGTTAAGCCTACTGTTTTTTTTCCAACTGTCAAGAGATTTTAACGTGCTCGACACTGAACACGGGAGTCTGATCTCCCAACCCAGAGATCAGGGGAAATGTAACCAGAAGATACACGTGAAAAAAATTCCAGTCTCCACCGTGATTCGAGCCCTCGACCTCCGGCACCCGAGGCAGACATCTTATCTCGAGCCCACTAAGCACCAGCAATTTCATTCAAAGGTGCATGGAAGAGTGTGTACAACGGAAAATCTTACTTCACGGCGCAAAATTGCTCTTTAGCAATACTCCATGCAGGGATTGTGACGATTAAGCAGCATGTACAATATAGCGTACAACATGGCCGCTCCACTGTCAACTTGCACCATGAAAGAACAACGAGGTGTTATTCCATGACGGTGGGTGTGAAAATTTCTGAAATCTACAGAAGAATGAAGGCTCAGTGTGGAGACAGTTATTCGAGTCAGAGGAGAGGGAATGAATGGTTAGAAAATGTCAAAATGGAAGACAAAACATCACCGATGAACTGCGGCGTGGGAGACCAACAAGTGTCACAACTGACACAGCAGACCAAGCAACCAGCCTATATCAACAGCCGAGTCACTATTGATGAAACAACTGTAGAGTTGAACATGAGTTACGGCGTTGCGCACAAAATTGTCCATGATGACCTCGGTTATAGGAATCTGTGTAGTAGATGGATCAGGTAATAGAGGCTGTTCAAAATTGTTAAAGGCCACACAAACTGACTTTTTTTCTAGAGGGCATCCACAGGCTAGGGACAGGTGGACAAAGTGTGTTACTAGGCTGTTACAAATAACTTGGGTAGATTTATAACTTGCATTAGTAATTTTGTCCGGTTAGCGGCCGTTAAGTCTAGTATTTTCAATTTCTAATCGCTAAGGGAATTTTAACGTGCTTGACACTGAACACGGGAGTCCGATCCCACTACCAGAATTTGTATTCCCTACCCCCGCCCCACACACAGAGGTGGGCACATTGCCTTGAGACCACAGAATGCCCCAGTTAACTGAGAGTCTACTGTACACTATTACAGATTTCACATAAGCAAATATAAAGATGGTGTGTTGTAATCAGTGGCACAATATTTGTGGGGAAGACCATGGTTAAGATCTGCTACCATATCATGCCATGATCAAGGCTCTAGCCAATCTTTTCAGTTTTCAAAAGTTAATCAAATTATTAATTTCCCAATTTGGATATGACCACTACAGCAGCTGGCATCCTTACAGGGCGTCTGTATCATTTATGTGCTTTGTAGCGATGGTTGATAAAAATCTTCCAGATATGCATCTTCCCTGTGGTAACGTACGGATGCAAAACATCAAACATGACACAAACATTAAAGATGAAAATTGAATCTTTCGAGCTAAAATATTGCAGGAAAGTTCTCCAAATATCAGTGAAAAAGAAAAACAGACATAGTAAGTGATCTGAATAGAGAACACAATTGGCCCTGAACCGCATTACACCTAGGAAACTAAAATACTTTGGCCACATCAAACACCACAATCATTTACAAAAAATGATACTGAAGGGCAGGGCTGACAAATTTGTTTAGTTTCTAGGAGCCAGGAAAAAAGTCTAGGAGCCTTGCACTGTGCTGGATAAAAAGGATATACCACGATAGGGGAAACTGTGCGATTAAATACAACACTGGTCCTGAAATGTCAGGCATCACAAAAATATTTGTAGGCAATCTGAATCTTCAGTGCCCTGCTGGAGGACATGGTACCTGGAAAATTCTTCTTCTTCAGCATTCGTCCTGAAAAGGACATTATGACGTTTACATCCAATCTGCAAATTCTGTGCATTTCGGCTGGACACATCTGATTTCTGTGGCTCAAAGGCCTTTTCGAGATGAACGCAGAGAATGAAGAAGATTGACCAGTTGAAAAAAAAAAGATGGGCAGTCTGAGGTAGTGAAAAGAGGGAATAGAGGCCAGGGCATGTGAAGCAGGGAAGGTGTGCGAGAAGGGAGAGAATCTTTAATCATTTAACTACTGTTGTTTCTTTCATATCGTACAGTTCGACTGACAGGCAGATGTTCTGCAGGGGTATGCTAGTTTTTCGTTAAAATGGAATAATTGAAAAATGTACAAGAATATTATTACATAATGAGTGGCATATATTTCCTTTTGAAAAAAAATACAAACCCAAAAAATTAAAATGCGATATTAAAATATCCAATTCCATATTAGGACATATATGTACAAAATATTCATAAATAATTTACATAAACATTATGTATAAGGCAGGGGTGGGGATACTGTGACCTTGAAGCCACATGTGACCTTGAAGGTCATTAAGTGCGGCCTTTTTAATTAATTCAAATTGTACAGAACCAAAAGCTTTTATTTTAATTTTATATGTTATTGTTCGTCGTTTATTATTTTTATGTAAACCTTAAAACAAACACACTTAAAATATCAAAGAGTGAAAGAAGATTCAATGAAATAATCCTCCCCAAATGATGACCACAAATAAAATATTTGTAAGTCATAAAAGGCTATTTTTACACCTACTGTCCTCATGATTTGGTTCAAATACAACTCTAGAATGTACATAAACTTCCCCGTCTTACTGGCGATGCTACCTCACGCGTTTGATTATTACAAAATAATGTACATTTTAAGTATTTCTAATTAAACTTTCTTGAAAGCTGCCTTATTAGGTTTACAGGTAACTTAAAGCTGCCTTATTGACAGCTAACTTAATGCCGTCTTATTAAGTTCACACCTAATTTAGTGCGGCCTTTCAGCATGATAACGTTCCCCACCCCTGGTATAAGAAATCATCTTCTTTCTTATCTTTATACAATGCCATATATTTTCCAAGTTGAGTTTTTAAAGAATATAACTTTCAGGCAGTGCCATATTTTTAATAGAATATCACACAGAAAATATCACATAAATATTCAGGTCTTGATAAAAACAAATCTCTGGTAGATAACATAGATGACGTTGTAAACTAAGATCTATCAAATATATTATTCCAGCCCCGTTGACTCGTATCGATTAGCAACTTTAAAACAACATAAAGATGGAGATCTCGAGCAATGCATGTGCTATCTGACAAAACTGCCGGTAGAGCATCCAAAGTTGGATGTTCAGTGGAGGAATATCGAAGGCAATGAAGTCGCAGACAAGTTAGCAAAGTGCGGAGGAGCTTCTCCACAAACAGACCAGAGCATTATGTATTATGTATTATGATACAAAGGCCATAATTTATAGTAAAGTTGAGAAGGACTATCTATTTTTGAATGCATTAATTGACCCTGCCTCCACTATTTTCTGTGGCAATACATTCCAAGCATTCACCACGTTGATTCAACAAAATTTCCTAAAATCTGCCTTGCAGAGAGTCTGAGGACAGCCAAAGGCTAAGGAGAGAACAAATTCAATTTTTGGATATACTGAAGAAATAAGAGGATATTGTTTTTCCAACTGTAAAATAATGTAATTTAAAAAAAAACCAAAAATTAACAATAACCAACAAAATTAAGAAAGAAAAAACAAGTTTTGTATGGACCACGCAAATTGTAAAAGACCATACAAAGTGTACAAGACCACACAAATTGTACACATTGCACAAGAACACAAATTCTCAATAGTTCTTGCTGCTTCAAGGTATGTGTCCCAAGCGGCTGACTTTGGCGGACAAAAATGTATGTATGACGAACACAACTGGCTTTGGGCATGTGCAGAGGTCCAGTTCCTGTAAACAATTTCAAAGGAAGTTATTTTTCATAACAGAGAAATAAGAACATGTCAGGAATAGAACAGGAATTGCAAACATTCACTGGACATAGCTGTAGTGCTGAGTATCTTCATGTCTTGTCTACTTTTAACTCTATCCGAAGCAGAGAGCCACTACTATAATTGTCTTGATCAGTATGTTTCTCTTAACTTGACATAACTTAACATCTTTATACTCGTTTAGAAGACCCTGCAGAGTCTGTATACAACCAGTTACATTTACATCACCTTGCTCTAAAATCTATGCGCATCCAGTTTATTCCTAAATGCATTAACTGTCCCTGCCTCCACTACCTCCCCTGGCAATGCATTCCAAGCAGACACCACTCTCTGACTAAAAAAATATTTCCTAATATCTAACCTGGACCTCTCTTTAATCAGCTTGTAGCTATGCCCTCGTGTTATTGTAGGTGGCTGTATTTTAAAAAACTTGTTATAGTCTAATTTATCGATTCCTCTGATCATCTTATAAACCTGTATTAAGTCACCACGAGTTCTCTCTTCGAGACACTGTAGGCCGGTTTTTCTGAGTCGTTCCTCATAACTGTAATTCTGGAATCCCACTATCATCTTTGTCGCTCTTTTTTGTATTCTTTCTAGCATGTTTATGTCCCCTCTATGATAAGGACTCCACACCTGTACACAGTACTCCAATCTAGGTCTAACTAAAGCTTTATACAGTTTGACAATCATTTCCTTGCTCCTATGTTTAATATTTCTTTTTATCATACCTAACATTACATTTGCCTTTTTCACTGCTGCCTTAACTTGCTCACTCACCTTTCCTGTATGATCTATTATAACCCCTAGGTCCCTTTCCTTATCTATCTTTCTAATATTGTTTTCTCCCATTCTGTAATTATGTTCCATATTGGATCTACCCATGTGGATGACTGTACATTTATCTACATTAAACTCCATTTGCCAGCTTACAGACCATTCTCGAATTTTATCTAAATCCGACATCAATATATCCACTTCCGCTTTAGATGAGACACTACTGCATAGTTTTGTGTCATCAGCAAATTTTGCAATCATGGATCTCATATCAATGTCCAAATCATTTATATATATCAAGAACAAAATTGGTCCCAAAACCGAGCCCTGTGGCACACCACTTTTCACTTCACTCCACTCAGAGTACTCCTTATTTATGCCCACCCTCTGCCTTCTTACCGTTAAACAATTTTCAATCCATTTGGCAACTCCACCTATTTCATGTGATTTTAACTTTCGAAATAATCTTTGATGAGGTACTCTATCAAAGGCCTTTGCAAAGTCTAGATAAATAACATCCACTGGCTCCCCTTTATCTATGATTTTAGTAACCTCCTCCATGAATTCTAATAGATTTGTTAAGCATGATCTCCCTCTAGTAAACCCATGCTGACTATTTCTAATTAGATTAAATTTGTCTAAATGCAGTACAATGTTTTCTTTGATTATTGACTCTAACAATTTACAGACTATGCTCGTTAAACTCACCGGTCTATAATTTGCCGGATCTGATTTTTTGCCTTTTTTGAATAAGGGGATCACTCCTGCATCTTTCCAATCCCGTGGAACAATCCCTTTTGTAAGTGATTGAGAACATAATATAGCCAATGGTTTTGCTAGTTGGTTTCTAATTTCATACAGCAATTTTGGGTGAATACCATCTTGACCCTGATAACTTAACTTCATTATACTGGTTTAGATTGTGGGGTTGGAATGGGCTAGTGGTTAAGTGACACGGCTCACAATCCGAAGGTGCTGGGTTCTCTCGCCATCACAGCATCGACCATTACACCGGGGAAGCAAACCCTTAGAAAATGCAGGAGGAAGAAGACCCTTACATAAAAAAATGCATGCCGAAGTCGGATGCACTGGACCAACAGTCGCAAAATAAAAACCGTAGTGCAACGCACACCATCCTGGGGAATAGAGAAATAAGGAAATATGGCGAACGCAAAGAAAAAAATGGTTTACAAAGCTTTACAGTCTGTACACAACCAGTTTATTATTCCACTTCACCGATACTAAAAATGACTGTGATCTTACAATCTATTTTTGAATGCTTTAACTGACCCTGGCTACATCACATCCTGTGGCAATGCATTCCAAGCATTCACCACTATCTGACTAATATTTCCTAATATCTAATCCGGACCTGCCTTTAAATAATTTAATGCTATGCCCTCTAGTTCTTGTAGCCTGTTGAACTTTGAAGCTATGCCCTCTAGTTCTTGTAGCCTGTTGAACTTTGAAGCTATGCCCTCTAGTTCTTGTAGCCTGTTGAACTTTGAAAAACTTGCTATAGTCTAATTTATCCTTTCCATTGATTCATTTATGGCTTGGCTTCGTTCGTTCTCAATCTCCCGCTACCAAACCCTGAAAGGGCTTAAGTAGCGTTGTGTCTTAGTTTACAGCTTGACTGCGATATTTGCAACTTTCAGTTCAACACATCCGACTTCAGCAAGCATTTTTTGAGTACCGGGTTAGCATTCCCTCTTCGATCCTTAGCCAGTCTGCCCTGCTGCAGCCTGTTATCCAGGATCACCTCGTAGAGGTATAGAAGGGTCTTGGCAGCTCTGGTTTGCTGGCCCTGACGCTAGCAGTCAGCTATCGGTCTCTGACCACTGCAGCTCATGCGCTGCTCAGCATCTTGATCCCTGATTAATTTATAAACCTGTATTGTCACCTCGAATTCTTCTCTGTTCTAGACACTGCAGACCAGTTTTTCCAAGTCTCTCCTCAAAAATATAATTCTGGAATCCCACGATAATTTTTGTAGCTCTTCTTTGTTTCCTTTCCATCATATCTATATCCAGTCTATGATAAGGACCTCACACCTGAACACAGTACTCCAATCTAGGTCTCACTAATGATTTATGTAGTTTAACTATCACTTCCTTGCTTCGATGTGTGAATGTTTCTTTTAATCACACCCAGGATTGTATTAACCTTTTTAAGTCACCTGGACTTGCTCCCGCACCTTATATGTATGATCTATTATTATATCTAGGTCAATTTCCTTTTCTATCTGTCTAATTGTTCTCGCCGATTCTGTAATTATGTTCCATATTTGATCTTCCCATGTGGATGACTGTACAATTTGATCTTCCCATGTGCTTGACTGTACATTTATCTACATTAAACTGCATCTGATAAATCTTCACAGCCATTCATGATATAGTTCATATATTCCTCTCATATAGCAAGTGATTACGAAACATAACTACAGATGTTCACATGTTCCTCAGTTATAAATAACATGTTTCCCAGGTTTAACTCACTTGTTCCTGTAGATAGGGGAACTGAGACGCATGTTCGGTCAGGTACAATAAAGGGAGACTAAGTAGATTTCGAGATAAGGTGTCCGTCTCAAGCGCAGGTCGCGGGTTCAAATCATGGTGGAGACCAGGATTTTTTTCATGTGGATCTTCTGCTTAAAATTCCCCTGATCTCTGGGTAGTGAGATCGGACTCCCGTGTTCAGTATCAAGCACGTTAAAAATTGCTTGGCAGTTGGAAATCAAAAAGAGTAGGCCTAACGGTCGCTGTCCGAACAAAATTCAAAGTTCTGTCTAAAAATATACCAAAGTCATTTTTACCTTTCCCAGGTTAAGAGCAGCTATAGATGGCACCTAACTGGCTGCGGGTCTACTTAACTCTAGTGTTTAACTCTGAGTTTAATAACCATCTTCCAAGAAACTGGTTGTATACAAACTCATAGCGTCTTCTAAACCAGAATAAAGACGTTAAGTTAAGTTAAAACACTGACCAGGACCACTATCTCTCTTCCATGTAGCGTTTCCTGGACACATGCTGTTTTCAAGGCAGTCGAGATGTGGATCCCCATAGTACTGAGCATCATGCAGATGAAGCCAAGCATAGCACAAATGCCTGGAGGACCACTGCTCACTTCCATCAGCACCCTCATTATGTGAGTAAAGCTACTACAACCTGCCACTAAATGCCCTTTTCAGTGTACACAAAAAGGTAAACTTACTCATTGTAATATATACACACAATAATAACACACTGTAGATTTAACTTTCGTTTCGCATAAAGTGATCTTATAATGAAACACAAACTGGAGGTAAAACTCACTAGTTCCCGTAAACATAACTTACTTTCCTCATAAACATATTTTATATGGATACACACAAACCAGAGATAAAACTCACTTGCTGCCCTGAATATAACTTATATTCCCCATGAAATGATGTTATAAGGAAACACACAAACCAGAGATAAAACTCGCTTGTTGCCCTGAATATAACATATTCCCCATGAAACGATGTTATATAAGGAAAAACACAAACCGGAGATAAAACTCACTTGTTACCCTAAAGATAACATATTCCCCATGAAACGATGTTATATAAGGAAAAACACATAAACGAGATAAAACTCACTTGTTCCCCTATTTCCTCAAAGTCTAACCACAAAATTCGCTGGCCATCATCTGAAGACATTCGCAGGTTTTCAAACGGATGTGCCCACAGAGTCTCTCCTGTCCCATCAGGTCCGTCCTGTTCTGTCCTCAGCGTAAACCCTTTATCATAGTGTATAGTCAGCTTAGCTTTCTTGTTTTTCCATGTCACGGCTACAAGGACAAGCCATAAAACAAAAGAAAAAAACAGTCAATTGGAAGTACCAAGGAATGAATGCAAACTTAACCATTATTTTGATTCCTATGACTTTTTCAAGTTTTACTGAACCATTGATGAAAAAATTCGCCTGGGGCATTGTCTCTGTATACTTAACGATGAATTCGTTGTGTTAACCCTTTGAACCCTGGCCACCCAATCTGTAAAATCCCATATCCCTGTGCTCCTGAGAAAATTCGCACAATGTAGACATTTGAGTAAACCTATTTACTATGACAAAACTATGTGCTCTGATTTAGTTATTCTATCTGAAATTAACCTGCTATCTTCTAATGTTCCTACTTCTGTAGACTGTGGAAAATATTCATCTTAGTGCTGTAATATCTTTTCCTCCAGTTGAGAATATATGTATATATAGGAGAGTATGGTGACAAAAGTTTGTCAAAGATAACAGTGAAGAACTGGACAATGATGTTTAACCTTAGGCACTCCAATATATTTTTGAAAAAAATGTCAGTCTTTTGTGACCTAATTAATTTTCTTAATTAGTCGCTATGGTAGTCGTCTTTCAAAATTTGTAACTTTTGTTTGTTTGTCAATAAATATGATTTTCTGGGGTGTAGAAGATACACAATAGCATAACGGACATGTGGGTGTTATTGTTTTTGTTGTGTGTTTGTTAGTTTTTGAGATTCAAAAAAGATGAAGTTGAAAATTTATGAAAATCTCTGGAAAAATTTGGACTCGACCACTAGGCCTAGTCGCTTCGATAGAAAACCATGGAAACCACAACAACGTATCGATACTGTGTTTACAATATTGCCACAACTGTTAGTTTCCAATTCAAACGTAGTTCTTTCATTTAAACAAACAAAATAAACAGATCTACACGATAAAAATATTTCCCAACAATCTACTTCCCCTTTCGCAAAAGTCGGCTTGCTCCAAACGGCGTATACAAAATTAAAACTGTTCAATAGCCATTTGTAATCGAACATACGATACTTTAACCGGCAAAATATCGTGTATATATGGAGGACGTATTCAGCAGTAAAAAATGGCTGTCGGGAGTGACTCCGTTCAGAAAAAAAAAATATCTTTTTCCACACACCGTTTTTATTGGCCAGGAAGGGTGGTTTTCTTCTAACATTGGCGTGCTAAAGGTTAAAGAAGGACGTGAGTTAACAAAAGATCGTCCGAGACCAGGTCAGGCATATATTGTTACGTCATAAGATGTCATTGCCAAAATTGATGCAGCAATTCGGGTCACCATACACTGGTCGACATCCTTCAGCTGTTAGAAACCGAATCACCACTCACTGATCAACTCTGGACGGATTCCGTATCACACCCGCCATGTTTTCAACAGCTTGCTGAGGAAACTATGAGTCGAAAGATGAATGAAATTTTGAAAACTTCACTGTTGGTATGTGCTGTTTACACCAGAAGTGACGTCATCATGCGCATAGTAAGTATGTTCACTTGGTGCAGTTAGGTGCTGTTTCATTTGAACACGTCTCGTATATATATATATATATAGCGAGAGAGAGAGAGAAAGAGAGAGAGAGAAATTGACATACATTCAAAGATACATATATATACATGCTCATACAGACACACCTAAATATACAATACCAGAGATACATTTAAGAAGACCGGTGTAAAAGTAGAAAATTATTTTGTGCATGTTTCTTACTGAGAGTCCTCTATGGCAGATCTTTTCTTCATACAGAACAAAATAGAGAAGAAAGAAGACAAAATATGCCAAGCACAGTGTAGCAATGAACTCAATCAAAATGACACTGAATTCATAAGGATGAAAAACTTACAATAAGACACTTGTTTCGTGACAATAGCAGACTGTTGTGATCCCTGGCTCAAAGCCCTCGACCAACAAGCCAAGTCTCGCTGAGTTTCCACTCTGAAGATGTGAACCTCCACCCCATTACATGTCCCTGACCGGATGCCAAAGGTCAAGAAATCTGCCCCAGCCAAATAGTTGCTTTGTTTACCACAATGGACAAATCTGAAATATAGCAAAAATCATCATCATCATCTGGTTGATGAGTCTAGTTGTAAGGTTGTCTGAGTATGCCTTTCCATTTGACCCTATCCTTTGGTTGATGAGTCTAGTTGTAAGGTTGTCTGAGTATGTCTTTCCATTTGACCCTTTCCTCAGCTTATCAGTCCTAAGACTGGTTGTAATGTTGTCTGAGTATGTCTTTCCATTTGACCCTATCCTTTGGTTGATGAGTCTAGTTGTAAGGTTGTCTGAGTATGCCTTTCCATTTGACCCTTTCCTCAGGTTATCAGTCATAAGACTTGGTGTAAGGTTGTCTGTGTATGTCTTTCCATTTGACCCTATCCTCTGGTTCTCAGTCATAAGACTGGTTGTAAGGTTGTCTGAGCATGTCTCTCCATTTGACCCTATCCTCTGGTTATCAGTCCTAAGACTGGTTGTAAGGTTGTCTGAGCATGTCTCTCCATTTGACCCTATCCTCTGCATCTCTATTCATTTCAGGTAAGATCCGTACTTCAATGTCTTTACATGTCTAAGATGTAGAAGTGAGTGTCTTAGTTGCCCCCCGCCCCTTTTTCCCCCCTGGATCTTACCCTCTATTATCTTCTATAGAAGACTTTCATGTCTCATATTGCGTCCCAGTCACTCAATCTTAGTTTCTGCAACATTTTAAATGGTCAGTTCCGTTCCACAACTTGCTCAACTATTATTCTCAGTGTATCTATCTGATCTGCACAAGACTTAATTTGTAGAAAGCCTGTCTATTCTTTTCAAGGAGATTATGATCAACGCTTTCATATGGGTGTGTACATAGCTGGTACTTTGAGAGTCGTTATGTGCTACGATTAACCTTTAGTGCGCTCTTGTTACACCCTAGTGGACCAACTCGGCCTACAAAAACTGTGTGCGGAAGAAATTTTTTGGGGGGGAACGGAGCCACTCCCGACAGCCATGTTTTTAATGCTGAATACGTCACCATATATACACGGCATTTTGCCGGTTAAAGTATCATATGTTAGATTACAAATGGCTTTTGAACAATTTTAATTTTGTATACGCCGTTTGGAGCAAGCCGACTTTTTGCGAAAGGTGAAGTAGATTGTTGGGAACTATCTATATCGAGTAGATTTGTTTATTTTGTTTGTTTAGATGAAAGAACTACGTTTAAATTGGAAACTAACTTGGATGAAAAAAATTATATGGTTACCGTGACGATAATAATGGAAGACACTTGAATGGCGCTGCCCAGTCCTTCTTGCTCAGGGGCGCATTATCGTACAAAACAACATCATTGTCCAACAAGACCATGAATGCTCGCTTCCAAACTGTTGTGCCTTGCTCCTCTGTTAGCTGGTCATGACAAACAAAGAAACAGTAGTTATTTATCTACAGAATTTGAGATATTCCTCTTTTTATTTTCTCCAACAACCTTCATCATTAAAATAAACATAATTTATTAAAACTAACAAAATATGTTGTTCTGGGTAATGAGTTCCATTCTTCTCTTTCTTCGTTCTCAATCTCCCGCTACCAAGCACTAAAAAGGGTTTTGCAAGTAGCAGGATGTAGTCCAGAGAATGGAATGTGTTATGTCGTAGTTTACAGCTTGACTGCGATATTTGTACCTTTTGGTCTGACACATCTGATTTCAGCAGGTTAGCCTTTCCTCTCCGATCCCTTCTTAGCCAGTCTGCTCTTTTGCAGCCTGCTATCCAGGATCACTGCATGGAAGTGGTAGTTAGTTAGTTGCCCATCGCAAGCGAAGATGGCGACAGTGTCAGACATGTTTATTCAGATGTGACCACATATGACTGTACAGTTGATCTGAGCGTGAAAAACTTTACCACACGTAGGGCACATGTGAGCAGCATTTGTAGCTGGGCAGTCTTGCATTCTTTCCTTTCGTGCAGCTCTCCTTTCCTGCACCTCCATGATGGTCCTCTGCTCGGCGGTGCAAGCACCATGTATGATGGCAGTGCGCCAATCTGAGCGGTTCGGAGCAAGCAGCTCCCAGTCAGCAACATCAATGGATATATTTTTCAAAGAAACTTTTAGAGTGTCTTTGTATTGTTTCATTTGTTTCCCCCCTGCGAGTGCTGTCCTGTCATGAGCTCACTGTACAACAGTTGTTTCAACAGCGCTCATCTGACATGCGAACAACATGCCCTGTCCATCTGATCTGGGCTTTCTGTAGCAGCATATGGATGCCAGAGAGTCTAGCCCTGCTGAGGACTTCAGAGTTGGGCACTATGTCCTGCCAACCGATCCTGAGCAGTCTGCGGAGACAGTTTACATGGAAATGATTAAGTTTCCTGACACGCCTGCAATAGACTTTCCATGTTTTGCATGCGTACAGAAGGATGGTTAACACAACAGCACGATACACACCAATCTTGGTGGCAAAACTGATTACCAGCCGATCCCAAATGTTTTCTCGTAGTCTTTCGAAAGCAGCACTCGTCTTGGAAATCCTGTTGTGGACCTCAGAGTCAATATTTCCTTCACTGGCGAGGGTACTACCAAGGAAGGTAAAGCTACCAACTGCTTTTAGGTGATGTCCCTATACAGTGACGTTTGGTTCGTGGTAGGGCTCCCCGGATGCAAGTAGAAACATTACTTCCACATGCAAGTGTAGAAGGGGCTTGGCAGCTCTGTTTCGCGAGCCCTGACATTAGCAGTCAGCTTTGGGTTGCTGACCGCTGCTGCTCATGCACTGCTCAGCATCTTGATCCCCTAAAATGGATTGTTTTGTCAGCCCATGACCAAGGAAGAGGAAGAAGCAAAGGGTTAAGATACAACTACGACAACATTTGAATAAATTACCTGTTCTGACAACCATCCCATATGCGTAATCTCATGCTGGTTGGCTGGCGAGCTTAGCATCTTATTGGTCTCCTCAATCGCCTGCTTCGTAAGTGTCATAATATTTGAATGAATGACGCTAAACCAATCAGAAGCTGTGGCAGGGTCAGGGAAGCGGATCGTACAAATGCCGTTACCATCAGACGAATGTAATTCCAAAGACCGCTTCTGCGAGTCAGGAAAGGTCAAGTTTCGACACAGGTAACACATTTTCAGCGTCAGCGTTTTGGTTTCTGACGAGTTCGACCTAAGGATTTCTTTTCTGGCCATATCTTGAGAACCCCAGTTAATGTCAGTCAGGGAGGATGACTTTTTGAAGTATGATGTAACTTCCTTGATGTACTTCACTGTAAACAAAACACACGTAATAATGTTAATACATTAGCTTCAAAGAGTGTTGCGTGGGATGAAAACAATAGGACCCACTGTTGCATTTCAAACATGGGAGTTGGGAAGACCACATCAGAGAGTGGACGGGAAGGTCCATAGCTAGAACAAATATCCTGGCACAAAACTGAGTGGGGTGGTGGGAACTGGTCCAACAATCTGCAGTATTGGTGCCCCAATGACCTTTCAGGTTACGGGACTGATGATGATGAAGTAGCATTACGGCAAAGAAACTAAAATACTTTGGCCATAGGGAGAGGAAGCTAATGTCTGGTCAGGCAAAACATACTGATCAGACATGTGAGTAAGGGTCAGGCAAAATATCAAGACCTCCACCTCTTCCAAGAAGTTCTCCCTGGAAACTGGCTGTTTTCATGGCAGCCTAACAAGGTTAGAGATTGATGTAGCAATCTGTTTTATACAGTTGTTGCAAGGGTGGCCCGTAGGACATCTCCAGGATGAGCACAGCCTCTTCCAGTCCCTACAGCCAACCTGCATCTCATGGACTGGGACTTCCCAGGGTAGGCAGATATGACCGAAGAGGGAGAGGCGGCGACGATCAATCGTTGAGGCAATGCCTGCCAGTTGAGTACGTCAAACTACTTGACTGGGGACGGCGTGACCTAGTGGTTAAGTGGCACGGCTCATAACCGGAAGGTGCTGCGTTCGATCCCCATCACAGCACCGGCCGTTACCCAGGGGAAGCAAACCCTTAGAAAATGCAGGATGCGCCTCTGGTTGTACAGGTGAAAGGTCTCAAGATACTGCCGATCTCGATGTATATACCCTCGGTAAAATATAAATAAATGGCAGAACTTAGAACACATGGCAAACTCATTTAGCTAAATTGAACCAGAGCTGGGACAAAGAACAAGTTACAGTCGCAAACTGGGCGCTGCAAAGCAGGCGTTGTGGTGGAGTTAGATGCTACCTAGTCATTGACAAGTCATGGACAAGGGTCCATTTATAGGGTCTCGCAGGTCTGCAGGTCACACTTTACAAGAAGGGATCAAGATGCTGAGCAGCGCATGAGCTGCAGTGGTCAGCGACCCATAGCTGACTGCTAGCATCAGGGCCAGCGAACCAAAGCTGCCAAGACCCTTCTACACCTCCACGCGGTGATCCTGGATAACAGGCTGCAGCAGGGCAGACTGGCTAAGGAGAAGGGATCGAAGAGGGAATGCTAACCCGGTACTCAAAAAATGCTTACTGAAGTCAGATGTGTTGGACCGAAAGGTGCAAATATCGCAGTCAAGCTGTGAACTACGACACAATGCATTCCGTTCTCTGGACTACATTCTGCTACTTAAGCCCTTTCAGGGTTTGGTAGTGGGAGATTGAGAACGAACGAAGCCAAGCCAAGCCACTTTACAAGAAACACTGCTGCTGAAGACGGATGTGTCAGACTAAAACGTGCAAATATCGCAGCCAAGCTGTAAACTAGCGACACAGCACATTCCATTCTCTGGACAACATCTTGCTACTTGCAAAGCCCTATTTAGGGTTTAGTAGTGTGAGATTGAGAATGAACGCAGAAGAAGAAGAACAAGAAACACTACCCCGTGGAAGTAAACCCTTAGAAAATGCAGGAGGAAGCAGACCCGTACATAAAATGCATGCCGAAGTCGGATGCACTAGACAGACAGGCGCAAAATAATTACATAGTGCAACGCCTTGGGGAAAATAGAAATCAAGCAAATGCAAACAACAACAAAAATTTAGCTAAAATTACGATCTACAGATTTTGAGGCACATAATTAAACAACTTATGACATGAAATATTCATAATAAAAATATTTTATTTGTATGAAGCTTCATAAATATGTATGGAAAAAATTGCGGGAGAAAAAACTTCCGCTAACAAAGGGGTGAGTATGTCTGCTTTAAATGCCTCTATATCCTTACTTGTCCCTTTCTTTGTGTCCCGTTCAAAGTCTGAATCTGATATGTTGAATATTCACATTTGATCCAGATACATAATCATAAGTCTGCTAAAATAATAATTTATTTCTTATGTCTAGACGTCCCAAATTATTTAGATCAGAAAGGCAGTCAACTTTAAATATTCATCACACTTGTAAATCTCAATGGAATGTCACAAATTATAATTTAGGTCTCCTAACCAATGTTCTCGAGTGGTCTTTGTGTGTGACAAGGACAAGAATAGCACCACTGCCCCACAGAGAGCATATCGTAAGAAGCGAATGTGTGACATGGCATAACACCGGCCATTGTTAGGTGGTCTGTTAAGAGCAGCATAGATGGTGTCTAACTGGCTGAGGGTCTACTTTGCTCTAGTGTTTGAGTCTATTAAGATGAACTCGCGCATCGGTTAATCCCCCTCCGCGGCACTTGTCCCAATGCCGCGAAATAATAAACTGCTCGAGCCTAGGCCGCTAAGCAGGAAATCCTCCTCTCAGCTAAATCCAGCACACACCAGTGCTGGGACCTGCACATGGGCATCTACAGCTGTAGAAGTACAGGTAGACTAAGACTAACCACCAAGCAGAATTTGTCCTGCTGACATGTGAGACATCTCTAACGATCTTGGTGAACTGTGAGAGACATAACAAGTCATGACATGTTTTTTAGTACACAGTCGGACGGTGTGTAGAAATCGTCTTTCCTGCGAAAACTGCACACAAAAAGTTATTTTCTTGCGGTGCAAGAAATCCATCTTCCACGTTCGGTGTTAGATCTGAGAATGACATGGACATAGGTATACCACGCGACTTAAAAAGTATGGTGCTTCATGTGGCTACATTCTACTAATTTTGACCTATTATAATACGTGGGTGAATTAACGCACAAGTACCCATGTGGCGATAAACTCGGTAGATTACTCTAGCTTGGCCACAGTTTCTGTGTCACCCGTGCCTTGCACGTGTTGATCGGTGGTCGCCGCTTGTGGATTCAGTGGGAAATACGTCGACTGATGATGTAACGGACCCACACTACAATTAGCCCATCTGTTATGTAGCAAGTGGTTGTGACACTTCACGAACGCTACAGTGTGTACATGTGTAGGTGTGTAGATATGTAAGTATGAGTATAGATATATGTGGGCATTTTAAGTTACACTTATGTATGTATATATAGGTTTATATATGTATATCCATTCTGCTGGCATCCTCACCACTATATACTTACACTTAATATAATTATACTACTACTACATCAACCTTATTTATCTATAATTATTTAATCAATTATCTACCTTTCTATTTTTCTTTTGTTGCTGTTTTTTTAAATTTTGATTTCTATTCCTGAGCCTACCACACATTCAACACCTAATTAACTGCGAGAGCTAGAGGGCCCATGTGAAACGAAGGATCTACAAAGTGGCACACAAATCAGTAAATCGCTTACAAGTTGGAATACATTGCTGCGATGGAAAAATATATGAGAGCAGGCAAAACCTGATACACCAAGACCAGACGGAAGGAAGTCAACACAGATGGGCCTCACAACAGAAGGAAGACCCTTTTCAATTAATTTATATTGTACTCTTAATTCTTATGTATCCAGTATATTGTTTGTCATATTTCCCAATCATTCCATTTCATTCATTCTCATTGTACACCTCACTACACTGCTCTCTTCACGATTTTTAAAATAAAATGTATGATGGGGTTTTATCAACAACAAAAAAAGAAAAGAAAAGGGGGATATATATATATATATATATATATATATATATATATATATATATATATATATATATATATATATATATATATATATAAATCAGGAAATAAATAAAGAGATCCGAATCAAGTATGAAGGAAAATAAATATACTCATTCCCAAAATGGTCCCAGGAAAACAATTGCGCATATTTGTGCAAATACCTACGGCGGACAACAAGGATCATCAAAAGCGAGGAACAACGAGAGTAGCATCACGGAAATACCAGGCTAGGTACAAACAGATACACACACGCATCCAAGCACTGGTTTATGCGTCTTAGTATCGCCCAAATTGACTGCGGTCTGGGGCGGAATAGGCGCGCCTCCGCCAGTAGAAACTAGTGAGGCAAACACATAATGAAAGGATAATTAAAAGCGAGGAACAACGGGAGCAACATCACGGAAACACCAGGTTAGGTACAAACAGATACACACACGCATCCAAGCACTGGTTTATGTGTCTTAATATCGCCCAAATTGACTACGATCTGGGGTGGAATAGGCGCGCCTCCGCCAGTAGAAACTAGTTTCTATTCCTATTTCCCCACAGTTGTACTGAAAGTGATGTTTTGCGCATACCCTAATCTTTATAATGTCCAATTCTGATATTAAATGCTACATATGTGGAAGGGCTTTCCGTGCCAGAATTGGGCTATACAGCCCCCTCCGGACTCACCGATGAGGTGTAACACAACATGTCTGATTGCTGCTGTCATCTTCGCTTGTTATGGACATCTATTATTCATCTTTCCATACTGGACTGGAAAAGGCTAACATAACAACAAGAGTGTGTCAGAACACAGAAAATTACCTTGCAGTTCTACCACTTTACCAGCCTTCTTCAGGACTTTCACAGCATCTTCATGAGTTGCATCCTTCAGATCCTCACCATTAACTGACAAAATAGCATCTCCGACATAAAGCTTCTCGGACTTGTCTGCGGCCTGGTTCTTATAAATTTTGGTAATGAGAATGGGCATTCGGTTCTCTTTTCCTCCCTTGATGCTAACTCCCATACCATTTTGTTCATCCTTTATCACCTACATGAAAAATTTTTACAAAATATTTTGTGTGAAGAAAAGGATTTTAAAACGGTTTGCACTTGCAAAAATTAACAAATTAATGAAAGTTTAATGTAGATAAATGTACAGTCATCCACATGGGTAGATCCAATATGGAACATAATTACAGAATGGGAGAGAACAATATTAGAAAGATAGATAAGGAAAGGGATATAGGGGTTATAATAGATCATACAGGAAAGGTGAGTGAGCAAGTTCAGGTAGCAGTGAAAAAGGCAAATGCAATGGTAGGTATGATAAAAAGAAATATTAAACATAGGAGCAAGGAAGTGATAGTCAAACTGTATAAAGCATTAGTTAGACCTAGATTGGAGTATTGTGTACAGGTGTGGAGTCCTTATCATAGAGGGGATATAAACATGCTGGGAAGAATACAAAAAAGAGCGACGAAGCTGATAGTGGGATTCCAGAACTACAGTTATGAGGAAAGAGAAAAATCGGCCTGCAGTGTCTAGAAGAGAGAAGAATTTGTGGTGACTTAATATAGGTTTATAAGATGATCAGAGGAATGGATAAATTAGACTATAACAAGTTTTTCAAAATACAACCACCTACAAGAACAAGAGGGCATAGCTGCAAATTAACTAAAGAAAGGTTCAGATTAGATATTAGGAAATATGTTTTAGTCAGAGAGTGGTGAATGCTTGGAATGCATTGCCACAGGAAGTAGTGGAGGCAGGGACAGTTAATGCATTTAAGAATTGATTGGATGTGCATAGCTTTTAGAGCAAGGTAATGTAAATTAAACTGGTTGTATACAGACTCTGCCGGGTCTTCTAAACCAGTATAAAGAAGTTAAGTTAAGGTCAGACTATGTTAGTCAGGGTCAGGTGAAACATACTGATCAAGACCCAACCAAGAAGATCACCCTGGGAACAGGCTGTTTCATGGCAGTCTGGATAATGAGGTTTCCATAATGGTGAACTTACTGAGGAGGCTCACATTGCACTACAGCCCTCCTCAAGTACACCTTGGAATGTGAGCAGAGCCACTGTAACCCTCCTCCAAATAAAGTAATGAAGAGTACCAAACTCTTCTTCTTCTTCGTATGCTGTCAAACATCAACCTGTAGTACCAAACTCAAGTATGAGTAGCATAATTCATGTCAAGCCTTCCTGCCATGAACCATCTATTACAGTTCTCTCTACATCCTCTTCCAGATCTATTATTTTTCTACATCCTCTTCCAGATCTATTATTTTTCTACATCCTCTTCCAGATCTATTATTTTTCTACATCCTCTTCCAGATCTATTATTTTTCTACATCCTCTTCCAGATCTATTATTTTTTTACATCCTCTTCCAGATCTCTTATTTTTCTACATCCTCTTCCAGATCTATTATTTTTCTACATCCTCTTCCAGATCACTATTTTTCTACAACCTCTTCCAGATCTCTATTTTTTCTACATCCTCTTCCAGATCTCTATTTTTCTACATCCTCTTCCAGATCTCTATTTTTCTACATCCTCTTCCAGATCTCTATTTTTCTACAACCTCTTCCAGATCTCTATTTTTTCTACATCCTCTTCCAGATCTCTATTTTTCTACATCCTCTTCCAAATCTCTATTTTTCTACATCCTCTTCCAGATCTATTATTTTTCTACATCCTCTTCCAGATCTCTATTATTTTTCTACATCCTCTTCCAGATCTCTATTTTTCTACATCCTCTTCCAGATCTATTATTTTTCTACATCCTCTTCCAGATCTCTATTTTTCTACATCCTCTTCCAGATCTATTATTTGTCTACATCCTCTTCCAGATCTATTATTTTTCTACATCCTCTTCCAGATCTCTATTTTTTCTACATCCTCTTCCAGATCTCTATTTTTCTACATCCTCTTCCAAATCTCTATTTTTCTACATCCTCTTCCAGATCTATTATTTTTCTACATCCTCTTCCAGATCTCTATTATTTTTCTACATCCTCTTCCAGATCTCTATTTTTCTACATCCTCTTCCAGATCTATTATTTTTCTACATCCTCTTCCAGATCTCTATTTTTCTACATCCTCTTCCAGATCTATTATTTGTCTACATCCTCTTCCAGATCTATTATTTTTCTACATCCTCTTCCAGATCTCTATTTTTCTACATCCTCTTCCAGATCTCTATTTTTCTACATCCTCTTCCAGATCTCTATTTTTCTACATCCTCTTCCAATTCTCTATTTTTCTACATACTCTTCCAGATCTATTATTTTTCTACATCCTCTTCCAGATCTATTATTTTTCTACATCCTCTTCCAAATCTCTATTTTTCTACATCCTCTTCCAGATCTCTATTTTTCTACATCCTCTTCCAGATCTCTATTTTTCTACATACTCTTCCGGATCTATTATTTTTCTACATCCTTTTCCAGATCTATTATTTTTCTACATACTCTTCCGGATCTATTATTTTTCTACATACTCTTCCGGATCTATTATTTTTCTACATCCTCTTCCAGATCTCTATTATTTTTTGCCTGTTGTTTAAGTTTTTGTGGTTTAGAATTGATATGCACAACCCTCCTTAGTCACTCCTTACAACATGCCAGGCAGGTTACATTGTATTCTTACTATTATTTACTCACTGCCTTTCAGGTTGCACTGAAACAAACAGGCAGTTATTCACATTTTATGTTAATTAATATCAAATCTGGCAAAGATGGCGCCATAACTGGCTGCGAGTCTACATTTCTCTACTGTTTTGGATCATTATGGATGCCGCCAGACCATGGATTTGCCTGGAATTCACACTAGTCGACGACTTCCACTTGTGTTCACGGAAATGTGGTGTTGTTTTCTGTCTGGACTTGTTATTTCGTTCTTTTTTTGTGATTTCTTCCATCCGTTTATCCTGGTCTGGACGCCGGCTGAATGGAACTACGCTTATACCTGTGTCATATTTCACGAGTTAGTTCTGCTGGTTCACCTTCACGAATTTGGCGTGTGGGAACTTTAGATGCTACTATGATGAGCTGAATACAGCTGGGGAGAGATGCCAGACTCACTCACACGCTGAGTGTTGTCCATACGACCTCTTGTGGTTATCGAATAGGCACGACAAACTGCGTTAGATGCCTTCCAACCTTTCTACCCTGCAGGTTACATGTTTACGGGAAGGCTTCGGTGGTAACCCTGAGGCAAAATCTGCATCCTATGCTATCTCCAGTCGTCTCGATGAATGCCTTGCCACTGGCAAAAGGTAGCTTAGGCTCTGTGAGTGAGGTTGACAAAAGGCGTAGTTTCTTCCTCACTTTAATCCAAATCACTGCGCAAGTCACCCATTTCAGCGGACACAGCAAGAGATACGACTGTCCACACGGCTGAACAAAGAGAGTGGTCTTCATCACTTGTGATGGACAACTATTATGTTAATTAATAATACTGTTAACACAACATGTAAAGAATACAGCATGAAAATCAATGAAGAAAAAAACTGAGGTCATGAAAATATCTATAATAACCGGAGACATCAATATTGTCATTGAAAAACAGCAAATCAAACAGGTGAAAGATTTCACATACTTAGAGAGCACGTTATCAGCAAACGGAAGAATCACAGCCGAAATCCAACAAAGATGCAATTCAATAAGGAAAATCAGATCATCAGACAATTAACTACAATACTTAATTGCAAGCACATGACAATAACTACCAAAAGAGCTTTACACAACACGATTTTCATCTAGACACTACGCTATCAATGTCAAAATTGGACACTAACATCAAATGAAAAACGCTACATCGTAACAACAGAAATGAAATACCTGTGACAAATATTGGTCGTAACAATGATTACATCAGGAGACTAGTGGGAACAACACTAGTATTACTATGGTTTGGCCACGTAACAAGCCTACCACCACACACCACACCCCCCCCCCCCCCCCCCCCACCCCACACACACAAGCAATGCTACTATTTTGATTCAACAAATTCAAAGCCAAAGGCAGACCACGAAAAAAGTGGCTTACAGAAATATCTGAGGCTGTGAAAGCCACTGTGCATGAGGAACATAGACGGGCTCGTTCTAGAAATCTCTTCATAACCTGATGCTGAAGTGAAAGGCTGAAAGGCATAAATTTTAAAAAGATAAGCCAAAAGAAAGAAGGAGAATATTGTTAAGTGCAATTACTAACTTTATCAATGCACAAAAACATTCCGAAATATGAACAACATTTTATTGTATGTTTGTCTGAACTCAACTGTCTTATTTAGGGCCCTATTATTGAATTCTCAATTATGATACTCATCTGACATCTGTTCCGTTTAATTTGAATAATGGTACATCAACATACATTTTGCATGTTGGCGTGATAACATTCGAATGATTCTGCATGATAAACTACCACTGAATGGAATCTGCTACTAAGTTCTGAACTATAAGATATCACTGGCAAGAAACAGGAAGTTCCAAATCATGACAAATATGGATTAACTTAGGATTAGGTTACCAAGTTATTCAGTTACAGTTACGTCGTTACCTTCACACAACGTCTCTGTCCTACGATTGAATCAGGTATGTCGCCCTTGATCACCCCTGTACCTGCTGACCCATTTGTAGCTTGATCAGGGTTTTCAGTAAGTGCTAGAGTCAGACAATCTTCCTTTAAGGTAGCGCTCACGGGAATCCACTGCTGACGAATAAGTACCTCAAAGATTCCAGACCTGATCGCCATGTTCGCCATTTTAACAACACAGGTCTGGTCTAGCAGTCACTGCACGGGAAGCAAATCATAGAAAATTAACGCGATCACCGAATGTAACCGCAAGCAATCTTCATTCTTGATTTAACTCAAAACGTTTTTCTTCTTTTTTAAAGTCGAGGTTGCGGGGGGTACTGTAGATTAAAATAAAGTATATTTTTTAAAACATATATATAGTAATACACATGGTTCAAATATCACGTTAGAACCTACGTTAAGCCCTTAAGACCTTCATCAGGTTCAACAGATCTTGTGGGGGAAATGTAAAGTGGCTTCCTTATAGGCTCACAGAACCAACTGTATTGCACCTGTGCGCCCTCGTGTGTATTCCATACCTTTCATTGCTGAAAGTGACGACCACATAACGCTAACTCTGCGGCACTGAAATTTTCACCTGACTCGTCCGGTACCCATTTAAGGTTTGGACGGTCTCAAATCTCAAAATCCTGGTATTCAATCAGCCACGTGTGTCTGATGCCAGTAGCCTAATGTTTGGTAAACTCATTTCGCTCTTTTGCCTTGTTCTACCATGTTGGGCCCAGATCCTCCAGTATGCCATCTCTCCACCTCATCCTCGCTCGCCCGATAGGGCGGCTAAAGTTGTATGGCGACCACGACGTCACTCTACATGTCCATCTGTTCTCAGACATGCGCACCACATGTATTTTCGTAACAGCGCGACAGCTATGATGTCAGAGAAGGAAGTTCGACGTCTGATCTCTGCGTTGTAGATTTGGTCTCGAATGGAGATCGTCATGTTCTTCGCTCCATCGCTAATTGGACAATGCGTAGTATATCTGCATCAGCTTTCCGTAGGTTCCACACTTCGCAGCCGTATAACATGGCTGGAATAACCACACCGTTGAAGGTGTGAGCCCTAGCGTTGTCGTTTCGCGTCTGTTGCAGTATGGGTTTGTTAATACAGTTGAAGCTGAGCCAGCTTGCTGTTATCCTTTGTGAGATCTCCCGATTTATTAAATTGGAGTTCGTGATCTCTTGGTCCAAGTAGATATACGAATTGATGTTTCCGACGTGACAATCTCCAAGGCTCATATCTCCTTTTGGGTATAAGATGTTGAGTATGGACTAGGTTGTCTTTCTATTGATTTGTAGGCCAACTTCAACGCTTGCTCTGCTGAGTTCATTTAGGCTTTTCTCCGCTTCTTTGACGTCGTGGCTGATAATGACTGTGTCATCGTCAAACCTCAGATGAGTAAGAATTTCCTTGCCTATGTGTATGTCTGTATCCTTCCAGTCCGTGTGTTTAAAGACCTCTTCAAGGGCAGATGTAAATAGAGATTGGTAAGATTGTATCACCCTGTTGGACGCCACGTTGTATCGGTATGGTGATCGGTCGTACTATGAAAATGCGAACAACGTGCACGATCTGTGAACGACATGATTTTAACCTGGTACGTTGAGAATATAAGCAAAGATCGGAACTCCTAGACCACACGTTCTCCTTGATTGATTAGCATCCTATCAGTCTCGAAAGACAACGACCTTCACGCTAGATAGAGAGGGGTCTTAGTCAGTTGTTTCACTTGCTTCGCCGCACACGAAACTCTGCATACTGACGCATTTTGGTTTTCCCTGCCACCAGGTCAGCTCATACATCCTACCTCCAACCGGGTCTATCTTTGGCAAATTCCTTCAAGCTACAAGTGTTCATATCCAACGCTTCCAGGTATCGCTTGCAAACAACTTTGTAACGGAATAAGGGTTTACCTTTGTTACGCTTGTCCGTGGTCAGCTCTCCGTATAGGATATCTTTTGGAAGTCGCCCATCCTCCATTCTGCACACGTGACCAAGCCACCGCAAGCGGCTCTGTCGGAGGACCGTAACTAAACTGCAAATCTTTGTACGGTTCAATAACGTCGTGTTTGTCACGCTATCACTCTATGAAATTCTAAGTATGCACCTTTCCAGCTAGGCATACATGGTCCTTGTGAGACAGGGACAGTTACAGCTGACCTTCAACGAAGGATACAGGCCTCGGAGATTAAATGTTTCCGAAGACTTTTAAACGTTACGTACAAAGATCGAGTTACAAATGAGGAAATTCGAGATAGAATTACAACAGCATTAGGGCCTTTTGAAGACCTCTTGGCAACTGCCAAAAGAAGGAAACTCGCTTGGTACGGTCACATCGAGATCAAATGGTCTTGCAAATACGTTCCTCCACGGAAAGGCGCAAGACAGACAACCAAGAGGCCGGCCCAAAAAGAGGTACGAGGACAACATACAAAAATGGACCAATCTCCGACCACAAAAGAAACAGGCAGCGGCCGCAGACAGAGAAGGGTGGCGTGGGGTTGTGAAGATGTCTTCATGTGTGCCCCAACGACCTCACCGGTTATGGGATGACCTAACCTGACCCAGAGTCCACGTTTTGCTGGCATAGAGCAGGGCACTAAGCACACACGATCTGTACACAGCAACCTTTGTGGAGATGGTCAGCATGTTGTTATCCCCCACTCTCTGTGTGAGCCTGGAAAGTGCTGCTGAAGCCATCCCTAATACTAATATCTTTTGCAGCTCTGCATCCAGTGAAAGGTTGTGACGATAGATCCGAGGTCGTTGAAGTGATTTACTACCTCCAGATTTGTATTGTGGGACAATCCCTGGAGGATTTGCACTCTGAGCAATCACTTTCGTCTGTCTAAGCTGATGGCGAGTTCAAATGTATCACATGTTTTGTCAACCTATTAACACAGATCTGTAATTCGGCTTCTGTGTGGGCGACCAGGGCAGCATCGTCTGCGAATAGCATATCCTGAATGACAGTCTCCTTCTTCTTCTGCGTTCGTTCTCAATCTCCCGCTACCAAGCCGTACAGGTCTTCGTATGTAGTCCGGAGAAACGGAATGCGTTGTGTCGCTAGTTTACAGCTTGGCTGCGATATTTGCACCTTTCGGTCCAACACATCAGTCTTCAGTGGGACAGTCTCCATTCTATTACATTTTGCACACAGTCTGGTCAAATTGAATAATCTCCCATCTGACCTAGTATGCTGGAAGACCTCTTCTGTAGCAGTACCTAAGACGTGTTTGATAGCAGTACCTAAGACGTGTTTGAGCACGTTGGCGAAGAAAATGCAGAATAGAGTCGGAGCCAGGACACAACCTTCTTTAACTCCTCTGTTAATGTCAAAGGCCTCAGATTCCTGACCGTCGTGCAGCACTGTACCTTGCATGCCCTCGTGAAAAGACCTAATGCTTAGTAGTTTAGGTGGTCAGCCAATCTTGGACAACACTTTGCAGAGGACCTCTCTGCTTACAAGGTCGAATGCCTTGGTGGGATCAAGATGCTGAGCAGCACATGAGCTGCAGTGGTTAGAGACCCATAGCTGACTGCTAGCGTCAGGGCCAGCGAACCATAGCTGCCAAGACCCTTCTACACCTCCACGTGGTGATCCTGGATAACAGGCTGCAGCAGGGGAGACTGGCTAAGGAGAAGGGATCGAAGAGGAAATGCTAACCCGTTACTCAAAAAATGCTTCCTGAAGTCGGATGTGTTGGACCGAAAGGTGCAAATATCGCAGCCAAGCTGTAAACTACGACACAACGCATTCCGTTCTCTGGACTACATTCTGCTACTTAAGCCCTTTCAGGGTTTGGTGTTGGGAGATTGAGAACGAACGAAGAAGAAGAACGAAGAATGCCTTGGTGAGGCCAATGAAGGCAAGAAAAAGTCGTTTGTGTTCTATAAATTTTCTGATCGATAGGTAATATCTAAAGTCTCAGTGTGGTTTTTGCGCGGAGCGATCCACCGTTGATATAGTCTTCTCTCTGAAACACCTTCAAGAAAATTCATAGAACATAAACCACTTTTTCTTGCAGTTGTTTCAGAGAGAAGACTATATCAACGGTGGATCGCTCCGCGCAAAAACCACACTGAGACTTTGGATATTACTTATCGACCAGCTTCTGCAGCCTGTTCAGGTTCACATGAGCATACACTTTGACTGTTGAGGAGCGATATTCCCTGTGTAATTGATGCAATCCCCTCCATCGCCCATTTTTAAAATAAAAGGTGATTATGTTGGCATCTTTCCTAGACAATACGAATATGAGCACTGTTAAATACAATTTTCCAGATTACAAAACTGCAATCCATGACCGACAGAAGAGACTGCAGAGCCCAGCAGCAAGCAGAGAAACTCAGAAGACTGACTGACCATCCAATGCGCCAGAGACTAAACAATTTCGGAAATGGGAAACTAAAGTGGAGAAACTTTGCAGAAATAGCCAAAGCGGAGAAACTTTGCAGAAATAGCCAAAGCAAAGATGCACGAAGACCCCATGAACACACTAACACCAAAGCCCATCCCTACCGTACGAACACCTACCTGGAGGCAGCATATATTTCCAGAGGTGGTAGAAAATATACCAGGTATTGGAAACAAAAAACTGCCAGACTGAAAAAGAAAGAAGAGATACTACCCTGAGCTACATAACGAAAAACTACCCAAGCATGGACTGTACCCATGCATACACCGACGGTTCTGTAACAAACACAACACAGAACGGAGGGGCAGGAGCTTTTCTGAACCTACCAAATGGCAGAAAAATAACACTGTCATTCGCTACTGGAAAATACACAAGCAATTTCAGAGCGGAGGCAGAGGCACTGAGGGCAGCAGTGGAAGAAATGGTGACAGGTAAAAGGAATAAAAGCCATATAGTCCTGCTTACAGATGCCTTGGCCGTAGTCACAGCACTAAAAAGCCAGAAAGATACTGAACTAAATGATTTAAGAGCAGTACTCTGTCAACTATGCCAGCAGTCCGCACCAAAAAGGGTAGTGGTACAGTGGGTTCCATTCCACTGCAACATCCAAGGCAACGAGGAGGAAGACAGACTCGCAAAAGAAGGTGCAAGACTACAACGAGATACCAGTATGACATAGGAAGAGTCAAAACGGCTTAATAGAGCTAGATACATGACCAAATGGGAAACCGAACATACTGGCTACACAAAAAACGATGCCTATTACCAATTGAACAGAAGAGAGCAGGTCGTGGTCTTCAGACTTCGCACTGGCCACAATAGACCTATTCAACAAATTGAAGATAGGTGGCACTGACGAATGCCCATGTGGTACCGGAAAAATGACCGCTGAGCATTTGTTGCAAAACTGCCCGACATACAAGGATCAGAGAGAGCAGATATGGCCATCACCAGTGGCAACACTAGACAAGCTCTATGGCAGTGTCGACAGCCTCAAGATGACGGCTGCTTTTTTCGAAAAAATAAAGGTTGATGTCTGACTGCGTACGATGAAGAAGAAGAAGAAATAAAAGGTGATTATGTTGGCATCTTTCCTAGACAATACGAATATGAGCACTGTTAAATACACTTTTCCATGACGAAGGCTGCTACACTAAAAATAAGCACATCTATTTCCTTTGTACTCTTGACGATCTTCTTCTTTATACTGATTTAGATGGCTCTTTAATTAATTTACAGATGTGCCCTTTTGTTCTTGTAGACGACTGTAGTTAGAAATTTTTTTTTTTTTGCTTAGATGTTTGCCTCACTAGTTTCTACTGGCGGAGGCGCGCCATTTTCCACCCCAGACCGTGGTCAATTGGGCGATATCAGGACACATAAACCAGTGATTGGATGCATGTGTGCGTCTGTATGTACCTATGCTAGGTTTGTGCGCCCTCAGAAGCTAGCCCAACCAAAGTGCAATGGAAGGGCCTCACCATGAGGGCGCGTGTGAAAGTTGTGCAAGGGTGTGACTGTAGCACAGAGTCAAATGAAACAGAGTGAGGTAAGAAGAGAGAGAAGGGGATGAGTGGCCCCCAGGGTGAGCCTCCTACTCCGAAGTCTGTAGTTAGAAAAATTTGTTATAGTCTAATATATCCATAAACCTGTATTAAATCCCCTCAGTAAAGGTCGACGTCTGACAGCGTAAGAAGAAGAAGAAGAAGAAAAAATCCCCTCAAACATTATAGGTCTGTTTTTCTACTTCCTCACAATTATAATTCCGGAATCACACTTTCAGCTTTGTTCTTCTTTATATCCTTTTCAGCATTCAGCTTGTGTATATCCCACTCTTAGGGGACGGCGTGGCCTAGTGGTTAAGTGGCACGGCTCACAACCAGAAGGTGCTGGGTTCGATCCCCATCACAGCACCGGCCGTTACCCCGGGGAAGCAAACCCTTAGAAAATGCAGGAGGAAGCAGACCCTTACATAAAATGCATGCTGAAGTCGGATGCACTGGGCCGACAGGCGCAAAATAAAAACGCAGTGCAACGCACACCGCCTTGGGGATTAGAGAAATAAGGCGAACGCAAAAAAAAAAAAAAAAAAAAAAATATCCCACTCTACAATAAGGACTCCAAACCTGAACTCGGCACTCCAAACTAAGTCTAACTAATGATTTTGGGATCCTTCTTCTTCTTCATCGTACGCAGTCAGACATCAACCTTAATTTTTTCGAAAAAAGCAGCCGTCATCCTGAGGCTGTCGACACTGCCATAGAGCTTGTCTAGTGTTGCCACTGGTGATGGCCAATTCTGGTCTCTCTGATCCTCGTATGTCGGGCAGTTTTGCAGCAAATATTTTGGGATCCAAAGGGCAGTTATTGCGGAATCATCATCATCATCATCAAGTGCTGTCTCCGCAACGGAGGTTGACGGTAATGGATCTCCACCTGTCTCGCGCCAGGTTGGTACACGCAGTCAACCTGTGTCCTGACCACATCCTGATGTTGTCTGTCCATCTGTACCTCTGCAGCCTTTCGGCTCTTTTGCCCTCTACTCTTCCCTCCAAAATAACCTTTAGCAGACTGTCATGGCGCTTGACATGACCAAAATATTTTATTTTTCTGATTTTCATTTCCTTCAGAAATGTCTTTTACACCTGGATTGTTCCAGAACCTCATTATTGGTTTTCCGATATTACTAAGAAACTCGTCCAAGTCTTCTGAATATCCACATTTCAAAGGCTTCAATACGCTTCTCCATTTTCTTTGTCAGGGTCCAGGTTTCTACCCCATACAATAAAACTGAATGCACATAGTATTTTATCATTCTCATTTTTAAGATCTGAGATTTCTGCTTTGACAGAAGTGTATCTCTCATGCTCCTTTTCACATCAGCTGAAATGAGTTGGTCAAGATATAGATAGCCGTTTGACACTTCTTCCAGAATTTCTCCATTTATGTGGATGAAAACTTTTGGACTTTCTTTTTTGTGAACACCATAACTATAGTCTTTTTGATGTTGATTTCCAACCGACATTGCTGGCTTTTTCTGGTTATCTTATTCATGAAATATTGCGGAATACAAAACGCATATATCCCATAGCCACTCCTGTCAAAGTCTACATCACAGACAAGTTCAAGTCTACGTCACATACAAAACGCATTTATCCCATAGCTTCTCTCGCCCAAGTCTACGTCACATACAAAACGCATATATCCCATAGCTTCTCTTGCCCATGTCTACATCATATACAAGACACATATATCCCATAGTCTCTCTTGCAAAAGTCTACGTCACATACAAGACACATATATCCCATAGCTTCTCTTGCCCAAGCCTACGTCATATACAAGACACATATATCCCAGTCTCTCTTGCCAAAGTCTACGTCACATACAAGACGCATATATCACATAGCCTCTCTGGCCCAAGTCTACATCACACACAAGACGCATATATCCCATAACCTCTCTTGCCCAAGTCTACGTCACCTTCACGTTGGTGGACCTTCTACACCCGTAATCTTGCCATAGGTTTGGTTTTAACCCCAACGGGAGGTAAGATCGGACAGGAAATGAGGTTAAGAGAAAGTCAAAGCCCCCAGCCAAAAAGGAGAGGTGAAGCCCACTCCATCATACAACATGGGCTGAAGCTAGAGGTACCAGGTGAGGAGTCTTCTACCTCCATTCATTTCAACTACCACGTCTTGCCACTAGACCGAGGTAGCTCAGAAGAGTACCGATGATAGCGTTAATCAAATCATCCCCCCCACACACACAATTAAAATGTGAATCACAGTGTCAGACCTCAAACAATTCCTTAAAATATCTCTTATCTATGTCCTGACGCTGTATCCATCATCTCTTGGAATGTGCAACCAATTTTTGTTTGTTTCTTTAGGAGCCTGGCCAACAAAATAGCATTTTACGCTGTGATCACTGTAGTGGTGAGCCTTCATTGCACTACAGTAAAATGAACCCAGCTCCAACTTCTTCAGTACATCCTGGGATGTAGGAAGTCTCTCTCGTCTGCCCCGTAACCTAGGTGATCGTAGGGGCATCACATCTCAGTAGATCTTTTACTGACAGAAAGAATCGAGCGGTGGTGTTGCGTCAAATTTTGCCAAAAGCTAGGCTGTACCGACGTGGAAACCATTCGGAAGATTCAACAGGCTTTTGATGACGATGCCATGAGCATCACACATTTTATGAATGGTACAATAGCTTCAAGGATGGCCGTGGTACAATCGCTTCAAGGATGGCCGTACATTGGTGGAGAGTGGATCACTTACGGGTAGGCTCGATGTTTAAGTCATTGACCAAGTACAAATCTTACAGAACTGTCGTGCCACTATCCGAGAACTTGTGGATGAAGTGGGGATAATCATTGTTGCAGTACACTTCATTTGGTGCAAGGATTTGGCTATGCAGTTTGGCCGAAGACGGATGTGTCGGACTGAAAGATGCAAATATCGCAGCCAAGCTGTAAACTAGCGACACAACGCAATCCGTTCTCTGGACTACATCCTGCTTCTTGCAAAGCCCAGTTCAGGGCATGGCAGGTGGAGATCGAGAACGAACGCAGAAGAAGAGGTATTGCAGAGAGTATCCACAAAATTCGTGCCGAAGCTGCTAATGATAGAGCAGGAGCAACTCTGCCTGGAAGTCCCACAGGGCATGCTGGACTACGAAAACGATCCACATCGACTTCCTGAACATTGTGATCATTGCTTCTTATAATTTTTGGCTGTTGCCTATGCTGAAAATTCAGCTGAAATGGCCACGATTGAGTTATGAGAACATATGAAGTCAAAACGGCTTATTAGAGCTAGACACATGACCAAATGGGAAAGAGAACATACTGGCTACACAAAAAACGATGCCTATTACCAGTTGAACAGAAGAGAGCAGGTCGTGGTCTTCAGACTTCGCACTGGCCACAATAGACTGAGGTACCACCTATTCAACAAATTGAAGATAGGTGGCACCGACGAATGCCCGTGTGGTACCGGGAAAATGACCGCTGAGCATTTGCTGCAAAACTGCCCGACATACGAGGATCAGTGAGAGCAGATGTGGCCATCACCAGTGGCAACACTAGACAAGCTCTACGGCAGTGTCGACAGCCTCAGGATGACGGCTGCTTTTTTCGAAAAAATAATGGTTACTGTCTGGCTGCGTACGATGAAGAAAAAGAAGAAGAGTTATGAGAAGACATTATGCGGAATGCGACGACCCAGCTGTACTCCATTCCCAAAGAGGTCTTCCTGAAATAATTCCAACAATGGCGGGACTGCTGGGAGAAGTATGTGGAGTCCTAAAGAGAATACTTTGGAGGCGATTACGGGTTCAAACCTCCAGGTGAGTAATTGTATTTTTCTGGCACAATGACCGGATACTTGTTGAACACACTTCGTACTACAGAACTGCCCTGAATATGATATACACAGACACACCCACTACACAAACAACACTGAAAGAGAAACTATATAGACCTGTATGTGAACTACAAAAGACAGTGAAGTTTATACAAGAGACATCATTGCAGATATAAATATTATATTTTCAAGCAATTGAAAGAAAACGAAAATATATGTACATAACTACAGATACAGAAAAAGGATACAGATAAACACAATATTCAAGCACGGTATGAATACCTTAAAAAACAACGCGTGCAAGAAATCAAAACTGTTATATACATAATTTTATTTATTTTTGTTTCATTTTATAAATCACTGCGGCAATAACAACCAAAAGACAGGAAAAAAAGTTGTTCTAACAGACTCCAGGAGCGTACTCCAGGCCATCAGAAGTCTCAAACAAGATACTCTTACAGGAAATAATGAATAACATCAGGTTGCTGTCCCATAAAAAACAGATTTAGTCCTGCAGTGGATTCCGACCCACTGTGGATTACTTGGAAATGAGAAGGCAGATGAGTTCCCAAAAACCGGAAGTGGAGGCACACAGACTCGCCATCCACAGAGCTATAAAGAAGCAAAAACACTCATCAAATGATTCACGAGGACAGAATGGAGAGACCACCACAAAGAATACAAGCCCAAAACTGACAACATAGACAAACATGGGCAGACAACGATATTCAGATTCTGTACGGGACATTGTAGACTCGAGACCCACCTCCACAGAATGGGTATTAGAGACACATGTGATTGTATAGCACACAAGTAACCACATCCATAACATATCCTGCAGGGGAACGGCGTGGCCTAGTGGTTAAGTGGCACGGCTCACAACCAGAAGGTGCTGGGTTCGATCCCCATCACAGCACCGGCCGTTACCCCGGGGAAGCAAACCCTTAAAAAATGCAGGAGGAAGCAGACCCTTACATAAAATGCATGCTGAAGTCGGAATCACTGGGCCGACAGGCGCAAAATAAAAACCACAGTGTAACGCGCCTTGGGGAATAGATAAATAAGGCGAACGCAAAAAAAAAAAAAAAAAATCCTGCAGGACTGCCCCACTTATGCACACCAAAGAGAGGTAGTCTGGCCCGGGGAAGCGACCCTGCTCAAAAAGCTGTGGGAAACAGGCAAAGATCAGAAACGCATTGTCTCCTTCGGGAACCTCACAGAACTAGAAGCATAGCATCAGTTGATCGAAGATAATGAACTGTGGCAAGAACAACAAAGAAGCAGTAATTACTTTCCTGATGGGTGGAAACATACAATATGATGTGCACATAAAAAAAAGCACATTAATATGACATATTGAAAGAATGATGGAGCCGAGGAAGTGCAGTGGTCTCCCAGTGGAGTGATCAGGGTTCAGTCCCAAGTTGGTGCGGGATTTTTCCAATTGCAAAACGGGTCCTGAGGTTGACCAGGCCTAAACAAAATAGGTACCCGAATAACTTGGGAAAGTACAGGCAACCGGCGTGATGTTGACATCACCCCTTGTGTGCCGTTGATCAAGAAAAATATGAGCCTAACACCACATTGCCAATTTGCCACACTGGCGTGTTAAAGCGGTATTTACTATTGGAAGGATGGAAACGATCAGCTGGACCGAGAGAAAGTAGAATAAAATGGTGCTGGAGGCAGTGGACGAAAAATAACTTATTGTTACAATTTGATGTTTCTGTTTCTAAGAATCGACGTCACTGCACTCAGGGCATACCCATAGGTGCTCAGTCTCTCTCATAAAATGGTGTACGGTATGGATGCTGATGGTTCCTGTAGCTCACTGGCTGAATACTCTCCTGCTCCATCCTCTCATGTTCCCCACTCCGCTCGAACCTCGTTTAATGTCGAAACTTTGCAGTCTGTGGATTGCTGCTTCATCTATTGCTGTGTCCTCATCCAGCAGGCGGTCATTGATTGATTTCAAAATGTCACTTCTATCCATCACTAATGTGCCCATGATTGGAGCTTGTGAAGCCATGATGTCAGTTTTTCATTGGCCTAAACCCCGGCATCAGCAGGACAGTAGATCCGTGCCAACCCCTGGAGTTTTGAGGCCTCAACACCTGCTATCCACTCGTATCTGAACATTTCTTCTGTACTTTCTGAAGTACGGCTTGCGCATCTGTCACGATGACTGCCCTTGTTATAGAAGTCTCAGATATCCAGTTCAGTGCTGAGGTCACTGCTTCTGTCTCCATTCTCATACTAGAGGTTGTTGACATGTATGCCCTAGTGCGCTCAGCAACGACCTCTCCTCTCACTCTAGCAGAGAAACTCCAGCCTGATGTCCCACTGCACACGACTGATCCGTCGGTGTCTATGACAGAGTCGCTCTCCTGCGTATTCTCAGTTTTCAGCTGATTTACCTCTTGCTCTGCTCTCCCGTTACTCCGTTCTCTGCATTCCTTGCCTAAGGTTATGATGACTCTCTGGTACTCTATCATTCTATCACCAGTGTGGACCCATTCTTCCCCTTTGGCTATCATCTCAGCTGGAGTGACGTGTCTGATTGTTGTCTCAGCCTGTGCCATTGCATGACGACCTTCTCTTGATTCTAGATCCCTTGATTTAACAATACGATGGCAAAGGTTGTCTTGGCCACAATCTGAGACATGTTGGTCGAGGTTGAATATGCAAACACAGTGGCTGCTTGCATCAGGGTCAGCAAACCACATCTGACTAACACCCTTTTCGGCGGCCCTGGAAACAAGCTGCACTAGCCTAAGAAAATAGGATTCGCAGTGGGAAGGCAAACCTGGTACCAAAAAAACCAGCTGAAACTGGATGTATCTGGGTCGAAAGCTGCAGATATTGTACCCGTGTGTAAATTATGACACAACATCATTTACAGTGCGCGTGCCGAATAAGATAGAATTCACAACGCAAATTATGATAAGAAGAAAATGTGGTTACAATAACTGCTACAGATTGTATCATCCAATTGCAATCAAGGTTATCCTCCGTCATGTGAAGAATCATGTGCCCAACAAATCCACTGAAAATGAAAACTAGAAGTAATTTGTGATTTCTAACTTCATATTCGTGATCAAACAAGGCAAAATTTGTTGCATGTTAGTTGTTAGCCAGTGTCTTCTTCTTCTGCGTTTGTTCTCAATCTCCCATTACCAAGCCCTGAACAGGGATTTGCAAGTAGTAGTATGTAGTCCGGAGAACAAAATGTTTTGTATCACTAGTTTACAGCTTGACTGTGATTTTTGCACCTTTCGGTCTGACACATCCATCTTCAGCAGGGTTGTCCAATGTAATTAAAGTAGTGCACACTTTTTCCTATCAGAATAATAACGAAAAATATTTCTGATATCTTTGTGATTAGTGCTATGTTGTTGGCAAATTGAAGGTGATTGAAGCGTTTGCTGTTAATATGGATGCCAAAAATATCTCAGTTGCATCTTCTGATTTACATGTAGAGAAGAGCTTCTGTGAGATAGGATCCCCCTGGTGGACCCCTTTCTATACTGGTACCACAATTGGATGTTGGAAAGGACAAAAGGTGGGTAGTGCAGTTTGTATAACTGTTAGCAAGAATTCTGATGTAGCCAGGATCGACACCTTGTTCCAACAGTGAACGCCAGACAAAATGTGATTTCACTGAATCAAAAGTCTTTTTAGTACCGGTAGTCAATGAAGGTAGATATCAGGGGTGTCTGGAACTCTCTGGCTGCTTAAATAATAATGTTGGTTTCTTTAATTCCAACAATCAGCTGTTCATTACTCTTTGGTTATATATATTGTTGAACTTGCAACTTTTTAACAATATTGCACAGCTCAGTTTTTACAAAGAACACAGTTCAACAAGAAGCAAAACAATACAAATAACTGCACTCCCATACCTTGGTCCCAAAATGCTGACACTGCACATAACATTACAAACAAGTACTGGTTAGCCAACATGAAAGAAGTCCTTGGATTACTAGAAACGTCTGCCGAAGACGGATGTGTCGGACCTAAAGGTGCAAATATCGCAGTCAAGCTGTAAACTAGTGACACAACGCATTCCGTTCTCCAGACTACATTCAGTTACTTTACAAAGCCTTGTTCAAGGCTTGGTGGCAGGAGATTGAGAGCAAACGCAGAAGAAGAAGAATACTAGAAAGGTCTGTGGTTACGGTGGGCTAGTGGTCAAGTGACACAATCCGCAGGTGCTGGGTTCGCTCCACAATCACAGCACCGGCTGTTACTCCGGGGGAACAAACCCATAGAAAATGCAAGAGGAAGCAGAACATTACATAAAATGCGTGCCAAAGTCGGATGTATTGGGTCGACATGCGTAAAATAAAAACGTAGTGCAATGCACACCACCCAGGGAAATAGACTCATAAAGCAAACGCAAAACAATTTAAAAAATTAATTAAATAGAAAGGTCTGAAATTTCAGGTGGTTTGAAATTCATTAATTGGCCTACAGATGGAGTCAAATTTTCAAATCACGGGACACAAAGCTGTTTTCTGTGGTCCATGACGGCTTTATCATGTTATGAGGGATAACAGTTTTTTTGCGTTAATTCACTCACGGATTATAATAAGTCAAATTTAGTAGAATGTAGCCACACGAAGCACCATACTTTTCAATTCGTGCGTCTTCAATTTGCGCGGTAAACCTATGTCCATGTCATTCTCAGATCTAACACCGTACGTGAAAGATGGATTTATTGCAGTTGTCACACTTGACACGCAAGAAAATAAATTGTGTGCAGTGTTTGCAGGAAAGACGAATTATACACACAGTCCGACTGTGTGCTAAAAATCATGTTATGACTTTGTCTCTCACAGTTCGCCAAGATCGTTAGAGATGTCGCACATGTCAGCAGGACATTCCTGTTCGTTCTGGCACATGGTTAGAGGGCACCTAACCCTAACCCTAACCAAAACGGAACACACAGACACATAATAGATTCCTACATGTGTGAGTTTCTGTGGCGACATCGGAATAACGTCCGTCAGACCCGTTCGACAATATTCTGCAGGACATCCCAGGCCTCCTGAAGCGAGACACTTATAATTATTTTTGTACGGAAACCCGTGTGGTCATAAAATGGTATAAAATTTCAGAATGGGTGAAATAACGCACAAGAACCCAGAAATATTATCAAACTAGAGAGAAGACATTTACAAATTAATTGACCAACTGTCCAGCTCTTATGAAGCTGAAGTGGTGCTCCAGTGGATACCTGGTAATGTCGAGGTTCCATTCAATGAGATGGTTGATGAGTTGGCCAGAAACAGAGCAAAATTACCACAGCCACTACCTGGTATTAAGCTACAGACCTGCAGGCAGATCCTGAGAAGCAATTATAGACAGGAGTGGCTAGATCACTGAGTCACATTCCATAAGTGCAGAACGCCAAGCAACGCTCAGTCAAGAATTTTAAACGAAGAGACCAGAGTTTGATCTTCAAGCTGAGAACAGGCTATGCCCCTCTCAGCAAACATCTGAAAAGGATAGACACTCTGTGAAAGAAATTGCAGATTCTGTCACGACCACGAGGCGTCAGTCGAGCACCTCCTGAATCTGTGTCCAGGGTTAACTGACTTGTAAACCGGCTACCCCCCACTGAACACAACACACTCTACACATCCCCACAAGGGACGATGAGGCTAACATCTGGTTAGGCAATACACACTGATCAAACATTGTTAGCCAGGGTCAGGAGAAATATACTGGCCAAGACCCTTACCTGACCTCCTCGTTGGTTGTCCTGGAAATGGGCTGTTGTCGAGGACAACAGTCTGGTTAACAAGGTGAGGTTCGATGTGATATACTGGTTTAGACGACTTAGCAGAATCTTTATACAACCAGTTTCATTTACATTTCCTTGCTCTAAAAGCTATGCGCATCCAATCTATTCTTAAATGCAGTAATTGTTCCTGACTCAGTCATGACTGAAAGTGGCTACTATAGTCAGTGATATTCTGAAAGGGGCTACTGTAGTCAGTCATGGCTAAAAGGGGCTACTATAGTCAGTCATAACTGAAAGGGGCTACTATAGTCAGCCATGACTGAAAGGGGCTACTATAGTCAGCCCTGACTGAAAGGGGCTTCTATAGCCAGTCATGACTGAAAAGGGCTACTAGTAATTCTTAGTTACTAACTGTAACTTGTGGGGAGGAAGACTAACGTCCGGTCAGGCACAACATACTGGCCAAGACCCTCACCTCGGCTTCCTCGTATCCCTCCCTGGAAACAGGCTGTTTTCATGGCAGTCTGGCTAACGAGGTGAGGGATTGACATGATCCCCATAGTAGTGAGCAGCACGCAGATGAAACCAAACATAGCACAACCACCTGGAGGATCCCTGTCCACCTTCATCAGCATGTGAGGAAAGCTACTACAACCTGCCACTTAACGTCCTTGTCAGGGCGCACAAAAGGGTAAACTTACTCATTATGTGCATTAAACACCAACAACAACCCATAAGTACTTTGTTCTTTTCCATATTAAGAGAATCTCAGTACAATGCACGAACTCCGTAGCACCGGCGAGGATCCCGTAATAGATTGGGTTGATTTTAATCTTACCAGACCGCTGTACCCTTTTTCCGGTAATTTCCTTAACTGACGCTATACCGCTGGACCGGTTTTGCGGTACTTTAGGTAGTATGTAATAAAATGCGTCAGAATCTAAAAATAACCAACCAATCGTGGTCAATCCTCATGATTAGTCATTGCAAATGGCTGCCCCCATGTTTGAATTGATTTTGTGGAGTTTAACGTGAACAAATTCGGAAAATTGACAATGAAACGAGCGGCTGATGAACCAAGCACTTCAACAGGAAAGCAAAGTAAGTCTAGGCTTATGACAGTCCAACAGGTGATCAATAATTTGGTTGATTCAGACTCTGATCAAGTGAAACAGACAGAGAGAGCTCGAGTGATGAGATGAAGGCTTTTCTTAGAGTGAGGATCTATATGGAATACTCATGTATAAAGCCCAGCTATCAGGATTATTGGACAAATGAGGGCTCTTTGTTGGGTTTACTCCCGGATTTTGAAATGTTATGACTTGAGACAGATTCTTTGCCTTTTTCTGGGTGGATTGGCACACAAAGATGGAATATTGACGCTAGATGAAAGGTAAACCTATTTTCTACAATGTCTCCAAGTTACATCTTATTCTAACCACTTTTTTGCATGTAACTAACATTTTTCTATATCATGTTGGTTTTTTTCTCTTTAATGCTCTGGAGCCCAGAAATGGGGGACAGTTAGGTTCAGGGCCTTAGGTCTGGTAGGGTTAACGCTCTGGAGCCCAGGAATGGGGGACAGTTAGGTTCAGGGCCTTAGGTCTGGTAGGGTTAACGCTCTGGAGCCCAGGAATGGGGGACAGTTAGGTTCAGGGCCTTAGGTCTGGTAGGGTTAAACATAATTTTAAAAAATTTCCCGGGCGACAGCTGTTAAGCCTACTCTTTTTTATTTCCAATCGCAGACAGATTTTTAACATGTGCGACACTGAACACGGGCGTCCGATCTCTACTACCTAGAGATCCGGGGAAATACCAGAAAGTCCACATGAAAAAATCCCTGTATACCTAGAGACCCCTTAGTCCCCACTATATTAGTATGAAGCGTTAAATGCCATTAATTCACAAGTGGAAATTGGAGAGAATTTGCTTTTTTCGTACCTTCCATGGCAAATATTTGGCAGATATAAACATCGATTCCTTTACACACACCTTCCGTACTATGTGTCCCAGCCAAAGTCTGATCCAATCATCTGTTGAATATCCACAACAAATCCAGATATGTGTTCATTGGACTGATCAAATAATGTATAATTATCCGAGTCATGAAGCCCAACCTTACTCAAGAAAAATGTTTTGAATTTCATAATTTTCACAAATTGCTAAACAAAAATAAAATGACAATTAACCTTTAGTGCACCCTCGTCCAACCAATTTTGACACATTCGGCCTAAAAATTGGGAAAACAATTTTTTTTAATGAACGGAGACCAAAATCTGTTCATAAACATAAACAAAACAAAGATAATGACCACAGATAAAACACAATGTCAGCATAAATTTACAGTGGGTGGTGAGGAAATAGATCAGGTTACACATTTTGAATATCTGGGCTCCAGAATTGACAAAAATGGTGACTGCTCGAAAGAAATCAGAAGACTAGCCATGGCAATGCAGAGACTGAACAGCCTGAAGAAATTATGGCATGGCACCAACAAAACGATAAAAGTAAAAGTCTTGAGAGCCTGTGTTTTTCCTGTGGCAGCTTATGGGTGTGAAGCATGGACGATTACCAAAACTTCTAGACAAAGAATCGAATCCTTCGAGTCAAAATGTTACAGAAAGATCCTCAGAATACCCTGGACAGAGAAAAGAACAAATGTAGACATTCGGCAAGAGTTGAACATAGAGGAAAACTGGTTTATCAATTCCATTTTGGCTACAAAATGCAAATACTTTGGTCATTTCAAGAGACACAACGGTCTTGAGAGAACGGTGATGGAAGGTATGGTGCCAGGCAAAAGAGGAAGGGGTAGACCAAGAAGACGATGGCACAAAGATATCCAGGAATTCCTGAGTATGACAGTGGCGGAGGTTGGTGTTTTGGTAAGGGAACGAGTTTCTTTCAGACAGACTGTGATGGGAGCGACGTTCTACAAAGGACATGCTACATGATGATGGACGGAGGCCCTACCAAAAGCCATTTTTTAATACGTCATGTCCATCTACACAGGTTTTTGCCAGTAAAGTATTGTTGACGTGTGGGAGAGCAGCTATGATACATCTCTTGACCAAAGGCCACACAGGTTCAAAACCCATAAGGTCAAGATGCAGCAGGGCATGAGCTGACAGCGAACCATAGCTGACCTAGATCATATTCCGCATCTACGAGGCGGCTCTAGATACAGACTGCATTGTTCACTAGTGTAGTCTGGCCAAGTGATAGGGATCGCAGTGGGAAGACAAACTCGGTACCCAAAAAAGCCAGCTGGAATAAGATGTGTCTGGACGAAAGGTGCAGATATTGCAGCCTCGCTGTAAACTACAACACAACATCCTTTTCAAGACGAACTCTGAAGAAAAAGAAAACCACTAAAGATATAGATTTCTATCTTTCTCAGGTAAAAATAAAAATCTAGCCTGTACACTCCCATGTTGACTGCAGGATTAATCAGCCTTTATTCCTCTGTCATCAAATCCTCCTGGTTGACCTCAACAATGAGAACAAACGATGCAATGATAATTGGATATTTTAACAAGCTGACTTGTTTGATAAGCCTAACAATTTGTCCATCATTTTCAAACGTACTTATTTTTCGTTTAGTGTTCTCATGTCAATCCAGGGCTAATTGTCATTGGGATATGTCAGTCTCTCCCCCTACACCTCCAGATATTGATATGTTCTGCTGTATGTGAAGTACTTCTCCTGAGTCTGTTGTCATTGTTGCCACTTGAATTCCTTCTCCTAACATGTCCGAGTGATGGATTTGCTGTGAAAAAATAAAATTCAAATCAAGGAAGTATTTAAAAACTGTTTTTTTTAAATTTTAAATTTTTATTTTATGTATTTGCCTCACTAGTTTCTACTGGCGGAGGCGCGCCTATTCCGCCCCAGACCACAGTCAATTTGGGCGACACTAAGATGCATAAACCAGTGCTTGGATGCATGTGTGTATCTGTTTGTACCTAGCCTGGTATTTCCGTGATGCTCCTCCCGTTGTTCCTCGCTTTTGATCATCCTCGTTGTCCGCCGTAGGTATTTGCATAGATATGCACAATTGTTTTCCTGGGACCATTTTGGGAATGATTATATTTATTTTCCTTCATACTTGATTCGGATCTCTTTATTTATTTCCTGATTTAAATATATATATCCCCCTTTTTTAAAATAAATATATAATTTTAAAAATCATTATTTAAAAAAAAATATAAAACCCCATCATACATTTTATACACAATTGTGAAGATAGCAGTGTAGTGAGGTGTACAACGAGAATGAATGAGATGGAATGATTGGGAAATATGACAAACAATATACTTGATACATAAGGATTAAGAGTATAATATAAATTAATTGAAAAGGGTCTTCCTTCTGTTGTGAGGCCCATTTGTGTTGACTTCCTTCCGTCTGGTCTTGGTGTATTAGGTTTGCCTGCTCTCATCGCAGCCATGTACTCCAACTTGTAAGCGATTTACTGATTTGTGTGTCACTTTAAAAACTGTTTTGGTTCAAGCTGTTATTTATACTAAGGCATGTTTTGTTTTGTCAGGAAGTATTTAAAAACTGTTTTGGTACAAGCTGTTATTTATACTAAGGCATGTTTTGTTTTGTCAGGAAGTATTTTATCCAATTGTACAGCTTGCCATGAATTCTCATGTTAAACATCTTTATCAGAAGATACTGATACAACATACTTATCAGGGCCAGGCAAAATATACTGGCCAAGACCCTCACCTTGACTTTCTCGTAGTCCTTCCTAAATATAGACTGTTCTTCTTGGCAGTCTGGGTTGCGCAGTGGAGGGAATCGACGTGATTCACGTAGTGGTGAGTGACATGCAGATGAAGCCAATCATAGCACAACCGCCTGGAGGACCCCGGTCCACCTTCATCAGCACGCTGAAGATGTGAGAAAAGCTACTGCAACCTCCCACTAAACGTCCTTTTCAGGGGGCACAAGAGTAACCTACTCATTGTGGGCATTCCCAACAACATAATATGTTGATGCTGTGTGACTTTGTTGCCGTGTCCCTCTTTAGCAAGTCTGACTGCTTCCTTCATTGCCGGAGATCTTGCAGTGAGCTAGGAAGCCCTGATTGAAATATAAGAAGCTGTCTGCTGTACTCGTTGATTCTCCTCTTGGTACATAGGTCATTGATAACATCCTGCCAGCATGCACGGTCCTGGTCTGCTCTTTCTGCCTTTCTCCATGTGTAATCATTTAATCTTAGTTCCTTCTGTCTCTCTCCAGGTGTAATCATTTAATCTTAGTTCCTTCTGTCTCTCTCCAGGTGTAATCATTTAATCTTAGTTCCTTCTGTCTCTCTCCAGGTGTAATCATTTAATCTTAGTTCCTTCTGCCATTCTCCAGGTGTAATCATTGAATCTTAGTTCCTTCTGTCTCTCTCCAGGTGTAATCATTTAATCTTAGTTCCTTCTGTCTCTCTCCAGGTGTAATCATTTAATCTTAGTTCCTTCTGTCTCTCTCCAGGTGTAATCATTTAATCTTAGTTCCTTCTGTCTCTCTCCAGGTGTAATCATTTAATCTTAGTTCCTTCTGTCTCTCTCCAGGTGTAATCATTTAATCTTAGTTCCTTCTCACATTTTCTTCTCATGTATTTTTGGGTCTACCTCTCTCTCTCTCTTCCATTGAGGATTCCATGTAAGTGTCTGTCTGGCTATGTTTGACTGCATCCCGCAGCGTATGTCCTATCCAGTCCCATTTTCTTTGCTTAATCTGTTGTTCCAATAATTTTTGTTGGCTCCTATCCCAAAGATCTTTGTTTCTCACCATGTCCTGCCACTTTATCCTTTGTAGGCACCTGTTAACGAAGGGCTGGAGTCTTTGTTGTATGGCCTTGGTTTTTCTCCATGTATCGTCTCCACACCGACTTGACACTGGCGTTCAATGTTCTAACTTTGGTGTGAATCTTGGATCTTTCTGGATCACCATATGTTGTTTAGTGTCAGGAATGACCCTCATGCATTTCCAATTCTGATCCGTACATCTGTACCTCCTGATGTGTCTATTTTGCTGCCCAAAAAGATAAAGGTATTTACTTCTCCCAACTGCTCTCCCTCCAGCATGATTGGTCCTTTGCTAACAGTGTTGAGTTTAAGGAGATTGGTTTTCTTCATGTTGATATTCAGTCCAATTCGACTGGTTGTTCTAATAAAACTGAACATTGTTTATCCTTTACCGGCCCAACGGCATGAGATTATGACGACTTGGCCCGGTTCCACTAGTGCTGCACGTCGCCAGCTCTAGGGTCATTGCTTTATCGTATATAAACTACTGGGTTAATGCTATAGTAATGGTTGAACATACTGCTCTTTTGATTGTAGAGAGTTCCAACATCCATCATGTATGGTTAGACGGAGAAAATGGCAATTGTGAAATTTGTTTTAGATTTTGGAAAGGATTTCTTCTGTTTTTCGCTTGGATTTGAAGATACATCAATTATTGAGAATGGGGGAGTTAAGTTTCTGCAACGGATTTTTCTGAGGCAGATCTATTTAGTTTGGTTATGTAGATACAATAATTACATTTATAGCCAAAGTAAATGACATAACTATTACGGTAAACATCAACAGTAGCATTAGTACATTTTTCGGCGAATTCCTTTTTCTTTTTCTAACCAAGGCATGCTGCTACCAGCGAGTCTGTCTGTTTGTGCTCTTTTCACTACTATTAACTTCATCTTCTTGTATCTCAGAAACTAACATACACACAATATTTTTTTTTTTTTTTTTTGCGTTCGCCTTATTTCTCTATTCCCCAAGGCGGTGCGTTGCACTGTGGTTTTTATTTTGCGCCTGTCGGCCCAATGCATCCGACTTCAGCATGCATTTTATGTAAGGGTCTGCTTCCTCCTGCATTTTCTAAGGGTTTGCTTCCCCGGGGTAACGGCCGGTGCTGTGATGGGGATCGAACCCAGCACCTTTGGGTTGCGAGCCGTGTCACTTAACCACTAGGCCACGCCGTCCCCCTATACACACAATATAACACTAACAAGTTCTTTATTAGTATATGTCTCTAGACATGATTATGAGACTGACGCGCTACCGAGGCGAACGTCTCTAGACATATTTCTAGACAAACAAAATTTAAAAAAAAGAAATTACAGTACATGTTCTAAGAATCATCAACCATGTCGGGGCACAATATGCTGAAAAATGATGCAGATATAAGAAGTGGACGTAATTTTGTAAACTGGGAATCAGAAGGTTAACTCTCACCCTAATAACCTGATCTCCTGGCAAGATTTGTATATGATGAGCGTGCTGTAACTGTGATATCTGTTCAGGTGTGGCATGGAACACCTGGATCTCTCCAACCTGAAGACCTTCACCCTGCAGTGCCAAGGCTGCCTGGATATCTGCATCTGTTGTCTAAGAATATAAAAAAACAAAAAATGAATTAATCAATCAATCAATGTCTCTGCTGATAAACACGTGCAAATACCATTACATGGCATTGGGCCGAAGGGCGAGAGCCGAAATGCTGCTGGATCCGTAACAACTTACTCACTCAGTCGCTCCTCTTCTACCTTGAGGTGCAGAGGTCATAACAACAACAACATTAATGTCTTTGAGCTCAATCTCAAGCTTTTTCCCCCCTTCTCTTGTTTCCTAATGCAGAGTGCACTGAACTGTGTTTTGCACCATACATCCCAGCCCATCCAACTTCAGCACACAATTTTAAAATGGGTTTATTTCCCATAGCGGCACTGCTTTACTGAATCCCGAACCCCTTTCATATGCAAGTTTTGGTTTCCCTATATTTCTATTAGTCTGAGGAGATTCCAGATCAGAGATTAAAATGAAGTCCTACAGCAGAGAATGCATACAGGGATGAAGAGTTTAAGAGTTTTCATTGTACTAAACCACAATTCCCAGAACCCCCATAATTCGGTGTGATGGGCGGACCATTTTCTAAGGCGCATTTCAGGATGTGCCGTTTGGTATTTGGCCATAATATCATGACGTCTACACAGTACACACATTTCTGAAGATAACAAATAGGATGGCATCTACAATGTTAGGAAATGCATCAAGTAAATAAAAAATTGCTTTCGCAGTAATTCTCTATTCCCCAAGGCGGTGTGCGTTGCACTGTGGTTTTTAATTTTGCACCTGTCGCCCAGTGCATCTGACTTAAGCATGCATTTTATGTAATGGTCTGCTTCTTCCAGCGGGGTAACGGCCGGTGCTGTGATGGAGATCGAACGCAGCATCTTTGGATTGTGAGCCATGTCACTTAACCACTAACCCACGCCGTCCCCCTGACTGTTGTGTGATTTTGATCCATTCACAATAGGAGGGAAGGAGATTCCAGAGCTAAGATATGCAGATGACGCAGTCATGCTGTCAAATAGCGCCAAGGGCCTGGAACGACTGCTCATGTCCGTTCAGAAGCACAATGAAGCTCAGAACCTTTCCTTGAACATTAAGAAAACTAAGATGATGTCCACTGACAAAACATTTTCGACTGCAAGTCCAGATTGCTATAAATAATTTTAAGAAATTGAAAATGTCACACATTTTTAATACCTTGGTTCTACGTTACCCAATGACTGAGACTGCTTAAAAGAAATTAGAAGACGTTTAGCCATGGCAATACTAACAAGCAACTAAAACTGAAGATCACGAGAACATGCATATTCCCTGTGGCAATGTACAGATGCGAGACATGGACTATGTGACACAAGCAGCAAGGAAGAAAATTGGAGCATTCGAAACAAAATGATACAGAAGAATCCTACAAATTCCTTTGATAAAGAAAGCGACAAATAAAACAATCCAAGAAAAAATTATTGTTGAAGAAAATTGGCTCAATAACAACGTTTTGTTTCGGAAATTGAATTTGTTTGGCCATGTCAAATGTCATTACGGACTGGAAAAAATGATCATGGAGGGCATGGTGCCTGGAAGGCGACGCATGGGTCGACCAAGGCGAAGGTGGATACAAGATATCAAGGATTCTCTAAAGATGAACATGGAGCAGGCGGAAAGATTGACTGCAGACCGAGATTCATATCGGTTTGCTGTGATGAGAGCGACGTTCTACAAAGGACATGTTACATTATGATGATGACATAAAAATACTAAACAGATCTACCTACGAAAAATTAGTTGCAACAACCTAAACTTCACCTTCAATAATGGAATAATCTCCTGTAACCCATGTGCAAAAGAAAATAAATTGTTTCAACATTCAAAACAGCCATTTTTCTAGCTCAAATGAGCAGAAAGGAAGTGTTGTCCTTATCTATTCAAAAGTCCCTGTGATAAACCTGTGTAAACACCAAGACAATACTTATGGATAATTTTCTTATCGCCCGGTGGGTTTTTATTGCCCCGTGTGGCAAATCAGACTTTTTCAGGAGGAAATGTTATCATAAATCGCTGCGAGTGTGGTAAAGAATATTCATTTATTTTAAAAAAATATTTTAGATACAGCCACGACCTATGGATGCGAGGTGTTGAATTTATGCAATGCGGAAGAAGAGAAACTGTGTGTTACCAATCGAGTGATGAAAATATGTGTTCTCGGGATCTCAATTCGAGATCAAATGCACAAATCAGAGAATGCATACTATTTTGAGACATGGAGGCTGCGCAAATACCACTGGGCTGGTCACATTGTGTACATGCCAGATAGCATAAGGACACTCAGACTGATGTTTTGTCGGTCATATCATACACGCCCATGCTCACCTGTACAATAGCAAGGCGGTCTGTTGAGAGACCTAGGTCTGAAATGAATGACACAGCAAAGGATTGAACTGCATACAGGACATTGTTGGCTACCTCGCATACAGCACATCTGCCAGACTGAAGTCGAGGATATTTGATACAGAGTTGTTGCTCTTACCTTGAACTGTTTACCACATTCACTCAGACAATAAAAGGCCAATACATTTGTAAACAATTTTGATGTTGTTTCTTCTTCTGTGTTCATCCTGAAAAGGACTCTCTGACGTTGTGTCGTAGTTTACAGTGAGGCCACAATATATGGCTTCAGCTGGTTTTTTTGGGTACGGAGTTTGACTTCTCACCAGAATCCCTATTCTCTAAGCTACATCTACACTCGGTTCTTGTGCGTTAATCAACCCATTCTGAGATTTTATACCATTCAATGACCCCACGGGTTTCCGTACAAAAATAATTTTAAGTGTCTCGCTACAGGAGGCCTGTGATGTCCTGCAGAATATTGTCGAACGGGTCTGACGGACGGACTTTATTCCGATGTCGCCACAGAAACTCACACATGTAGGAATCTATCATGTGTCTGTGTGTTCCGTTTTGATTAGGGTTAGGTGCCATCTAACCATGTGCCAAAACGAACAGGAATGTCCTACTGACATGTGCGACATCTCTAACGATCTTGGCGAACTGTGAGAGACAAAGTCATAACATGATTTTTAGCACACAGTCGGACTGTGTGTATAATTCGTCTTTCCTGCAAACACTGCACACAATTTATTTTCTTGCGTGTCAAGTGTGACAACTGCAATAAATCCATCATTCACATACGGTGTTAGATCTGAGAATGACATGGACATAGGTTTACCACGCAAATTGAAAAGTATGGTGCTTCATGTGGCTACATTCTACTAAATTTGACCTATTATAATTCGTGGGTGAATTAACGCACAAGTACCCCACACTGTACTAATCCATGCTATTTCCAGTGCTGCTGATGGGAGGTGGAATAGGACCTTCGTTAGCTCCAGTTCGCTGACCCTAATGCAAGCAGTCCCATATGAGCCGCTGGCAGCTCATTCACTGTGCTAGCATCTTTAGTCCCTATTTAAACAAATTTGGTATGTATTTGAAGACGTGCATACTTATTCATAGGGCTAGGCACTAATAAACCTCCATATCTTTCGGCCTCTTACAATGATTCCCCTTTACTCACCATAGGAAGCCGAGGTAGCACAATGGTTAGTGCACTGTCTTCCCAGATGAGTGATCGGGGTTTGATCCCCAGTTGGTGTGAGATTTTTCCTACCACAAAACGGATCCTGGAGTTGACCCAGTCTAACAAAATGTGTACCAGAATAATCTAGGAAAGTAAAGGCGGCCGGCGTGATGTTGATCACATCAGCCCTAGTGTGCCGTTTGTCAAGAAAAGTATCGGCCTAACACCATAATTGCACTATGCCACACTGTCATGTTAACAGGATCTTTACTCACATTTGAAGCATGAGGCTTCCACTAGTTAGCCCCTTACAGGGAGACTGATGCCAGTAGTGGCTTCTATTGCAATGGCCTTACATTGGTGAGACTGGTAGTCTTATGCCCAAGAACGTTTGGTCTGTGTTCCTCTACAAAAATTTGAAGACAATTAAGAGGCAGGACAATACCTGATGTATGTGAAGTTCGCCATCCTCCTGACTCACCGAATCTTCATCACTGCCTCCGCTAATATCTCCTAGGTGACCGTCAATGTTTACGTACGAAGGCGGAGCCTTGCCGCGGAAAGCTTTCACAGTTAGAGGCATGCCTCGCTGCTGCCTTCTCCAGGCTGTGCGACACTTTGAATCTATATTCTGTTTAATGCGGTGCCAGTCGCTCTCCGCGATACCAAATCTGTGTATGAGGTGACCTGGTAGAAAGATGCAAGCTTATCAGCTTCGGTTTAAAAGAAGTTCAAAGAAAAACATGACATACAAACATAATCACCAACACCTTATACAGCTCCACTCACCAGCTACAATACACTTAACATCTTTTATACTGATTTAGAAGACTCTACAGTCTGTATACAACCAGTTTCTTGGAGGATGGTTTTTAGCAATGTGCGAGTCCATCTTAATAAACTCAAACGCTAGAGCTAAGTAGACCCGCAGCCAGTTAGGCGCCATCTATAGCTGCTCTTAACAAACCAACTTGGGAAAGGTACAAATAACTTGGGTAGATTTTAATTTTGTCCAGGCAGCGGCTGTTATGTCTACTCTTTTCTATTTCCAACTGCCAATGAATTTTTAACGTGCTCGACACTGTTCATGGGAGTCCGATCTCACTACACAGAGATCAGGGAGATTTTAACCAGAAGATCCACGTGAACAAAATCCTGATGTGCTCTCCAACGTGATTCGAACACGCGACCTCCGGAACCTTAGGTGGACACTTTACCTCGAGTCCCCCACGTATTGTAATATACCATAATGTATCATAACCCCAGTGTTTTCATCGCATGTTTGCTCCACACAAAGCATAGTGTAGTTGACCCTGTACAGAAACTATTGTTCCAAAGCACTGACTCGTGCACCTGGAAGAGTAGGGCTCCACCGTGATTCGAACCCGCGACCTCTGGCACCCGAGACGGACACCTTACCTCGAGATCACTGAGTCTCTCGTCACAAATCAGTTTAGCCCTCAAATAATCACTCCCGGCGTTGACCCAGCATAAAAAAATTGGTTACCGGAACAATCTGGGAAGTAACGGTAGCCGCCCATGATGCTGACCACATCACCCCTAGTGGTCATAAAAAATATGGGCATAACACAATATTCTCAATTATGCAGCCAGACGTGGAATCTGGATCTTTACTTTACATCACTGGATAGGCCCAGCATCTCAGCTACTCCCCAGACATGGCTCCCTGTGACTTTTGGCTTTCCAAAACCCAAGGTGCTATTCATAGGGACGAAATTTTAGGACATAGAAGAAATCATGAGAATTGTGATCAAGTGTCTGAGATCACCAACCTTACAACTTCTAGCAATGGAAACACCACTGGGAGAATTGCATCAACTCAGATTTCAAAGGGGATTATGTTTTGACTCGGTTGAAACAGAATTTGTGTGGAAAGCGCTGGACGAGCAAGGAGTAGACATCCACTACATAGAAATACTCAAGAAATGCTACGAAAGATGTACCACCGCCATTCGTCCATTCACTCAACCCATCACCATCGCGACCAAGAAGGGGAGTACGGCAAGGAGTCCCTACCTTGCTGAACCTATTCACTGCATGGCTGGAGTCAACGATGAGGCACTGCGACTGGGACAACTATGGCGTCACAATCAATGGAAGACGACTAAATCACCTCAGATTTGTAGACGACATCATCCTCATCACAGAGACGCCCCTGGAAGCGACAGAGATGCTACAATCACTAGACACCGAAGGTAGGAAAGTAGGTCTAGCCATAAGCCTAGGGAATACCAGAGATATGCGCAACCGCTTCGCAGAGTCCAACCCCATACCCATGAGTGGAACGCCCCTAGAGGACGCTGATGAATATATCTATCTGGGAAGGCTCCTCAACATGGAGAACAACATAAAACCTGAGATTGTCAGACGGATACGAGCGGGCTGGGCAGCCTTCAACTCCATCATGACAGCAACAGAAACAACAAAAGACACCAGATTACATGAGGACATCGTTGACTCGGTAATCCTACCAGGGCTCTGATATGGTAGCGACACCTAGTCTTAAATAAAGTAGCAGAGAACCAACTGAGAACAGCACGCGCATTTCTTGAAAAACGACTAGTGGGCATAACTCTCAGACAACAGCGACAAAACGAACTACACAATAGCGACATCCAGAGAATGTCACACATCAAGGATGTCCTACAATACATCAACCATTCGAAACATCGCTGGACAGGCCATATAGCTAGACGACAAGACTAAAGACGGAGTACCATAACCACCATGTGATACCCGTGCAACAATAAGAGACCTCGGGGACGGCCCCCAACTCGCTGGCGAGACTCACTAGACAAGCACAACATACACGACCCAGCAACAAACAGGCTACTTTCCCACTGGACGACACCTGCCCGCGACTGAAATGACTTGAACCTGAGTTGAAACCCGCTCAAGGGTGACCACCCCTTGGCGAAGAACGGGTCGAACTAAGAAATTATCTTTTGAACTAAATTGAATACCTAATACCTAAGAATGGCCACCCGCCTCGACCAAAATATACCTCTGAAACATGCGCTTGTGTTTCATAATTTAGTGTACTGAATTTAATTTTTTGTACGACTGTACAGGATGGTTGCGTACACGCATGCGCAACTAGCATTTAACTGCGATTGTTTCAAGTAGGTCAATTCCAACGTATGTTATGTTCTTTGAAAACCTACCCATATATTGCAAACCAAAGCTGGACTTCAAGATCGTAGAAATGATTTATTATTTGGTCAGTCCAATGAACCAACATCTGCATTTCTTTGATTCAGACTTTGACTGGGACACAGAATATGAATGGAATGTGTATAGACATTTATGGATATATCGGCAAAACACGTGATGGGCGGCAAGTACGAAAGACAAATTCGTTTTGTCCAATTTCCACTTAAGCATGAATGTCATTTAATGCTTCATACTAATATGTAACCTTTATTATGAATACTTCATGTCATAGATAATATTTGGGAATGGTTTGAGAGCTGGCAAATGGGAGTTTAATGTAGATAAATGTACAGTCATCAACATGGGTAGATTCAATATGGAACATAATTACAGAATGGACAAGAACATTAGACAGATTGAAAATGAAAAGGACCTAGGTGTTATAATAGATCATACATGTAAAGTGAGTTGGCAAGTCCAGGTAGCAGTGAAAAAGGTAAATGAAATGTTAGGTATGATCAAAAGAAAGGAGGTGGTGATAGTCAAACTGTATAAAGCATTAGTTAGACCTAGATTAGAGTACCGTGTACAGTTGTGGAGTCCTTATCGTAGAGGGGACAAAAACATGATGAAAATTAATACAAAGAAAAGCGACAAAACCGATAGTGGGATTCTGGAATTACAGTTTTGAGGAAAGACTAAGAAAAACAGGCCTACAGTGTCTAGAAAAGAGAAGAATTCAAGGGGACAATACAAGTTTATAAGATGATCAATGGAAAGGATGAATGAGAGTATAGCAAGTTTCAGCCCCCTACAAGAACAAGAGGGCACAGTCACAAATTAGTTAAAGAAAGGTCCAGATTAGATAGCGGGAAATGTTTTTTAGTCAGAGAGTGGTGAATGCATGAGATGCATTGCCACAGAAAATAGTGGAGGCAGGGACAATTAATGCACATAGGTATTTTTAGATCAAAATTCAAAACCAGTATAGAGACAGGTTAAGATAGTTTAATTATGTGTTTCACAATGTTTAGATCATGATTTTAGCTCAACATGTTCAACAATAAAGAATTTTACTTTGAATAAAACTTTAAAGCAAGGAATTCCTGCATTTTGGGCTGGACTGAAAGACCAAAATTAGCCCGGTCTGAAAAGGGTTAAGCATTTTAAAAATAAGTCATGGATTTAAGTGACTTACATCGGATGCCGTAAATCATGAGTGGGTCCAGCTGCTTCTTTCCATGTTTACCCTGGCCTGATAAATTTGATGCTGCTTGTGTGTCCCGGTCAAACATGTAATCTAGCAATGTCAAGGCCATCTTTTCTGGAGTGCGGCAGTTGGAGTGGACATGCAGAAGGTCACTGCAAAAACGAACAAAAATCATGTATATGTACACTCTACGTGGATTGTTATGTTCTGGTCGAACATGTGAGCTAACAATGTCAAGGTCAATTTTCCTGGGTTGCGGCAGTTGGAGTGGACATGCAGAAGGTCACTGCAAAAACGAACAAAAATCATGTATATGTACACTCTACGTGGATCGTTATGTTCTGGTCGAACATGTGATCTAACATTGCCACGGTCAATTTTTATTGGTTGCGGCAGTTGGAGTGGACATGTAGATGGTCCCAGACGATGCGACTAACAGATGATGCAACTAAGACTCCCCACAACGCCCATCAGGGTACAAGTAGACCATCAACTAACTAACTAGTTAACCAGTCAGTCAACTAACTAACTAACCAGTTAGTCAATTAACTAGCCAATCAACTAACTAACTAACAACAAAAACAATAACACCAACAAGTTCTTTATTCATTAATGTCTCTACACACACATCTCAAACTCGACAACCATCGTATAATATGAAGTTTTGAAAAAATTATGAAAAATTGGCGCGGCGCCGTAAATGTACACTATAACATACCTTGGTGTAATGGGCACCCTCACTCTCATCTCTGGATTCTGTTCATCCCCAAGCCAGGTACCAGTTGGAAAGTCCTCTGTAAAACAGAACACTGGGTTAACGGTTGCAGAATAAAATGGGGAGAAACAAAGACAATGAATGGTAACCTTCTTTGTCTCTCCTCTTCTATTCTTTTTTCTGTTGAGAATCGACGTCAACGCACTCCAGGAAGACCCATAGATTCCCAGTGTCACTCAGCAGATGGTGAAGAGTGTTGATACCGATGATTCGTGTAGCTCGTTAGATGCACACATTCCTGCTCTGATCTCTCAGGTGCCCCTCTCTGCTGGACTCGTGTCATTTTAAGATCCTGCAATTTGTGCTTGCTGATTAACAGACTGCAATGTTTTCACCCAAAATGCGGTCGTTAATCAACTTCTTTGTTTGTTCTCAATCTCCCGCTACCAAGCCCTGAAAAGGGCTTTGCAAGTAGCAGGATGCTGTCAGGAGAACGGAATGCGTTGTGTCGTAGTTTGCAGCTTGATGCGATATTTGAACCTTTTGGTCCGACACATTTGACCTCAGCAGGCATTTTTGAGTACCGGGTTAGCGTTCCCTCTTCGATACCTTCTCCTTAGCCAGTCTGCTCTGTTGCAGCCTGTTATCCAGGATCATCGTGTGCAGCTGTAGAAGGATCTTGACAGCTCTTGTTTGTTGGGCCTGACACTAGTAGTCAGCTATGGATTGCTGACATCCATGCACTGCTCAGCATCTTGATCCAGACAAGAAAATGTCCCCTCTATCTGGTGCAAATGTCCCCTCTATCTGGTGCAAATGTCCTCACTGTGGGTGCCCCTGAGACCAGGATGTCAGCTCTTTCATTCCCGCAAACCCCAACATGATCAGGAAAGTAGATCCACAAAATTTTCTGGAGCTCTATGTCCCCTATCCACTCATGCCACAGCCAGCCCTTCTCCATCTTTTTATTTTTGTGTTGGACTTAACCCCCCATAAGCTCCGCTCCCTTTTGTATTCTTATCTGTGCCTTCTACTTTGTCTATGTTGCTAACAAGACATTCAAATGATTCTACATCTTGCAAGAGTGTGTCTCCCAGCACAATCTGAATATTGATAGTTGCATTTGGTCTGATAATCTTAGCTTCTGTGACCTCTCATCAATTGTACTTGTTTTATTTTGCATATTAAAAAGCAAAATCGGTCTTTCAGACCATGAAGGGAATATTGTGCAACAAAATCTTGTCGCTGGATCTGAGAAAATGAGTCTGTGGATGCTTCGTGGAACCCATACTGATATGTGGCAGTGAATCATTGACAATCATCAAGCAGACGCATAGATCTTTGGAACCAACGTCGATGTGGTTTTACAGAAGAATGCTACGGATCCCATGGAGTTGGTTTGGAGCACATTGTGACAACAGGAAAGATAGCAGGAAAGAGAGACAGAGGAAGGCGAGAGAGAAGATGATGGACAGCCTGAGAGAATGACACAGGTGAAAAACAACAACAGAGTTGGTAAATGACATACGTGATAGAAGCGGATGGAGGTCCATGATCACCAACGCCAACCGGCAGGGCACTTGATGATGATATTAAAAACATGCGGTGAAGTCATTGTTTCTCCGCCTTTTCCACCCTGCAGCGAGTACAAATTAAACTGTGGCAAATGTGAAAGAAGATGCAGCACAGTGGATGAGCTGACAGCAGCCAGTGACTCATAGCTGGCTGTTTGCATCAGGATCAGCAAACCCGAACTGGTGAAGAATCTATTCCGTCTCCAAGTGGTGGTTCAGGAAACAGGCTGCACTAAAGTAGTTTCGACAGGAGAATACGAATCGCAGTGGGAAGGCAAACCTGGTACCCCCAAAAAAAAAGGGAATGTGCAGACATTGCAGCCTCGCTGTAAACTATGACACAATGCCCTTTTCAGGGTGAAAGCCGAAGAAGAAGAAACTGTGGTCAATTAAAATCTTGGAATGAACCAGGAAGTATTTCAGTCTTCTTCTTCTTCTACTGTGTTTGTTCTGAATCTCTCACTACCAAGCTCTGAACAGGGCTTTGCAGGTTGCAGGATGTAGTCCGGAGAACGGAATGCGGTGTGTCGCTAATTTACATTTTGACTGCAATTTTTGCACCTATTGGTCCCACATGTCCGTTTTCAGCAGCAAGTATTTCAGTAAATTTATTGTATCACACTCAAGTCTGGATGCTTAAAGAGTGGATCTGTGCCACCGTGGATGACCTCTCAGCTGTCACAGCCTCTGTGATTGGCTCGTGGTTGTTAACATGTCTAACTTTTGTCACATGACTTGATCTTTGAAGAGCTCAGGAAACCAATAGCTTATCATCCTTAACTAATTTGGAAGAAAAACATCTTTTAATTCCACTAACAGATTACAGCGATAAACTGAAGTGGGGAACTAAGTGGTCTTGAGGTAAGGCGTCGGCCTCTGGTGCTGGAGGTCGCTAGTTCAAATCACGATGATAAACTGAAGATAGGTGCTACTGATGAATGCATCTGTGGTACAGGGAAAATGACCGCTAAACATCAGCTGCAAAATTGCCCGACATACGTGGACAGGGGAAAACACATGTGGCCATCACCAGTGGCAACACTAGACAAGCTCTATGGCAGTGTCGACAGCCTCAGGATGACAGCTGCTTTCTTCTAACAAATTCAAGTTGACGTCTGACAGCGTACGAAGAAGAAATCACGATGGCAACCTGGATTTTTTTCATGCGGGCTTTCTGGTATTTCCTCCGGATCTTTGGGTAGTAGAGATCAGATGCCAGTGTGCAGTTCTACCCAATCTGTTACACGATCCTCGCTGGTGCCACGGAGTTCGTGCATTGTGCTGAGATTCTTTAAAAATTTAGAGAAGAACAGAGCACTTATGGTTAAACCGTGCGCAATGACGTTGATTCTTCGACATAACAAAACTAAAATGAAAATCAAATCCCCTACATTGTACAGGATTGTTTTTGCTTTTTTGCCTTTTTTCTCTATTTCCCAAGGTGCTGCATTATATTTTTATTTTGCGCCTGTTGGCCCATTGAATCCAACTTCGGCATTTATTTTATGTAAGGGTCTGCTTTCCTGGAGTAACGGCCGGTGCTGTGATTTGGGAGCAAACCCAACACCTTCGGATTGTGAGCAGTGTCACTTAACCACGAGACCATGCTGTCCCAATCAGGAAAACGGTAGATTCGTCTTCCAAGCAAAAAAGAAAAACATTCACTAGTGTGTAATAAAAACAGTGGTCCTATTCTGTTTAACCGGCAATCACTTGGGTGATATGAACACTTATTTTCTATTAAATAATCTTGTAAGCGTGAAATGAAGGCACTTACCTTCTGTGTTCAGGGTAATCAGAGTCACATGTGGGCCGAGGTGCGACAGAGGACTGTCCAGGGTAGTTATCTCGCCTATAAATAAAAAAAAAACATACACAGTAATTACTCTGACCCATATGACCAATTAGTGCAGGGTGTCTCAATCAGTGTTTCCTTTCCGTGAAAGGTCTCGGGGCTAGGGGTTTGGTGAGAGGTCAAAAATCAATAAAATAAATTTAACTTTTTCTAGGCTCGTAGTGTTGACCAGTGGCAGAGCAACCCCACATTTTAATTCAGTTCAATTTTTTACGAAGGGAAAGCAATCTGGTACTCAAAGATGCCTCCTGGAGTCGAATTGTGTTGGACTGAAAGGTGCAAATATCAGGACCGAAAGATGCAAATATCACAGTCAAGCTGTAAATACAATGCATTCCGTTCTCTGGACTACGTCCTGCTACTAGCAAAGCCCTTTTCAGGACTTGGTAGCTAGTGATTGACAACGAACAAAGAAGAAGACCGTTGAAAAAATTAAGGGCAATTTGCAGATGGATCTAGACATAATCTCTGATGTGCTTTCAAGACTTCCTCCAGAAGTAAAGAAAATGTTCGGAGCAATGTATTAATAAAGGAGGGGATTATTTAAATTGAGACTTTTTCTTCAGCGTTCGACCTGAAAAGGACGTTGCTTTGTAGTTAACAGTGAGGCTGCAATATCTCTGCCTTTCGACGGACACATTAAATTTCAGTTGGCTTTTTTGGGTAATGGGTTTGCCTTCTTCTGCGTTCGTTCTCAATTTCCTGCTACCAAGTCCTGGGAAGGACTTTGCAAGTAGCAGAATGTAGTCCAGAGAACGGAATGTGTTGTGTCGTAGTTTACAGCTTGACTGCGATATTTGCACCTTTCGGTCCAACACATCAGACTTCAGCAGTCAATTTTGAGTGCCGGGTTAGCCTTTCCTCTTTGATCCTTTCTACTTAGCCTTCTGCTCTGTTGCAGCCTGTTATCCAGGACCACCGTGTGGAGGTGTAGAAGGGTCTTGACAGTCTGATTCGCTGTCCCTGACACTAGCAGTCAGCTCTGGGTCACTGACAGCTGCAGCTCATGCGCTGCTCAGCGTCTTGATCCCACCTTCCCATTGTGATCCCTATTTTGTTTGCCAGACTATATGAGTGCAGATTGCTTCCAGGGCAGGTGCTTGGAGCTGGAACAGCGGCTCTCTGACCCAGAAAAGTCTATGGCTACTATCAGCTCATCCACTGTGCGGCATCTTCGATACCTAGGTTCCAGATGAATCCCACAAAGTTATACAAAAAAAAAGGTTCTGCAACTATTTGAACAGACCTCATTTAAGCTTATGTAACTGTTCACAAACTCTAACAACTGTGACAGTAAAAACATGACAAATCTATCTTACCAGCTTCGGATTTGGTCTGTGGTAATCCAACAATTACAGCCCTGCAAGAGAACAAAACATCAAAATAATTAAATAGGTTTAAAAAAATTTGCCTTTTAGCAGTAAATATTAACATGAAAAAAAATCAAGCAATTTTTTTTTCTTTTTTCGTTCGCCTTATTTATCTATTCCCCAAGGCGTGTGTGCGTTACACTGTGGTTTTTATTTTGCGCCTGTCGGCCCAGTGCATCCGACTTCAGCATGCATTTTATGTAAGGGTCTGCTTCCTCCTGCATTTTCTAAGGGTTTGCTTCCCCGGGGTAACGGCCGGTGCTGTGATGGGGATCGAACCCAGCACCTTCTGGTTGTGAGCCGTGCCACTTAACCACTAGGCCACGCCGTCCCCTATCAAGCAATTTAAAAGCAACCTTTACCATTCCAGCAGCGGAAGTTTATGGCGACTGGGCTTCGTTCCACGGGCATTGCACGACGCCAGCTTTAGGGTCATCTCTTTTACGAATATATACTGAGTTAAGACCATAGATATCGCTGAACATACTGCTCTTTTGATTGTAGAGAGTTCCAACTTCCGTCATGTACGGTTAGACGTAAACAATGGCAATTTTTTTTTTTTTACTTCTTTGAGATTTTGGAAAGGATTTCTTCTGTTTTTAGCTTGGATTTGAAGTTTCGCCCATTATTGAAAATGGGGGAGTTGAGTTTCTGCAACTTATTTTTCTGAGGTAGATCTATTTAGTTTGTTTATGTAGATACAATAATTATATTTATAGTCCAAATGACACATAGCCATTATGGTAAACATCGATAGTAGTATTGGTACGTTTTTCACAAAATTTTTTCCTTTCTGAACAAGGGACGACGCAGACGCTACTGGGTGAGTCTATATGTTTGTGCTATTTTTTCATCACTATCACCTTCATCTTGTATCTCAGAAACTAACATAAACACAATAACATCAACAATTTGATGTGCTGAAAAATTATGCAGATACTGGAAATAGACTAATTTTTTAATCTGGAAATTAATAGGTTAAGATAGTCCTTTCTGCTAGTTTTCATTGCAAATATATTTATTACATCTATATGAACTCATTAAACAGAACTACCTCACAAATATCTTCTACAACAACTTATGGGGAGGAAGACTAGCGTCTGGTCAGGCAAAATATACTGATCAGACATGTTAGTCAGGGTCAGGCAAAACATACCCACACCGTGGCTTCTCCGTGGAAACGGGCTGTTTTCATGGCGGCCTGGCTAGCGAGATGAGGCATCAACATGATTCCCGTATTAGTGAGTGACGTGCAGATGAAGCCAAGCATAGCACAGCCACTTGGAGGACCTCGGTCCATCTTCATCAGCATACTCGGGATGTGAGTGAAGTTACTGCAACCTGTCACTTAACGTCCTTTTCAGGGAGCACAAAAGAGTAAACCTACTCATTGTGAGCATTCACGAACAACTTACTTCACCATCCTCAAATAGTCCACAACGATTGAAAAAAGAAGAATATATCCTTTCAAAACTCTGTTTATCAAAGTCGATCTACACTTTCGCTACTACAATCGGTAAAGATGGAAGCAACAGTAGGTTACCATAAAATCGGCCGCAGTTCTATTTTTTTTTATGGTGCACCGTTTGTGTTATATATGATAATATCGCCACTTGTCAACGTCGTTCAGTTTTCAGCCTCCAATGTGCAAACTGGGGGTTTCTGTCTGCAAAAATAACTGCAGCACAATAAAAGTTAAAAACAAAAAATTCTTCTTATTCCCTCTTTATGTGTGCCTAAGTGGCAGAACTGTGTGAGTGTTTGTCTGTAATCATCATCAATATCAGTCACTGACTTTGGGGCATAGTTAGTTGCCCATCGCAAGCGAAGATTGCGACATCATGAGACACCTTTGTCTTGAGGATGTAGCTTGCGCTGTATTTGGATTATAGTGATGAAGAAACTGCGCTGGTCATCAACCTCACTCTCTGGTCTCGAGCTACTTAAACCAGTGGCAAAATAAGTCAAGACAACTGGAGCTAACTCAGGATGCAGACGTTCTAGTCCAACCTCCCTTGAGACCAGGGGGTCATGTGAAACTAGTGGGATTCGATCTCTGTCCACCTTCGCTTTACCTCTCGACCACATGGACATATGCAATTGATAAACCATCCTACAGCAAGGTATATCTTGAACTGCCTTATCTGCCTCTGTTCCAATTGAAGTCTGGGGACCAAAGTTCATTTTCATAGTCTCTTTTCTATGTGAATTTTGGACGACCTCTCTTTCTCATCTTCTGTGGATTCAATGTCAAGGCCTGTCTTTCCACCGTTTGTTCTATCAGACCCCATTTTTCTACGTTTGATCTGCTGCTCCACTGATTGTTGTTGGCTTCTATCCCATAAGTCTTTGTTCCTCACCATGTCTTACCAATCTATACCCAATATCCTCCGTAGACATTTATAGGCGAACAGCTGGAGTTTCATCTGTATTGCCTTTCTCCAAGTTTCTGCTCCATACAGGAGTACTGACTTGATAGGGAATTAGCCTTCCAAGCATATCCTTGCCTTTCCATTTCTAGCCCTCACATCTGCCTCTGTGCGCCCTGAAGTATCAATGGTGCTGCCCAAATACTTGCCCTCTTCCAACACCTCACCTTCAAGCATGACTAGCTCTTTGCTTAAGCCTTTAGCACACTACGGTCAAAATGGTTTTGACCAACTCGGCCTACAAAATCGTAATTAAAAAAATATATTTTGTTGTTGTACAGAGACCCTCCCGATAGCCATTTAAAAAAATGCTGAATACGTCACCATCTACACACGATATTTTGCTGGTAAAAGTATTGTATGTTCGATTACAAATGGCATTTGAACAATTTTATTTTGTATACGCCGTTTGGAGCAAGCCGACATTTTGCGAAAGGTGAAGTAGATTGTTGGGAACTATCTTTATCGAGTAGATCTGTTTATTTTGTTTGTTTAGATGAAAGAACTACATTTAAATTGGAAACTAACAGTTGTGTTGATATTGTAAAGACAGTATCGATACATTGTTAGTGGTTTCCATGGTTTTCTATCGGAGCGACTAGGCCTAGCGGTCGAGTCCAAATTTTTTCCCAGAGATTTTCACAAATTTTAAACTTCATCTTTTTGTATCTCAGAAACTAACAACTGCAGATTAAACAACCGCATGGGGACGGCGTGGCCTAGTGGATAAAGGGCACGGCTCACAATCCGAAGGTGCTGGGTTCGATCCCCATCACAGCACCTGCCGTTACCCCGGGGAAGCAAACCCTTACATAAAATGCATGCTGAAGTCGGATGCATTGGGCCGACAGGCGCAAAATAAAAACCACAGTGCAACGCACACCGCCTTGGGGATTAGAGAAATAAGGCGAACGCAAAAAAAAAACAAAAAAAAAAACAAAAAACAAAAAAACAAAACAACCGCATTACCCTTTCCTTGATGCAGATGTTGCCAGCCCACTGCTGGCAGTGATGCTCCGTGACCAACTCTGAATCTGATCCACCTTGTCTTCCAATGACTTTGTGTGGGCTGCCAGTAGATCAAACTTGCTCTCCATGTTGTCTAAACGTGAGCAGATTGTCTTGTTGATACTGAACAAGATTTGCTGAGAAAAGAAAATACATACAAAGATGTTCAAGAAACGTAAATGTGATTCTACAGCACAGAACTTCCCAAACTCGTCATGTAATAGATCGGTAGGGATTTAACCATTGCAACAGGGTTTGGGTACAAATGTATGCGTTGTTGTTGTTGTTTTGAATGCCCACAATGAGTAGGTTTACTCTTTTGTGCGCAATGAAAAGGTCGTTTAGTGTAGGGTTACAGTAGCTTTCCTCACATCCTGCAAGTGGATTGGGGTCCTCCAGGCGGTTGTGCTATGCTTGGCTTCATCTGCATGTTACTCATTAATCCAGCAGCCATGTTTATCCATCACCCCATTAGCCAGGCTGCCATGAAAACAGCCCGTTTCCAGGGAGGGCTACTGGGAAGCCGAGGTGAGGGGCTTGGCCAGCATATTTTACGTTACCCTGACTAACATGTTTATCAGTATGGTGTGACTGACCAGACGTTAGTCTTCCTCCCCGTATATTCTTATTCTTTTTTATTTGTTCTCAAATTCCCACTAAGGGCTTTGCAAGCAGCAGGATAACTGCAGAGAACGAAATGTGTTTCATCATAGTTTACAGTCTGACTGCGATACTTGCACCTTTCGGTCCGAAACATTCAACGTCAGCTGATATTTTTGGGTACCGGGTTAGCCTTCCCTCTTCGGCCCTTCTCCTGCCAGTCTGCTCTGTTATTTAGGATCACCACGTGGAGGTGTAAAAGGGTCTTGGCAGCTCTGGTTCACTAGCCCTGGTGCTAGCATTCACCATTGGGTCGCTGACCACTGTGCCTAAAAACTATTAGTAACAATTTGTTTCATACGCAGTTAGCAAAATTAGGGTACGTCTGGTGTCAAGGGGTCTCCTGGAAGAGCACTAGAAGCATTCTTTTAGCCTTTAAGAGTTAATGTCTCTGCATGCCTGAGATGTAAAGGTGAGTCTTGGTAGCCCCTTTCCTCTTTTCCCCTGAATCTTGCCCTCTATTATCTTGTGTAGAAGACTTTCATGCCGCATAATTGTGTTCCAGTTCAATATTATTTTTGTACCACTTTCAATATTTCTCTTTGTGTGGCTACCTCAGTGAGGACATTGTTGTTTATACTTTCTTTCTGTCCAACTGATTTTTTCCATTCTACGGTAGCACCATATTACAAGCTTTTTTTTTAAGATGCATCTTTTCTTTTTCAGTGTTCGTCCTGAAACAGACATTTGTGACGTTATGTTACCGTTTACAGCTGTGATATCTGTCTGTCTTTCGGCCCAACTTATTCAATTTCAGCATAGCATTTTTTGGACTGGGTTTTCCTTTCCACTTCAATCCCAAATCTCTTAGCTGCAGTTTGTGCCCAGGGCCGCCAGAATAGGGTCTTTGTCGGTTATGGGTCATTAACCTGATGCAAGTAGCCAGGAATGAGTGGCTGAATGCTGTCAGCTCTTTCCCTGCTACATCTTCGGCCCCAACTTTATGTGTAAGATGGGACAAGAGAAAAATAACGGAGGAACAAATATAACGATTTCCCTCAGTGGATCCTGGAAAGGAAAGAGCAAGCCTATTACAGCTTTCTATCATTTCTCCTACATCTCTGGCGGCCAGTGACTGGCAAGGCGGCCATCTAGTAATATGGATTCACATCAGTTAACCACCCTCCATGAAACTGGTTATATTCACACTCTGCAAATCTTCTAAACCAGTCTAAAGACGTTTTAAGTTACATTAAGTTATGACCGCTTCGTTCGTTCTCAATCTCCCGCTACCAAACCCTGAAAGGGCTTAAGTAGCAGAATGTAGTCCAGAGAACAGAATACGTTGTCGTCGTTTACAGCTTGACTGCGATATTTGCACCTTTTGGTCCAACACATCCGACTTAAGCAAGCATTTTTTTAGTACCAGGTTTGCATTAACTCTTCGATCCCTTCTCCTTAGCCAGTCTGCCTGTTGCAGCCTGTTATCCAGCATCACCGCTTGGAGGTGTAGAAGGGTCTTGGCAGCTCTAGTTTGCTGGCCCTGATGCTAGCAGTCAGCTATGGGTCGCTGACCACTGCAGCTCATGCGCTGGTCAGCATCTTGATCCCAACATTAAGTTATAATAACATAAAACACAGTGACACTTGAACTGTAGCACTATATGAAAATCATAGCGGCATGGAAAATTTTTGTGCTTAACAAAACATTCAGATTTCCGCTAGATCCTGAAAGAGTTATGGTAGCAAAGGCTATTCTGGCTTTGTTCCATCTGCGGTTTTTATCTTTGCCTGCTCCACCATCAAATAAGTAGGGATGTGCATGGGACTGGCAAACTAATCATGTGAAGAAAGTGCTGCAGAAAAACTTCTACAAGAGCTTGCCCAAAAGTGCGTTTAGGTAGGAGTGGAGATGGTATGGCTGTTGAGCTTCCAGGCTTTCCCTACTGACATTTAGCCTACCCAGCAGTATAGGGTCTGCACTCTGACTTTTGCCTGGCTTACTTTCATACTTTCACTTGGCTATTGGTAGTAAATTTGTGGGTGGTTTCTTTCCTGCAACTTATTAGGCCTGGAGATGGCGTGGCTCTGGAGTTTCTAGCCTCCAGGCTTTCCCTACTAGCATCTAGCCTACCTAGCTGAATAGAGTCTGCATTCTGCCTGGTGAGATATGGACAATTACAGCTGACCTACAGCAGAGGACGCAGACATTGGAGATGAGATGTTTCCGAAGAATTCTAAATGTCACATACAAAGACTGAGTTACAAATGAAGAAATACGAGAAATGAATTAAAACAGCAACATGGCCTTTTGAAGACAGCTTGGCAACGGTCAAAAGACAGAAACAGGGGACAGCGTGGTCTAGTGGTTAAGTGACACGGCTCACAATCCGGAGGTGCTAGGTTCGCTCCCCATTCACAGCAGCGAGCGTTACCCCGGGGAAGCAAACCCTTAGAAAATGCAGGAGAAAGCAGACCCTTACATAAAATGCCTGCTGAAGTCGGACACACTGGCTCAACAGACGCAAAATAAAAACATAATTCACCGCACCTCGCTTTGGGGAAAAGATACATTTTTTTAAAATTTACAAATAAAATACAGAAACTTCATTGGTACGGCCACATCGAGATCAAACCGTCTTGCAAATACGATCCTGCGCTGAAAGGTGCAAGGCAAACGACAAAGAGGTTGTCCCAAAAATAGATTGGAGGACAACATAAATGAGTGGACCAACCTCCGACCAGAGGAGGCACAGGCAGCGGCTGCTGATGGAGAGGGGTGGCATGGGGTTGTCTTCATGTGTGTCCCAATAAACACACTGATCACAAGATGACTTAACCTGACTTTGCCTTTTGCAGCGCTGATAACCATAAGCTGTTATTGTGTGAGCTCATACATCAGAACTCACTTTAAATGAGATTCCAAGGTTCAGATCTGCATCTCCGCCATTGTCTAGACGTAGTCTTTTCCTGTCAGGTTCCATGCAGTTTTCTGTTGTGAAATAAACATAACTCAAGGTTGTAATAAACATACTGAGAACCTCCTCTACAAATGACATTACATTGTACCTTACAGCGGAGCTGAAGATGCAGCAGTGAATTAGCTGACAGTAGCCAGCGACTCGTAGCTGGCCGCCTGCATCAGGGTCAGTAACACATAATTGTACAAGACCATATTCCACTTTCAAGCGGCAGCTCTGGAAACAGACTGCAACCATGCAGCCTGGCTAGGAGATAAGGCGTCAAAGAAGAAAGGCAAACCTGGTCCCTAAAATGCTGTGCTACAATCGAATGTGTTGGAACTAAATGTGCAGCTATCGCAGCCTCGCTGTAAATTATTACACAACATTCCCCCCGGGACAAACACAGAAGAAGAAGTACCACTTTCCAGCAGGGCGCGACAAATCATAAGGCGTCTAACATTACAGGATTACTAACATTTCAGAACTAGTGTTGTATTTACTCACACAATTTCGCTCATTAGTTTTTGTCCACTTGTAATGTTAAGTGACACAAAATGCATTTTCCAGTGTAATTTCCAGACTTTCAAGGCCAAAAAGCCAGCGACATTTCACGCAGTCACATGTCACGCAGTCTCTAGGACAAAACCCAGATAAGGGTTAACAGAAAAAGGTCAGTACCACTTAGACAATGAACTTGAATTTGCACATTTAGAATTCATATTTTCAAGGATAATTCACCTATACTATCTGGCATGTTGTACAACCCTACAAGGAACTTTTTATTCTACACTATGCCTGGCTTCTACGTTTTTTACATGGCGCCTAGATCGCAAACAGATTTGTCACTATCTGTCTTACGGAAACATACACGGACTCAAACGCCCCTCCACCCAATTAGTTTCCAAGAGAGCAGCGCATGCTAGAAATGAGATTGGGAATGAAGATGCGGCACAGTGAATGAGCTGACAGCAGCCAGCCAACCAGAGCTGACCAAGATCCTATTTTGCCTCCAAGCGGGTGTCCTGGAAACAGGCTGCACTTGTGTAGCCTGGCTAAGAGAATTGGGATCACAGCAGGAAGACAAACCTGGTACCCAAAAAAAAAAACAGTTGAAACTAGACATGCCGAGCTGAAAGATGCAGGTATCGCATCCTCGCTGTAAACTATGGCCCACTGTCCTTTTCTGGATGAATTATGATCAAGACTGTATCAATGTGACTCATTAATCATGAATTTTGTAATGTAACTCATGAATTTGTTAATTTGTTAACTTATGCTATTTATTGCTCATGGTGAAGCAATGATGGCCACAGCACCAGATGGTTTTGTCTTACTAATGTGATGTGCGCTGTATGAGGATTATAGTGAGGAAGAATGAGCTGGTCATCAATCTCACTCTTATCCCGAGTTACCTTGGATCAGTGGCAAGACTATTGGTCGAGATGACTGGAGATAACTCAGGACGAAGGCACTCTGGTTTTACCTCCCGTGAAACCAGGGGTCGCTTGAAACTTGCGGGAATTGATCACCCACCGTTTCCGTTCATTACTGTGAGAAGCAAGTGTCTTAACCTCTTGACTACAATGACCCCCTAATGTAACTTATGAATTTGTTAATATAGCTCATGAATTTGTTAATGTATTTCATGAATTTTTTAATGTAACTCATAATTTTTTGTATGTAGCTCACTAATTTGTTAATGTAATGCATTTATTTGTTAATGCAACTCATTAATTTATGATCTTCTTCTTTTTCTGCGTTCATTCTCAATCTCCCGCTACCAAGTCCTGAACAGGGCTTTGCAAGTAGCAGGATGTAGTCCGGAAAACATATTAATATATTGCTATCTGTTATGGCAACACATTTTATTTAATGTTACTGTATAACTGAATTAATCTGTTAATGTTAACTGAATGAATTTGTTAATGTACCTGAAGGAATTTATTAACATAACTCATGAATTTGTTAATATAACTTATTAATTTGTTAATGTAATACAATTTGTTATTGTTACGCTATTTGTTACAGTAACGCAATTTTTTAAGTAACTGAGTAATTGAATGAATCTGTTAATATAACTGAATGAATTTGTTAATGTAACTGAATGAATTTGCTAATGTAACTGATTGAATTTGTTAATGTAACTGAATGAATTTGCTAATGTAACTGAATGAATTTGCTAATGTAACTGAATGAATTTGTTAATGTAACTGAATGAATTTGCTAATGTACTGAATGAATCTATTAATGTAACTGAATGAATCTGTTAATGTAACTGAATGAATCTGTTATTGTAACTGCATGAATTTGCTAATGTAACTGAATGAATCTATTAATGTAACTGAATGAATAATCTGTTAATGTAACTGCATGAATTTGCTAATGTAACTGAATGAATTTGTTAATATAACTGAATGAAGCATGTACCGTGAATTATAGCTGCCTCATCTGCATGCATATCAACAACACCTGCCAGGCCTACAGTGACCAATGAGGAATCAATCGTGACTGTTGTTCCACCAAAATTCACAAGCTCTGCATCATGGCCAGACATTCTGAAAATATATACAAGAGATTATAGCAAAATGATGTTGAATGCCCACAATGAGTAACATTACTCTTTTGTGACCTTGAAAAGGGTGTTAAGGGATAGGTTGCAGTAGCTTTCCTCACATACCCAGTGTACCCGTCAAGTTGGACCAGGGTCCTCCAGGTGGTTGTGCTAAGCTTGGCTTCATCTGCATGTCATTAACTACTATGCGTATCATGTCGATCCCTCAACTCGTTAGCCAGGCTGTCACGAAAACAGCCCTTTGCCAGAGATACCTACGTGGAAATGAGGTGGTGATCTTGTCCAGTATATTTTACCTGACCCTGACTAACATCCCCAATCAGTATGTTTTACTTGGCCAGATGTTAGTGTCCTCTTCCCATAGCAAAATAATAAATATACCTTTAAACATATCCATGGGATCAAGATGCTGAGCCGTACATGAGCTGCGGAGGAGCGAGTGGCCGAATGGTTTCGAGGCCTGCCTGCCTGCCGACAAGGAGGGCAGCGGTTCGAATCCCCGGTATGGTATATGTTGTGTTTCTGTTGGGGGTGAAATAAACAAACATAGCCAGCACACGACGTGACGACAGCAGTGGCGAAGCGGTCTGTAGTCCTCAGCCTTCAAAACCCCTCGGCTACCCCAGCAATGGGAATAATGTTGTATGACAGACAGACAGACATGAGCTGCAGTGGTCAGCGACCCAAAGCTGGCTGCTAGTGCCAGGGCCAGCAAACCAGAGCTGCCAAGACCCTTCTACACCTCCACGCGGTGATACTGGATAACATGCTGCAGCAGGGCAGACTGGCTAAGGAGAAGGGATCGAAGAGGGAATGCTAACCCGGTACTCAAAAAATTCTTGCTGAAGTCGGATGTGTTGGACCGAAAAGTGCAAATATCGCAGTCAAGCTGTAAACTATGACACAACGCATTCCGTTCTCTGGACTACATTCTGCTACTTAAGCCCTTTCAGGGTTTGGTAGCGGGAGATTGAGAACGAAGCCAAGCCAAGCCAGTATGTTTCATCTGACTCTTACTAACATAATCTGATCGGTATGTTTTGCCTGACCGGATGTTAGTCTCCTCTTCGTCTGCACCAAGGTAAGAGTGCATTATGATTTAGGCCAACCACTCTCGTGTATGCCTGTGACACATGAACAGTGAATGGCAGATATGCCAGGTAGCTAAATTCTTTCCACAAGAGCTGTCTCCAATGGCTGCTCAAAATTAGATGGCAGGACAAAGTCCTAATCTCTAAAATCCGTAACAAGTAAAAGCTGTTGAACAACCAAATGCTTTGGCAAAGAACCTATATAAGATGGATGGGACAAGTTTGCATGCATGATGAGTAGGACATTTTGTTTGGATGCATGATGAGTAGGACATTTTATTTGGATGCATGATGAGTAGGACATTTTGTTTGGATGCATGATGAGTAGGACATTTTGTTTGGATGCATGATGAGTAGGACATTTTGTTTGGATGCATGATGAGTAGGACATTTTATTTGGATGTATGATGAGTAGGACATTTTGTTTGGATGCATGATGAGTAGGACATTTTGTTTGGATGCATGATGAGTAGGACATTTTATTTGGATGTATGATGAGTAGGACATTTTGTTTGGATGCATGAGTAGGACATTTTTGTTTGGATGTCTGAGTAGGACATTTTGTTTGGATACATGATGAGGACATTTTGTTTGGATGCATGATGAGTAGGACATGTTATTTGGATGCATGATGAGTAGGACATTTTGTTTGGATGCATGATGAGTAGGACATTTTGTTTGGATGCATGAGTAGGACATTTTGTTTGGATGCATGATGAGTTGGACATTTTGTTTGGATGCATGATGAGAAGGACATTTTGTTTAGATGCATGATGAGTAGGACATTTTGTTTGGATGCATGATGAGGACATTTTGTTTGGATGCATGAGTAGGACATTTTGTTTGGATGCATGATGAGTAGGACATTTTGTTTGGATGCATGATGAGGACATTTTGTTTGGATGCATGAGTAGGACATTTTGTTTGGATGCATGATGAGTAGGATATTTTATTTGGATGCATGATGAGTAGGACATTTTATTTGGATGTATGATGAGTAGGACATTTTGTTTGGATGCATGATGAGTAGGACATTTTGTTTGGATGCATGAGTAGGACATTTTTGTTTGGATGTCTGAGTAGGACATTTTGTTTGGATACATGATGAGGACATTTTGTTTGGATGCATGATGAGTAGGACATGTTATTTGGATGCATGAGTAGGACATTTTGTTTGGATGCATGATGAGTAGGACATTTTGTTTGGATGCATGAGTAGGACATTTTTGTTTGGATGTCTGAGTAGGACATTTTGTTTGGATACATGATGAGGACATTTTGTTTGGATGCATGATGAGTAGGACATTTTGTTTGGATGCATGATGAGTAGGACATTTTGTTTGGATGCATGAGTAGGACATTTTGTTTGGATGCATGAGTTGGACATTTTGTTTGGATGCATGATGAGTAGGACATTTTGTTTAGATGCATGATGAGTAGGACATTTTGTTTGGATGCATGATGAGGACATTTTGTTTGGATGCATGAGTAGGACATTTTGTTTGGATGCATGATGAGTAGGACATTTTGTTTGGATGCATGATGAGGACATTTTGTTTGGATGCATGAGTAGGACATTTTGTTTGGATGCATGATGAGTAGGATATTTTATTTGGATGCATGATGAGTAGGACATTTTATTTGGATGCATGATGAGTAGGACATTTTGTTTGGATGCATGATGAGTAGGACATTTTGTTTGGACGCATGATGAGTAGGACATTTTATTTGGATGCATGAGTAGGACATTTTATTTGGGTGCATGATGAGTGGGACATTTTATTTGGGTGCATGATGAGTGGGACATTTTGTTTGCATGCACGATGAGTGGGACATTTTGTTTGGATGCATGAGTAGGACATTTTATTTGGATGCATGAGTGGGACATTTTATTTGGGTGCATGATGAGTAGGACATTTTATTTGGATGCATGATGAGTAGGACATTTTGTTTGGATGTATGATAAGCGGGACATATTGTTCGGATTCATGATGAACGCCCAGCACACAACGAATGGTGTGCTCAAAACAGGCAGAAGAAACAGAGACTAACTTTAACATTGATGTCACCTCCTAGAGACACTTGCATAGAACCATTCCACACAAGATGCTTCGATAATAAGAACTGCCAGAAAGAACTGAATGCATGCCAACCCCGCAGTTAATACTCTCTCTACATGTGCGTCCCAAGTGCAGCAGTCTGCTGTGCAAGGATTGGACTTTATGGTCATATGAGATTACATCTTGTGAGCATAAGTCTGATGCTATCACCATCTTTGCTTGCAAATGGATAGCTGTGCTACTCAAAATATTACAAATGCCACATTCATTTTTCAGTTGAGATGAGGGAAAAATAATTATTGCAGCAAATATTCAAATTGCTTTCTTTGTCAGTTTGCGTGAACTTCTATTTCTCCTATTTTAACCAACTTCCCCATAACCTAGCTAGAGAACTAAAATTGTGTGCAGAGTAGAGCCTCTATATTATCATTTAGATTAGTGTGATCTGTTTTTCAAATTTTGACGGATCCTAGAGCTATGTCGAGTGTACAGAGAAACATAGACTAGTCATTTTTATATTTACTTGTTATGGTTATATATAGTGAGGTTGCCACCTGCCCAATGCTTTGCAGTGCTGCAAGGTTAGTCAGTTTGAGTTAGTCGCTTAAAATTTACATACGTCCAAGACCAATCATCATACAATACCATGCAACTTTGCAAGGAAGGAAATCGTGGTATAGACTATGTATTTGCCCTGGGAACAACTCATCAATGATGTTACAATCAATTTCAATTTGTTTTACTAAATTACTAGAACTAGTAGTACTAGTGTAGATCATATGAATATCATTGAATATCTGAATATGTTTCAGTCATGGCTACTCTGATAGTGATAACAGTCATATTCTGATGATGCTGATACAGTTGAGTGTACTCATACTATAGACTTATACTTATTATAGATAGACTACTCACTACTATGAATTTATGATAATATAATAGTATTGAAAGTCAGATAGTTTGAATAGTCACACTCGCACACATTTACTTCATTTAGTCATGAGATTATTAGTACACTAGTGGTAGTACTGCCCGTACTGGTAGTGGTAGTCAGTACAACTGTACATTTTACTTTTAGTTACACATGCAACGCATCGCATTCAATTCATGATAAGAAGGACCTTTTTAGTTTTCCCTTGGCCTTAGTCTACAAACAATTTATAATTTCCTGTTCCAATAAAACCTTCAGAGTGCTGATTTACTGTTTTATCACCATGTGACAAGTTTATACCTATACTATTTGAACTGTTTGCTTAGTGAAGAAACGAAAGTAGACTTGTTTAAGTTTTAACCTGCCATTCAAAACATTGTAATTGTCGCTACCATTAGAACACATCAGATCATGCACATCGGCCATCATGGCAGTTTACTACAGACACCGCTCTACAATTCAATCTTTACCATTTTCCGAAGTAATTACACAGAAACACACGATCAGAACATTTCATGGAGGGACTAAAGTTTGTCCAGACACGGAATTGTGTATCTTACTTTCCAATGGCGACAAAAGATCCGAAGATTCACGTATTTTGATCACAGACGATAATGGCGTTCCAAACGGTAAAATGCGAGAATGTCTCCTCCGCCTGTTGACCCACTTATTCGGGTACTGCTGGCATCATCATCATGTGCGGATCCTCGTCTCGCATAACTTGACTTCTTTATACTTGATTAGAAGATTCAGCTGAGTCTGTATACAACCAGATTCAGTTACATTTCCTTGCTCTAAAAGCTAGGCGCGTCCAATCTATTCTTAAATGCATTAACTGTCCCTATCTCCACTACTTCCTGTGACAATGCATTCAAAGCATTCATCATTCTCTGACTAAACAAAATATTTCCTAATATATAAACTGGTGTTGTAGTCTTCTGATCATGTCACGCCACTGACCTCTGTTAGTCAGTCCGGGAACTGGTGTTGTAGTCTTCTGATCATGTCACGCCACTGACCTCTGTTAGTCAGTCCGGGAACTGGTGTTGAAGTCTTCTGATCATGTCACGCCACTGACCTCTGTTAGTACGAGAACTGGTGTTGAAGTTTTCTGATCATGTCTCGCCACTGACCTCTGTTAGTCCGTCCGGAGACTGGTGTTGAAGTCTTCTGATTATGTCACGCTGCTGACCTCTGTTAGTCAGTCCGGGAACTGGTGTTGAAGGTTTCTGATCATGTCACGCCGTTGTCCTCTGTTCCCAGCAGATCTCTTCAGCTCAGTATGTCTCACCCCGATGTTTTTGCACGCCTTTGTCATGTAATTGTTTCTTGAACTATATTCTCTTAGTTCTTCGTCGACCTTAATTCGTTCTTAACTTAACTTAACGTCTTTATACTTGTTTAGAAGACTTTACAACCAGTTTCTTGGAGGAAAGTTTTTGCCGATGTGGGAGTCCATCTTAATAGACTTAAAGACTTGAGCTAACTAGACCCGCGGCCAATTAGGCGCCATCTATAGATGTTCTTAACAAACCACTAGGGGGAAAGGGAAAGGTACAAATAAACTGTACTTCTACAGAGGCAGATGTCCATGTGACGGTCCCAGCTCTGGCTTTAGCTGGAGTAGGATTTCCTGCTTAGCGGGCTAGGCTCGAGCAGAGTATTAGTTCTCTGCATTGGGACAAGTGCCGCGAAGTGTGGTTAACCGATCTGCGAGTCCATCAATACTGAGATTACTATTGACAATAAACTGAAAAACTCAAGCACTAGAGAGCAAAGTAGACCAACAGCCTATTAGGCGCCATCTGACTGTGCTGCTGTAAACGAACCACCTAGCCATGGTCGGTGTTATGCCATCCATGTCATCCAAGTTAGTTACCTCTTACGACATGTTCTCTGTGGGGAAGTGGTTCTGTTCTTACGACATGTTCTCAGTGGGGCAGTGGTTCTGTTCTTAACCTCATCAGGACACATCTATTATTAATTGTATATATATAAATGTAAAGTCAAGCAAATATGCTAAACTGATAGGTCGTTTATGTGTGCATCAACCTCTGAACTTTATGTGTGTATCAACCTCTGAACTTTGAACTTCAACAGGATTTGCTAAATTGCGAGAATAGCGTGTTGTGTTACTGACACGAAGTAGATGGACCAGAATAACGACCTTCCACAGTTACTCGCCGGCCCTTTTATGATACCGATCTGATTAACTAGCAAGCTTCTGCATTTTGTGGTAACAGAAACAGCGATATGTTATTTTTGCTGCATCTTGCGTGGCTTTCAGTAACGTATGGAAGTTTAGCATACGCTGATAGTAGTGATAGTGATGCTGATGGTGCTAGTGAAAACGATTCTTCCTATTCTGTGGTCGTGGACCTCAAGAAGTGCAGGGTATGGGGTCCAGGCTTGCAGGCACATTTCTTAATGCCTGTCAGATATTTTTACATTCAGCTGGTTAACATAGATGGATTAAAGTGAGTACACATTTACTTCATTCATGTTCCTCCGTTTGAGTTATTTTCTGTAAACACAAAAATATCACTATCATCTAGTGTTTCTCAACGTTTATTATTTATTAGGCTTGTCTATTCTTATTCAATGTTCTTTTGAATACTTGCGTTGCCCCATACACGGTTTTGTTATATTTTACGTATATAAATGTGGTATGTGGCACCTTCTTCTGAGCTGCTTTTATTACTTTTAACTTTGTGTACTTGCATATTTTGATGTCTTGTGCATATATAAAATAACGCATTGCAATTTCTTGTTTTCAGAAATGGGTGGGCGTGGGGGTGTGTGTTTTCTTTTGCATAGACACATTTGATATTACATTCAGCTTCTAATAATACTCAGCCCTTTACAACATGGGGACCGAAGATGCTGCAGTGAATGAGCTGGCAGCAGCCAACAACTCATAGCTGGCAGCAGCCAACAACTCATAGCTGGCAGCAGCCAACGACTCATAGCTGGCTGCCTGCATCAGGGTCAGAGAACTACAGCTGACCAAGAACACATTCCTCCTCCAAGCTACAGCCCTGGAAACAGGCTGCACTAGTTTAGACTGGCTTAGAAAATAGGGGTCGCAGTGGAAAGGCAAATCTGGTACCTGAAAAAGCAAGCTGAAATAGAATATGTTGGGTCGAAAGGCGCAAGGTATTGCAGCCTCGCTTTAAACTATGACACAATGTCGCAAAGTTCTTTTCAGGACTAACGCAGAAGAAGAGCACTTAGCCCATACAGACAACCCTTAACACTCAGCACATTACACTCAGCAGCCCTTTACACTCAGCAGCCCTTTACACCCAGCAGCCCTTTACACTCAGAAGTATGACTTTTCCTACTCTTTCGTTGTATGACTTTTCCTACTCTTTCGTTACATTTGCCTCTCATTCCACCCACATCTCCAACACAATATGTTATCATATATAAAGAAATATGGCTTTGATACTCGCATTCCTGGTATCCAAACAGGCATGTTGTTAATGTCTGTGGTCAGGTAGCAGTAGTAGGTATTTTAAACTTCCTGCAGCTAACTAGGCCTGGGGGAAGGTACAAATAATTTAGGTTGACTTTTAACCATAATTTTTAAATTTTGTCCGAACAGCAGCCGTTAAGCTTACCTTTTTTTAATTTCTAACTGCCAAGGGATTTTTAATGTGCTTGACACTTAACATGGGAGTTTGTTCTCACTACCCAGAGGTCAGTGGAATTTTTACCACAAGATCCACGTGAAAAATCCCAGGCTCCACTGCAATTAGAACCCGCGACCTCCGGAACCCGAGGATGACACCTTACCTCGAGACCGCTGAGAGAAATAGGGCCTCTTATAATAAAAAATGGCATAGCTACATCTTCAGATTTTTATTCACTTGTATTTTTCACACTTCTAATAATTAATTTTGTGGCCTTTTCAACGTCAGAGTCTGTTAGGTTATATAAGAGCACATTAGACATTGCAAACAATTTTTGCTATCTAGGCCTGAACTCATGTGCAGTGCAAAAAAAAAAACAGCCCACTTTGCATTGAAAAGGACTGCAATTTAAGCTAACCACCGAACTGTCAAATTCATAGAAATCAAGATTCGCACCAAAGTTAGAATATTCAATGCCAGTGTCAAGTCGGTGTTGCTGTAGGGAGTGGAGACATGGAGAGCGACCAAGGACGTACAACAAAGACTCTAGTCCTTTGTTAACAGATGACCTATGGAAAATGAGCCAACATCTACAGGGACAACAAATTAAGTGATGAAAATGGGGCTGGATAGGACATACGCTGGGGAAGGTAAATCCAACATAGCCAGAGAGGATTTTACATGGAATCCTCAAAGGATCAGAGAGAGTTGTAGACTCAAAAATATGTAGAGAAGCAAATATAAGAAGGAATTACAATTACATGATTACACCTAGAGAGAGGAAGAAAGAGCAGCCCAGAACCGTGCGTACTGGCGGGATGTTGTCAATGGCATATCCACCGAGAGGAGCGACGGGCTTTGTTTGATTGATTGATGAATACTCATGGTTCGTGTAGTTCGCTGGTTGTACTCAACTCTGTCCATGTGTGACTGACATTTGATTTTGTCAAACTCCTGCAAGCAGTGAATTTCTAAGAACAGTGTCGCCATCTTAAACAAGTATTCGTTGATTGATAGGAGGATGTCGCCTTTTCCATTTCTAATATTCCTTTATTGTTTATGATGTCCTTGTCCATTTGCATTGTCTTACATATCAATTTGTAATGTTCCCAAATACATGTTTCCCTATAAATTTCTAAATGGTCCTCTTTCCCATTTCTGATGTTATCCAGTTCCATTGGTCCTTATTCATTCCTTTTGTCACATCCATGTTCCCAAATACATCTCTAATGTTCCCCTATAAATTTCTAAATGGTCCTCTTTCCCATTTCTGATGTTATCCAGTTCCATTGGTCCTTATTCATTCTTTTTGTCACATCCATTTCTAGTGGTCTTCTTATCCATTTCTAATGTCACGTATTGTTTTTGTTTGTTAATGGTTTGCGTCTGTATTCTACTGGCGGAGGCACATCGCTTTCCACCCCGGACTGTAGTCTATAAGGCGATGACAGGACGTATTAACCATTGCTTGGATGCGTGTGTGCGTCTGTATGTACTTATGATAGTTAGAGTGATCTCAGTGGTCAACCCCAACCAAAGTGCAATGCAAGGGCCTCACCCTGAGGGTGCGTGCTAGTGTGTGCGTGCATGCGTGTGTGTGAAAGAAAGGGTTATAAACCCTGAGTCAAGTATATATAATCTTGATGACCTTATCCATTTCTAATGTCACCAAATCCATTGATAATTTTCCCTAACCATTTCCAGTATCCCCTTATCCGTTTTTAATATCCACATTTCCAATGTCTCCTAATCTGTTTCTGGTGTCCGCATTATCCCTCTCTAATGACCCCTAATCCATTTCAAATATATCCTAATCTGTTTCTAATGCCCCTAATCCATTTGTAAATACCCATTACCATTTCCAGTGTCAACCTTATAAATTTATAATGTCACTGTATCTCTGTATCTATTTCTAATGTCATCGCATCTATTTCTAATGTCATCACATCTATTTCGAATGTCATCGTATCTATTTCTAATGTCATATTTATTTCTAATGTCACCATATTTATTTCTAATGTCATCATATCCTTTTATAATGTCATCATATATATTTCTAATGTCATTGTATATATTTCTAATGTCGTATACATTTCTAATGTCATCATATTCATTTCTAATGGCATCATAATTATTTCTAATGGCATCGTATTTATTTACTAATGTCACCATATCCTTTTATAATTACCCTTATCCATTTCTAATATCCACTAATCCATTTCTAATGTCTCCTAATCTGTTTCTAGTGTCCACCTTATCCATTTGTAATGTACCCTAATCCATTTTCAATGTGGCCTACCATAAGTGATTTTGAATCTTTATCATCCAGCGAACCTAAGGGTGATCCGGACAGCATATCCACAAACCCGTAAAGATTTGAGGCCTCTTTGTCTGCTATCCATTCATGGCATAGGACAGTGGTTGCAAAACTTGTTCTGTCCATGGCACCATTAGTGTACCAGAATTTTTCCATGGTACCCCAAGTAAGAAAATAAGCCCACTTAACAGTTGCCATGCGCAGTTGATGAAAATGTTGGAATGTTTGGCGACACCCCTGTAAGCCAGTCACGGCATCCGAGGGTGCCACAGCACACAGTTTAGGAACCACTGGCATAGGGAATACTTCTGTGCATTTTGTTGCAAGGATTGAGAGTCAGACATTATTTTTCTACTTCTTTTCTTCTTTTTCTTAGTCTTCTTTTTTTTCTTTTTCTTCTTTGTCGTTTGTTTTCAAACTTCTGCAACCATGCCCTAAAAAGAGCTTTATAAGTAGCTTGATGTTGTCTGGAGAACGGAATGCATTGTGTCATAGTTTATAGCTGACTGAGATATTTGCACCTTTCGGTCTGACACATCCGAACTCAGCAGGCATTTTTTAGTACTGCGTTAACCGTCCCTTTTCGATCCCTTCTCCTTAGCTGGTCTGCTCTGTTGCAGCCTGTTATCCAGGACCACTGCGTGAAAGTGCAGAAGTGTCTTGGCAGTTCTGGTTCGCTGGTCAAGATGCTAGATGTCAGCTATGGGTCGCTGACCGCTGCTGCTCATGCACTGCTCAGCATCTTGATTCCGCCCAGACATGATGACTTTCCTGATGAAAAAGGTCACTGATAACTACCTCTGCTCATATGGTTTTATTGACAAACAGAATAAATCAATTGTGTCCCTCCTTTTTGGACATAGGACATTGACAACCCTCCTCCAGGAAGTTCGATCTTGAGCTGCCCTTTCTGCCTCTCCAGTTGAAGTCTGAAGTTCATTTTCAGTTTCATCTCCAGGTGTTACTTTGTCTACCTCTCTTCCTCTTCCCCTGTGGACTATGTCAGGGCCTGTCTGGCCATGTTTGATGGTAGAGTGTGTCCTATCCAACCCCATATCCTACATTTTATATGTTGCTCCACTGGTTGTTGTGTTGGCTCCTTCGCCATAAGTCCTCATCCCTCACCATATCTTGCCAGCATATACCCATTATCCTCCGTCGACATGTATTGATGAACGACTGGAGTGTTCAGGAACAAACAGAATGGAAGCGCTATTAACTTCCTTGCATGTCATACCGACACAACTGGGATCAAGACGCTGAGAAGCGCATGAGCTGCAGCGGTCAGCGACCCATAGCTGACTGCTAGCGTCAGGGCCAGCGAACCCGAGCTGCCAAGACCCTTCTAAAGCGCTACGCGGTGATCCTAGATAACAAGCTGCAGCAGAGCAGACTGCTAAGGAGAAGGGATCGAAGAGGGAATGCCAACCCGGTACTAAAAAAATGCTTGCTGAAGTCGGATGTGTTGGATCGAAAGGTGCAAATATCGCAGCAAAGCTGTAAACTACGATATAATCCATTGCGATCTCTGACTACATTCTGCTACTTAAGCCCTTTTAGGGTTTGGTAGCGGGAGATTGAGAACGAACGAAGCCAAGCCAAGCCAATCCATACCGACACAACTAAAGAGTGCCGTGCATGGGCCTTGCAACATCATCACAAATGCTAACACTAGACAAACTCTACGACAGTCACAAGATGACCGTTGCTTTCTTTTAACGAAATTCACGTCTACGTGAGACCGCGACGAAGAAGAAGAATTTGAACCCGGTGTACGATGCAGAAATCAAGGGGCCAACAAGTTTTTTCCCGCCAATAAGAAACGGGACTATTTAATTAGCCACCAACCACATTACTTCATTAGAAGGGCGACAAAAACGTATAGGTGATGGCTCAGTGACCAGACCAGGACGGGAAGGAAGGCTAACGTCTGGTCAGGCAAAATATACTGATCAGACATGTTAGTCAGAGTCAGACAAAATATACTGATCAGACATGTTAGTCAGGGCCAGACTAAATATATTGACAAAGACCCTCACCTCGACTTCCTCGAAAATCTCCCTGGAAATCGGCTGTTTTCATGGCAGCCTGTCTAACAAGGTGAGGGATCGACGTGATTCCCGTAGTAGTGAGCGACACGCAGATGAAGCCAATCGTAATGTAACCCCATGGAGGATCTCGTCATCAGCACGCTCAGGATGTCAGGAAAGCTACAACAAACCGCCACTAAACGCTCTTTTTACGGCTTAAGGTGCACTAAAGGGTAAATTCCTTCAACATTCCTTCAACAATAAACTCATTAGAAGGGCCACTAAATCGTATTCATCTCTTGGCAAAATATATTGCAAATGGCTGAAACAGATGGGCGTATGCCCTCATTTGTTCTACCGATAATTATCGATGTAGGGGTGTGTGATATCAGATTATCATTATCATATTTCAGGCCACCTGTCTGTGTGTAAATCATTTAAAATCATTGTTGAGTTTCAACAACGGGCGCGTGTTATAAAAGTCAAGATAGGCCCACTGTAGACACTGCTGTCAGTGATGAAGTGTAAGAGGTTTCATTGTATGGGGCAAATCTTGTTTATGAGATGGGTTACCAGTTCCTTTCCTTTCCTTTCCTATTCTTTCTTTTCCTCTTGCTTTCCTTTCCTAGAAGCCTTTCATATCCTTTTCTTGCTGCCTTTCCTTTACTTTCCTCGCTGCCTTTCCTTACCTCGCTGCCTTTCCTTTCCTCACTGCCTTTCCTTTTCTCGCTGTCTTTCCTTTCCTTTCCTTGCTGCATATTTCCTTTTTTTCCTTTCCTCTCTGCCTTTCATGTCTTCTTTCCTCTCTGCCTTTCCTTTCCATTCTCCTGTCCTTTCCTCGCTGCCTCCTTTCCTTTCCTCGCTGCCTTTCCTCGCTGCCTCCTTTCCTTTCCTCGCTGCCTTTCCTCGCTGCCTCCTTTCCTTTCCTCGCTGCCTTTCCTTTCCTCTGCCTTTCTTTTCCTTTTCTCGCTTCCTTTCCTTTCCTCGCTGCCTTTCCTCGCTGCCTCCTTTCCTCGCTGCCTTTCCTTTCCTCTGCCTTTCTTTTCCTTTTCTCGCTTCCTTTCCTTTCCTCTCTGCCTTTACTTTCCATTCCTTTCCTCTCTGCCTTTCATTTTCTCGCTGTCTTTCATTTCCTTTCCTCTCTGCATTTCATTTTCTCGCTGTCTTTCATTTCCTTTCCTCTCTGCCTTTCCTTTATCTCACTGCCTTTCCTTTCCCCATCGCTTTTCCTTTCCTTTCCTTTTCACATTTCCTTCTGTCTTTACATTTTCCACCGCCTTTCCTTTTCTAGCTGCGTTTCCCTTTCTCGCTGCATTTCCTTTTCTTGCTGCCTTTTCTTTTCTCTCTGATTTTCTTCCCTTTCTGCCTTTCCTTTTCTTGCTGCATTTCCTTTCCTTTTCTCGCTGCCTTTCCTTTCCTTTTCTCTCTGCCTTTCTTTTTCTCGCTGCCTTTCCTTTTCTCGCTTCCTTTCCTTTCTTTTTCTTGCTGCCTTTCCTTTTCTCGCTGCCTTTCCTTTTCTTGCTGCCTTTCCTTTTCTCGCTGTCTTTCCTTTCCTTGCTGCCTTTCCTTTCCTTTTCTCGCTGCTTTTCCTTTTCTCGCTGCATTTCCTTTCCTTTTCTCGCTGCCTTTCCTTTTCTCGCTTCCTTTCCTTTTCTCGCTTCCTTTCCTTTTCTCGCTTCCTTTCCTTTTCTCGCTTCCTATCCTTCTCTCACTGCTTTCCTTTTCTTTCTGCCTTTCCTTTCCTTTTCTCGCTGCCTTTCCTTTTCTTTTCTCGCTGCTTTTCCTTTTTTCTCTTCCTTTCCTTTCCTTTTCTCACTGCCTTTCCTTTTCTTGCTGCCTTTCCTTTCTTTTTCTCGCTGCCTTTCCTTTTCTTGCTGCCTTTTCTTTTCTCGCTGCCTTTCCTTTTCTCTCTTCCTTTCCTTTCCTTTTCTCACTGCCTTTCCTTTTCTTGCTGCCTTTCCTTTCTTTTTCTCGCTGCCTTTCCTTTTCTCACTGCCTTTCCTTTTCTTGCTGCCTTTCCTTTCTTTTTCTCGCTGCCTTTCCTTTTCTCGCTGCCTTTCCTTTTCTCGCTGCCTTTCCTTTTCTCTTCCTTTCCTTTCCTTTTCTCGCTGCCTTTCCTTTCCTTTTCTCGCTGCCTTTCCTTTTCTCGCTACCTTTCCTTTTCTCGCTGCCTTTCCTTTCCTTTTCTCACTGCCTTTCCTTTTCTCGCTGCCTTTCCTTTTCTCTTCCTTTCCTTTCCTTTTCTCACTGCCTTTCCTTTTCTCGCTGCCTTTTCTTTTCTCACTGCCTTTCCTTTTCTCGCTGCCTTTCCTTTTCTCGCTGCCTTTCCTTTCCTTTTCTCACTGCCTTTCCTTTTCTCGCTGCCTTTCCTTTCCTTTTCTCACTGCCTTTCCTTTTCTCACTGCCTTTCCTTTTCTCGCTGCCTTTCCTTTCCTTTTCTCACTGCCTTTCCTTTTCTCGCTGCCTTTCCTTTTCTCTTCCTTTCCTTTCCTTTCCTCGCTGCCTTTCCTTTTCTCGCTTCCTTTCCTTTTCTCGCTTCCTTTCCTTTTCTCGCTTCCTTTCCTTCTCTCACTGCTTTCCTTCTCTCACTGCTTTCCTTTTCTTTCTGCCTTTCCTTTCCTTTTCTCACTGCCTTTCCTTTTCTTTTCTCGCTGCCTTTCCTTTTTTTCTCTTCCTTTCCTTTCCTTTTCTCACTGCCTTTCCTTTTCTCGCTGCCTTTTCTTTTCTCGCTGCCTTTTCTTTTCTCGCTGCCTTTTCTTTTCTCACTGCCTTTCCTTTTCTCTCTTCCTTTCCTTTTTTTCTCTTCCTTTCCTTTCCTTTTCTCACTGCCTTTCCTTTTCTCGCTGCCTTTTCTTTTCTCGCTGCCTTTCCTTTTCTTGCTGCCTTTTCTTTTCTCTCTGATTTTCTTCCCTTTCTGCCTTTCCTTTTCTTGCTGCATTTCCTTTCCTTTTCTCGCTGCCTTTCCTTTCCTTTTCTCTCTGCCTTTCTTTTTCTCGCTGCCTTTCCTTTTCTCGCTGCCTTTCCTTTCTTTTTCTTGCTGCCTTTCCTTTTCTCGCTGCCTTTCCTTTTCTCGCTGCCTTTCCTTTTCTCGCTGTCTTTCCTTTCCTTGCTGCCTTTCCTTTCCTTTTCTTGCTGCCTTTCCTTTTCTCGCTGCATTTCCTTTCCTTTTCTCGCTGGCTTTCCTTTTCTCGCTTCCTTTCCTTTTCTCGCTTCCTTTCCTTTTCTCGCTTCCTTTCCTTCTCTCACTGCTTTCCTTTTCTTTCTGCCTTTCCTTTCCTTTTCTCGCTGCCTTTCCTTTTCTTTTCTCGCTGCTTTTCCTTTTTTCTCTTCCTTTCCTTTCCTTTTCTCACTGCCTTTCCTTTTCTTGCTGCCTTTCCTTTCTTTTTCTCGCTGCCTTTCCTTTTCTTGCTGCCTTTTCTTTTCTCGCTGCCTTTCCTTTTCTCTCTTCCTTTCCTTTCCTTTTCTCACTGCCTTTCCTTTTCTTGCTGCCTTTCCTTTCTTTTTCTCGCTGCCTTTCCTTTTCTCACTGCCTTTCCTTTTCTTGCTGCCTTTCCTTTCTTTTTCTCGCTGCCTTTCCTTTTCTCGCTGCCTTTCCTTTTCTCTTCCTTTCCTTTCCTTTTCTCGCTGCCTTTCCTTTCCTTTTCTCGCTGCCTTTCCTTTTCTCGCTACCTTTCCTTTTCTCGCTGCCTTTCCTTTCCTTTTCTCACTGCCTTTCCTTTTCTCGCTGCCTTTCCTTTTCTCTTCCTTTCCTTTCCTTTTCTCACTGCCTTTCCTTTTCTCGCTGCCTTTCCTTTTCTCTTCCTTTCCTTTTCTTTTCTCACTGCCTTTCCTTTTCTCGCTGCCTTTCCTTTTCTCTTCCTTTCCTTTTCTTTTCTCACTGCCTTTCCTTTTCTCACTGCCTTTCCTTTTCTCGCTGCCTTTCCTTTTCTCTTCCTTTCCTTTTCTTTTCTCACTGCCTTTCCTTTTCTCGCTGCCTTTCCTTTTCTCTTCCTTTCCTTTCCTTTTCTCACTGCCTTTCCTTTTCTCGCTGCCTTTCCTTTTCTCTTCCTTTCCTTTCCTTTTCTCACTGCCTTTCCTTTTCTCGCTGCCTTTCCTTTTCTCTTCCTTTCCTTTTCTTTTCTCACTGCCTTTCCTTTTCTCGCTGCCTTTCCTTTTCTCGCTGCCTTTCCTTTCCTTTTCTCACTGCCTTTCCTTTTATCGCTGCCTTTCCTTTCCTTTTCTCACTGCCTTTCCTTTTCTCACTGCCTTTCCTTTTCTCGCTGCCTTCCTTTCCTTTTCTCACAGTCTTTTGTTTTCTCGTTGCCTTTCCTTTCCTTTCCTTTTCTCGCTGCCTTTCCTTTTCTCGCTTCCTTTCCTTTTCTCGCTTCCTTTCCTTTTCTCGCTTCCTTTCCTTCTCTCACTGCTTTCCTTTTCTTTCTGCCTTTCCTTTCCTTTTCTCACTGCCTTTCCTTTTCTTTTCTCGCTGCCTTTCCTTTTTTTCTCTTCCTTTCCTTTCCTTTTCTCACTGCCTTTCCTTTTCTCGCTGCCTTTTCTTTTCTCGCTGCCTTTTCTTTTCTCGCTGCCTTTTCTTTTCTCACTGCCTTTCCTTTTCTCTCTTCCTTTCCTTTTTTTCTCTTTCTTTCCTTTCCTTTTCTCACTGCCTTTCCTTTTCTCGCTGCCTTTTCTTTTCTCGCTGCCTTTCCTTTTCTTGCTGCCTTTTCTTTTCTCTCTGATTTTCTTCCCTTTCTGCCTTTCCTTTTCTTGCTGCATTTCCTTTCCTTTTCTCGCATCCTTTCCTTTCCTTTTCTCTCTGCCTTTCTTTTTCTCGCTGCCTTTCCTTTTCTCGCTGCCTTTCCTTTCTTTTTCTTGCTGCCTTTCCTTTTCTCGCTGCCTTTCCTTTTCTCACTGCCTTTCCTTTTCTTGCTGCCTTTCCTTTCTTTTTCTCGCTGCCTTTCCTTTTCTCACTGCCTTTCCTTTTCTTGCTGCCTTTCCTTTCTTTTTCTCGCTGCCTTTCCTTTTCTCGCTGCCTTTCCTTTTCTCTTCCTTTCCTTTCCTTTTCTCGCTGCCTTTCCTTTCCTTTTCTCGCTGCCTTTCCTTTTCTCGCTACCTTTCCTTTTCTCGCTGCCTTTCCTTTCCTTTTCTCACTGCCTTTCCTTTTCTCGCTGCCTTTCCTTTTCTCTTCCTTTCCTTTCCTTTTCTCACTGCCTTTCCTTTTCTCGCTGCCTTTTCTTTTCTCACTGCCTTTCCTTTTCTCGCTGCCTTTCCTTTTCTCGCTGCCTTTCCTTTCCTTTTCTCACTGCCTTTCCTTTTCTCGCTGCCTTTCCTTTCCTTTTCTCACTGCCTTTCCTTTTCTCACTGCCTTTCCTTTTCTCGCTGCCTTCCTTTCCTTTTCTCACAGTCTTTTGTTTTCTCGTTGCCTTTCCTTTCCTTTCCTTTCCTCGCTGCCTTTCCTTTTCTCGCTTCCTTTCCTTTTCTCGCTTCCTTTCCTTTTCTCGCTTCCTTTCCTTCTCTCACTGCTTTCCTTTTCTTTCTGCCTTTCCTTTCCTTTTCTCACTGCCTTTCCTTTTCTTTTCTCGCTGCCTTTCCTTTTTTTCTCTTCCTTTCCTTTCCTTTTCTCACTGCCTTTCCTTTTCTCGCTGCCTTTTCTTTTCTCGCTGCCTTTTCTTTTCTCGCTGCCTTTTCTTTTCTCACTGCCTTTCCTTTTCTCTCTTCCTTTCCTTTTTTTCTCTTCCTTTCCTTTCCTTTTCTCACTGCCTTTCCTTTTCTCGCTGCCTTTTCTTTTCTCGCTGCCTTTCCTTTTCTTGCTGCCTTTTCTTTTCTCTCTGATTTTCTTCCCTTTCTGCCTTTCCTTTTCTTGCTGCATTTCCTTTCCTTTTCTCGCTGCCTTTCCTTTCCTTTTCTCTCTGCCTTTCTTTTTCTCGCTGCCTTTCCTTTTCTCGCTGCCTTTCCTTTCTTTTTCTTGCTGCCTTTCCTTTTCTCGCTGCCTTTCCTTTTCTCGCTGTCTTTCCTTTCCTTGCTGCCTTTCCTTTCCTTTTCTTGCTGCCTTTCCTTTTCTCGCTGCATTTCCTTTCCTTTTCTCGCTGGCTTTCCTTTTCTCGCTTCCTTTCCTTTTCTCGCTTCCTTTCCTTTTCTCGCTTCCTTTCCTTCTCTCACTGCTTTCCTTTTCTTTCTGCCTTTCCTTTCCTTTTCTCGCTGCCTTTCCTTTTCTTTTCTCGCTGCTTTTCCTTTTTTCTCTTCCTTTCCTTTCCTTTTCTCACTGCCTTTCCTTTTCTTGCTGCCTTTCCTTTCTTTTTCTCGCTGCCTTTCCTTTTCTTGCTGCCTTTTCTTTTCTCGCTGCCTTTCCTTTTCTCTCTTCCTTTCCTTTCCTTTTCTCACTGCCTTTCCTTTTCTTGCTGCCTTTCCTTTCTTTTTCTCGCTGCCTTTCCTTTTCTCACTGCCTTTCCTTTTCTTGCTGCCTTTCCTTTCTTTTTCTCGCTGCCTTTCCTTTTCTCGCTGCCTTTCCTTTTCTCTTCCTTTCCTTTCCTTTTCTCGCTGCCTTTCCTTTCCTTTTCTCGCTGCCTTTCCTTTTCTCGCTACCTTTCCTTTTCTCGCTGCCTTTCCTTTCCTTTTCTCACTGCCTTTCCTTTTCTCGCTGCCTTTCCTTTTCTCTTCCTTTCCTTTCCTTTTCTCACTGCCTTTCCTTTTCTCGCTGCCTTTTCTTTTCTCACTGCCTTTCCTTTTCTCGCTGCCTTTCCTTTTCTCGCTGCCTTTCCTTTCCTTTTCTCACTGCCTTTCCTTTTATCGCTGCCTTTCCTTTCCTTTTCTCACTGCCTTTCCTTTTCTCACTGCCTTTCCTTTTCTCGCTGCCTTCCTTTCCTTTTCTCACAGTCTTTTGTTTTCTCGTTGCCTTTCCTTTCCTTTCCTTTTCTCGCTGCCTTTCCTTTTCTCGCTTCCTTTCCTTTTCTCGCTTCCTTTCCTTTTCTCGCTTCCTTTCCTTCTCTCACTGCTTTCCTTTTCTTTCTGCCTTTCCTTTCCTTTTCTCACTGCCTTTCCTTTTCTTTTCTCGCTGCCTTTCCTTTTTTTCTCTTCCTTTCCTTTCCTTTTCTCACTGCCTTTCCTTTTCTCGCTGCCTTTTCTTTTCTCGCTGCCTTTTCTTTTCTCGCTGCCTTTCCTTTTCTCGCATCCTTTCCTTTCTTTTTCTCGCTGCCTTTCCTTTTCTCACTGCCTTTCCTTTTCTTTTCTCGCTGCCTTTCCTTTTTTTCTCTTCCTTTCCTTTCCTTTTCTCACTGCCTTTCCTTTTCTCGCTGCCTTTTCTTTTCTCGCTGCCTTTTCTTTTCTCGCTGCCTTTTCTTTTCTCACTGCCTTTCCTTTTCTCTCTTCCTTTCCTTTTTTTCTCTTTCTTTCCTTTCCTTTTCTCACTGCCTTTCCTTTTCTCGCTGCCTTTTCTTTTCTCGCTGCCTTTCCTTTTCTTGCTGCCTTTTCTTTTCTCTCTGATTTTCTTCCCTTTCTGCCTTTCCTTTTCTTGCTGCATTTCCTTTCCTTTTCTCGCATCCTTTCCTTTCCTTTTCTCACTGCCTTTCCTTTTCTCGCTGCCTTTCCTTTTCTCGCTGTCTTTCCTTTCCTTGCTGCCTTTCCTTTCCTTTTCTTGCTGCCTTTCCTTTTCTCGCTGCATTTCCTTTCCTTTTCTCGCTGGCTTTCCTTTTCTCGCTTCCTTTCCTTTTCTCGCTTCCTTTCCTTTTCTCGCTTCCTTTCCTTCTCTCACTGCTTTCCTTTTCTTTCTGCCTTTCCTTTCCTTTTCTCGCTGCCTTTCCTTTTCTTTTCTCGCTGCTTTTCCTTTTTTCTCTTCCTTTCCTTTCCTTTTCTCACTGCCTTTCCTTTTCTTGCTGCCTTTCCTTTCTTTTTCTCGCTGCCTTTCCTTTTCTTGCTGCCTTTTCTTTTCTCGCTGCCTTTCCTTTTCTCTCTTCCTTTCCTTTCCTTTTCTCACTGCCTTTCCTTTTCTTGCTGCCTTTCCTTTCTTTTTCTCGCTCCCTTTCCTTTTCTCACTGCCTTTCCTTTTCTTGCTGCCTTTCCTTTCTTTTTCTCGCTGCCTTTCCTTTTCTCGCTGCCTTTCCTTTTCTCTTCCTTTCCTTTCCTTTTCTCGCTGCCTTTCCTTTCCTTTTCTCGCTGCCTTTCCTTTTCTCGCTACCTTTCCTTTTCTCGCTGCCTTTCCTTTCCTTTTCTCACTGCCTTTCCTTTTCTCGCTGCCTTTCCTTTTCTCTTCCTTTCCTTTCCTTTTCTCACTGCCTTTCCTTTTCTCGCTGCCTTTTCTTTTCTCACTGCCTTTCCTTTTCTCGCTGCCTTTCCTTTTCTCGCTGCCTTTCCTTTCCTTTTCTCACTGCCTTTCCTTTTCTCGCTGCCTTTCCTTTTCTCTTCCTTTCCTTTCCTTTTCTCACTGCCTTTCCTTTTCTCGCTGCCTTTTCTTTTCTCACTGCCTTTCCTTTTCTCGCTGCCTTTCCTTTTCTCGCTGCCTTTCCTTTCCTTTTCTCACTGCCTTTCCTTTTCTCACTGCCTTTCCTTTTCTCGCTGCCTTCCTTTCCTTTTCTCACAGTCTTTTGTTTTCTCGTTGCCTTTCCTTTCCTTTCCTTTTCTCGCTGCCTTTCCTTTTCTCGCTTCCTTTCCTTTTCTCGCTTCCTTTCCTTTTCTCGCTTCCTTTCCTTCTCTCACTGCTTTCCTTTTCTTTCTGCCTTTCCTTTCCTTTTCTCACTGCCTTTCCTTTTCTTTTCTCGCTGCCTTTCCTTTTTTTCTCTTCCTTTCCTTTCCTTTTCTCACTGCCTTTCCTTTTCTCGCTGCCTTTTCTTTTCTCGCTGCCTTTTCTTTTCTCGCTGCCTTTTCTTTTCTCACTGCCTTTCCTTTTCTCTCTTCCTTTCCTTTTTTTCTCTTCCTTTCCTTTCCTTTTCTCACTGCCTTTCCTTTTCTCGCTGCCTTTTCTTTTCTCGCTGCCTTTCCTTTTCTTGCTGCCTTTTCTTTTATCTCTGATTTTCTTCCCTTTCTGCCTTTCCTTTTCTTGCTGCATTTCCTTTCCTTTTCTCGCATCCTTTCCTTTTCTTTTCTCACTGCCTTTCCTTTTCTCTCTTCCTTTCCTTTTTTTCTCTTTCTTTCCTTTCCTTTTCTCACTGCCTTTCCTTTTCTCGCTGCCTTTTCTTTTCTCGCTGCCTTTCCTTTTCTTGCTGCCTTTTCTTTTATCTCTGATTTTCTTCCCTTTCTGCCTTTCTTTTTCTCGCTGCCTTTCCTTTTCTCGCTGCCTTTCCTTTCTTTTTCTTGCTGCCTTTCCTTTTCTCGCTGCCTTTCCTTTTCTCGCTGCCTTTCCTTTTCTCGCTGTCTTTCCTTTCCTTGCTGCCTTTCCTTTCCTTTTCTTGCTGCCTTTCCTTTTCTCGCTGCATTTCCTTTCCTTTTCTCGCTGGCTTTCCTTTTCTCGCTTCCTTTCCTTTTCTCGCTTCCTTTCCTTTTCTCGCTTCCTTTCCTTCTCTCACTGCTTTCCTTTTCTTTCTGCCTTTCCTTTCCTTTTCTCGCTGCCTTTCCTTTTCTTTTCTCGCTGCTTTTCCTTTTTTCTCTTCCTTTCCTTTCCTTTTCTCACTGCCTTTCCTTTTCTTGCTGCCTTTCCTTTCTTTTTCTCGCTGTTTTTCCTTTTCTTGCTGCCTTTTCTTTTCTCGCTGCCTTTCCTTTTCTCTCTTCCTTTCCTTTCCTTTTCTCACTGCCTTTCCTTTTCTTGCTGCCTTTCCTTTCTTTTTCTCGCTGCCTTTCCTTTTCTCACTGCCTTTCCTTTTCTTGCTGCCTTTCCTTTCTTTTTCTCGCTGCCTTTCCTTTTCTCGCTGCCTTTCCTTTTCTCTTCCTTTCCTTTCCTTTTCTCGCTGCCTTTCCTTTCCTTTTCTCGCTGCCTTTCCTTTTCTCGCTACCTTTCCTTTTCTCGCTGCCTTTCCTTTCCTTTTCTCACTGCCTTTCCTTTTCTCGCTGCCTTTCCTTTTCTCTTCCTTTCCTTTCCTTTTCTCACTGCCTTTCCTTTTCTCGCTGCCTTTTCTTTTCTCACTGCCTTTCCTTTTCTCGCTGCCTTTCCTTTTCTCGCTGCCTTTCCTTTCCTTTTCTCACTGCCTTTCCTTTTATCGCTGCCTTTCCTTTCCTTTTCTCACTGCCTTTCCTTTTCTCACTGCCTTTCCTTTTCTCGCTGCCTTCCTTTCCTTTTCTCACAGTCTTTTGTTTTCTCGTTGCCTTTCCTTTCCTTTCCTTTTCTCGCTGCCTTTCCTTTTCTCGCTTCCTTTCCTTTTCTCGCTTCCTTTCCTTTTCTCGCTTCCTTTCCTTCTCTCACTGCTTTCCTTTTCTTTCTGCCTTTCCTTTCCTTTTCTCACTGCCTTTCCTTTTCTTTTCTCGCTGCCTTTCCTTTTTTTCTCTTCCTTTCCTTTCCTTTTCTCACTGCCTTTCCTTTTCTCGCTGCCTTTTCTTTTCTCGCTGCCTTTTCTTTTCTCGCTGCCTTTCCTTTTCTCGCATCCTTTCCTTTCTTTTTCTCGCTGCCTTTCCTTTTCTCACTGCCTTTCCTTTTCTTTTCTCGCTGCCTTTCCTTTTTTTCTCTTCCTTTCCTTTCCTTTTCTCACTGCCTTTCCTTTTCTCGCTGCCTTTTCTTTTCTCGCTGCCTTTTCTTTTCTCGCTGCCTTTTCTTTTCTCACTGCCTTTCCTTTTCTCTCTTCCTTTCCTTTTTTTCTCTTTCTTTCCTTTCCTTTTCTCACTGCCTTTCCTTTTCTCGCTGCCTTTTCTTTTCTCGCTGCCTTTCCTTTTCTTGCTGCCTTTTCTTTTCTCTCTGATTTTCTTCCCTTTCTGCCTTTCCTTTTCTTGCTGCATTTCCTTTCCTTTTCTCGCATCCTTTCCTTTCCTTTTCTCACTGCCTTTCCTTTTCTCGCTGCCTTTCCTTTTCTCGCTGTCTTTCCTTTCCTTGCTGCCTTTCCTTTCCTTTTCTTGCTGCCTTTCCTTTTCTCGCTGCATTTCCTTTCCTTTTCTCGCTGGCTTTCCTTTTCTCGCTTCCTTTCCTTTTCTCGCTTCCTTTCCTTTTCTCGCTTCCTTTCCTTCTCTCACTGCTTTCCTTTTCTTTCTGCCTTTCCTTTCCTTTTCTCGCTGCCTTTCCTTTTCTTTTCTCGCTGCTTTTCCTTTTTTCTCTTCCTTTCCTTTCCTTTTCTCACTGCCTTTCCTTTTCTTGCTGCCTTTCCTTTCTTTTTCTCGCTGCCTTTCCTTTTCTTGCTGCCTTTTCTTTTCTCGCTGCCTTTCCTTTTCTCTCTTCCTTTCCTTTCCTTTTCTCACTGCCTTTCCTTTTCTTGCTGCCTTTCCTTTCTTTTTCTCGCTGCCTTTCCTTTTCTCACTGCCTTTCCTTTTCTTGCTGCCTTTCCTTTCTTTTTCTCGCTGCCTTTCCTTTTCTCGCTGCCTTTCCTTTTCTCTTCCTTTCCTTTCCTTTTCTCGCTGCCTTTCCTTTCCTTTTCTCGCTGCCTTTCCTTTTCTCGCTACCTTTCCTTTTCTCGCTGCCTTTCCTTTCCTTTTCTCACTGCCTTTCCTTTTCTCGCTGCCTTTCCTTTTCTCTTCCTTTCCTTTCCTTTTCTCACTGCCTTTCCTTTTCTCGCTGCCTTTTCTTTTCTCACTGCCTTTCCTTTTCTCGCTGCCTTTCCTTTTCTCGCTGCCTTTCCTTTCCTTTTCTCACTGCCTTTCCTTTTCTCGCTGCCTTTCCTTTTCTCTTCCTTTCCTTTCCTTTTCTCACTGCCTTTCCTTTTCTCGCTGCCTTTTCTTTTCTCACTGCCTTTCCTTTTCTCGCTGCCTTTCCTTTTCTCGCTGCCTTTCCTTTCCTTTTCTCACTGCCTTTCCTTTTCTCACTGCCTTTCCTTTTCTCGCTGCCTTCCTTTCCTTTTCTCACAGTCTTTTGTTTTCTCGTTGCCTTTCCTTTCCTTTCCTTTTCTCGCTGCCTTTCCTTTTCTCGCTTCCTTTCCTTTTCTCGCTTCCTTTCCTTTTCTCGCTTCCTTTCCTTCTCTCACTGCTTTCCTTTTCTTTCTGCCTTTCCTTTCCTTTTCTCACTGCCTTTCCTTTTCTTTTCTCGCTGCCTTTCCTTTTTTTCTCTTCCTTTCCTTTCCTTTTCTCACTGCCTTTCCTTTTCTCGCTGCCTTTTCTTTTCTCGCTGCCTTTTCTTTTCTCGCTGCCTTTTCTTTTCTCACTGCCTTTCCTTTTCTCTCTTCCTTTCCTTTTTTTCTCTTCCTTTCCTTTCCTTTTCTCACTGCCTTTCCTTTTCTCGCTGCCTTTTCTTTTCTCGCTGCCTTTCCTTTTCTTGCTGCCTTTTCTTTTATCTCTGATTTTCTTCCCTTTCTGCCTTTCTTTTTCTCGCTGCCTTTCCTTTTCTCGCTGCCTTTCCTTTCTTTTTCTTGCTGCCTTTCCTTTTCTCGCTGCCTTTCCTTTTCTCGCTGCCTTTCCTTTTCTCGCTGTCTTTCCTTTCCTTGCTGCCTTTCCTTTCCTTTTCTTGCTGCCTTTCCTTTTCTCGCTGCATTTCCTTTCCTTTTCTCGCTGGCTTTCCTTTTCTCGCTTCCTTTCCTTTTCTCGCTTCCTTTCCTTTTCTCGCTTCCTTTCCTTCTCTCACTGCTTTCCTTTTCTTTCTGCCTTTCCTTTCCTTTTCTCGCTGCCTTTCCTTTTCTTTTCTCGCTGCTTTTCCTTTTTTCTCTTCCTTTCCTTTCCTTTTCTCACTGCCTTTCCTTTTCTTGCTGCCTTTCCTTTCTTTTTCTCGCTGCCTTTCCTTTTCTTGCTGCCTTTTCTTTTCTCGCTGCCTTTCCTTTTCTCTCTTCCTTTCCTTTCCTTTTCTCACTGCCTTTCCTTTTCTTGCTGCCTTTCCTTTCTTTTTCTCGCTGCCTTTCCTTTTCTCACTGCCTTTCCTTTTCTTGCTGCCTTTCCTTTCTTTTTCTCGCTGCCTTTCCTTTTCTCGCTGCCTTTCCTTTTCTCTTCCTTTCCTTTCCTTTTCTCGCTGCCTTTCCTTTCCTTTTCTCGCTGCCTTTCCTTTTCTCGCTACCTTTCCTTTTCTCGCTGCCTTTCCTTTTCTCGCTGCCTTTTCTTTTCTCACTGCCTTTCCTTTTCTCGCTGCCTTTCCTTTTCTCGCTGCCTTTCCTTTCCTTTTCTCACTGCCTTTCCTTTTCTCGCTGCCTTTCCTTTCCTTTTCTCACTGCCTTTCCTTTTCTCACTGCCTTTCCTTTTCTCGCTGCCTTCCTTTCCTTTTCTCACAGTCTTTTGTTTTCTCGTTGCCTTTCCTTTCCTTTCCTTTTCTCGCTGCCTTTCCTTTTCTCGCTTCCTTTCCTTTTCTCGCTTCCTTTCCTTTTCTCGCTTCCTTTCCTTCTCTCACTGCTTTCCTTTTCTTTCTGCCTTTCCTTTCCTTTTCTCACTGCCTTTCCTTTTCTTTTCTCGCTGCCTTTCCTTTTTTTCTCTTCCTTTCCTTTCCTTTTCTCACTGCCTTTCCTTTTCTCGCTGCCTTTTCTTTTCTCGCTGCCTTTTCTTTTCTCGCTGCCTTTTCTTTTCTCACTGCCTTTCCTTTTCTCTCTTCCTTTCCTTTTTTTCTCTTCCTTTCCTTTCCTTTTCTCACTGCCTTTCCTTTTCTCGCTGCCTTTTCTTTTCTCGCTGCCTTTCCTTTTCTTGCTGCCTTTTCTTTTCTCTCTGATTTTCTTCCCTTTCTGCCTTTCCTTTTCTTGCTGCATTTCCTTTCCTTTTCTCGCATCCTTTCCTTTCCTTTTCTCTCTGCCTTTCTTTTTCTCGCTGCCTTTCCTTTTCTCGCTGCCTTTCCTTTCTTTTTCTTGCTGCCTTTCCTTTTCTCGCTGCCTTTCCTTTTCTCGCTGCCTTTCCTTTTCTCGCTGTCTTTCCTTTCCTTGCTGCCTTTCCTTTCCTTTTCTCGCTGCCTTTCCTTTTCTCGCTGCATTTCCTTTCCTTTTCTCGCTTCCTTTCCTTTTCTCGCTTCCTTTCCTTTTCTCGCTTCCTTTCCTTCTCTCACTGCTTTCCTTTTCTTTCTGCCTTTCCTTTCCTTTTCTCGCTGCCTTTCCTTTTCTTTTCTCGCTGCCTTTCCTTTTTTCTCTTCCTTTCCTTTCCTTTTCTCACTGCCTTTCCTTTTCTTGCTGCCTTTCCTTTCTTTTTCTCACTGCCTTTCTTTTTCTCACTGCCTTTCCTTTTCTCGCTGCCTTTCCTTTTCTCGCTGCCTTTCCTTTTCTCACTGCCTTTCCTTTTCTCGCTGCCTTTCCTTTTCTCTTCCTTTCCTTTCCTTTTCTCACTGCCTTTCCTTTTCTCGCTGCCTTTTCTTTTCTCGCTGCCTTTTCTTTTCTCGCTTCCTTTCCTTTTCTCACTGCCTTTCCTTTTCTCGCTGCCTTTCCTTTTCTCGCTGCCTTTCCTTTCCTTTTCTCACTGCCTTTCCTTTTCTCGCTGCCTTTCCTTTTCTCGCTGCCTTTCCTTTCCTTTTCTCACTGCCTTTCCTTTCCTTTTTTCACTGCCTTTCCTTTTCTCGCTGCCTTTCCTTTCCTTTTCTCACTGCCTTTCCTTTCCTTTTTTCACTGCCTTTCCTTTTCTCGCTTCCTTTCCTTTCCTTTTCTCACTGCCTTTCCTTTTCTCACCGCCCTTCCTTTTCTCGCTGCCTTTCCTTTTCTCGCTGCCTTCCTTTCCTTTTCTCACAGTCTTTTCTTTTCTCGTTGCCTTTCCTTTCCTTTCCTTTTCTCGCTGCCTTTCCTTTTCTCGCTTCCTTTCCTTTTCTCGCTTCCTTTCCTTTTCTCGCTTCCTTTCCTTCTCTCACTGCTTTCCTTTTCTCGCTGCCTTTCCTTTCCTTTTCTCGCTGCCTTTCCTTTTCTCGCTTCCTTTCCTTTTCTCGCTTCCTTTCCTTCTCTCACTGCTTTCCTTTTCTCGCTGCCTTTCCTTTTCTTTTCTCGCTGCCTTTCCTTTTTTTCTCTTCCTTTCCTTTCCTTTTCTCGCTGCCTTTTCTTTTCTCGCTGCCTTTCCTTTTCTCGCTGCCTTTCCTTTTCTCTCTTCCTTTCCTTTTTTTCTCTTCCTTTCCTTTCCTTTTCTCACTGCCTTTCCTTTTCTCGCTGCCTTTCCTTTTCTCGCTGCCTTTCCTTTCCTTTTCTCACAGTCTTTTCTTTTCTCGTTGCCTTTCCTTTCCTTTCCTTTTCTCACTGCCTTTCCTTTTCTCGCTGCCTTTCCTTTTCTCGCTGCCTTTCCTTTTCTCGCTGCCTTTCCTTTCCTTTTCTCGCTGCCTTTCCTTTTCTCGCTGCCTTTCCTTTCCTTTTCTCGCTGCCTTTCCTTTTCTCGCTGCCTTTCCTTTCCTTTTCTCGCTGCCTTTCCTTTTCTCGCTGCCTTTCCTTTCCTTTTCTCGCTGCCTTTCCTTTTCTCGCTGCCTTTCCTTTCCTTTTCTCGCTGCCTTTCCTTTTCTCGCTGCCTTTCCTTTCCTTTTCTCGCTGCCTTTCCTTTTCTCGCTGCCTTTCCTTTCCTTTCCTCGCTGCCTTTCCTTTTCTCACTGCCTTTTCTTTTATTGCTGCTTTTCCTTTTCTCGCTGCCTTTCCTTTTCTCTCTGATTTTCTTCCCTTTCTGCATTTTCTATTCTCACTGTCTTTCCTTTTCTCTCTTCCTTTCCTTTCCTTTTCTCGCTGCCTTTTCTTTTCTCGCTGCCTTTTCTTTTCTCGCTTCCTTTCCTTTTCTCACTGCCTTTCCTTTTCTCGCTGCCTTTCCTTTCCTTTTCTCACTGCCTTTCCTTTTCTCGCTGCCTTTCCTTTTCTCGCTGCCTTTCCTTTCCTTTTCTCACTGCCTTTCCTTTTCTCGCTGCCATTCCTTTTCTCGCTGCCATTCAATTTCATCAATTAAAAAAAAAAAGTCCAAATGAGAGGACGCTTGCTGCCCTCAGGATGACCAGAGGCATCAATCAACGAACCGCTATACAATGCACGAATGAGACCTGGCAGAAACTGTGTGAAGAAATTCAGCTAAATGCAGAGATGGGAAATATCCAGGGCATGTATAGAGGCATAAAGATAGGACTGAGTCCTACTACACGAGGTGCTGCCCTCCTGAAATCTCTGACATGTGTGGGAATCATGGACCGTGACCAGCAGATGGCCAGATGGGTGGACTACTACTCTGAGCTCTACTCTCGGGAAACGGTGGTCACTGATGGGGCCTTGTGCAGGCTACAGGTCCTGCCCATTATGGAGGAACTTGACAGACCACCTACTCGGGATGAGCTCTCAAACAGCAAAGCACCAGGGGGAGATGGTATCCCACTCGAAGTCATCAAATGCGAGAAATCAGCACTAGCTCAGCCGATGTTTGATCTTCTATGCCTCTGCGGGGAGGAAGGCGCAGTTCACCAAGATATGCGTGACGCCATTATTGTGACGATTTACAAAAACATAGGTGACCGCGGGGACTGCAATAATTATAGAGTGATCTCGCACCCCAGCGTTGTAGGCAAAGTTTACGCCCGCATGCTACTAAACAGGTTGAGACTGCTCGCAGACAGGATGTACCCAGAATCCCAGTGCGGTTTTAGAGTAGGTAGATCAACAACGGATTCGATTTTCTCGCTTCGCCAAACCCAGGAGAAGTGCAGAGAACAAGACTAACCGCTCTTTATGATGTTTCTAGACCTATGCGTGTGAGACATGGACAGTTACAGCTGACCTTCAACGAAGGATACAGGCCTTGGAGATGAGATGTTTCCGAAAACTTTTAAACGTCCCGTACAAAGATCGAGTTACAAACGAGGAAATACGAAATAGAATTACAACGGTTATAATACACAGGGAATTACCACTACGCCATCCATAAAGATTGATGGCGTCACTCTGGAGGTCGTCAACAGTTTCACTTATCTGGGGTCTGCCATCAGCAACACTCTCTCACTCGAGGAGGAGATAGACAGTCGGCTTGGCAGGGCAAGTACCGTCATGGCCCGCCTGACGAAGAAAGTCTGGGAAAACACTGCGCTGTTTCACTACACCAAGGTCCGGGTTTATCAGACAAGCGTTCTTGGCACTCTCATGTATGGAAGCGAGACTTGGAGCACTTAGACTAAACAGAAACGGCGGCTCAACACCTTTCAGATGAGGTGTCTACGGCGTATATTGGGGATTGCGTGGCAAGAGAGAGTGTCACATAATACGGTTTTACAGACAGCAAACACTCACAGCATGTACTCGATGTTGAGCCATCGACATCTACGGTGGTTGGGGCATGTTTATCCCATGGAAGACGAGAGGCTGCCAAGGGATATGCTTTATAGACAACTAGCCATTGGAGTTAGAAGAATCGGCCGTCCCAAACTGCGATTCAAGGACGTATGCAAGATGGACATGAAGTCATGCGACATCCCATCCGAGGGCTGGGAAGAAATTGCTCAGGATTGAGCTATCTGGAGACAGTCAGTTGGAAGGGACATAGTGGCTGCTGACGCTCGTAGAGGTCCTCTGGCTGCAGAGAAAAGAGAAAGAACGAAGAGATCAAGGAACAGCCAGGCAAGCCAGCCTCCTCAGTATGGTTGTACGATCTGTCGCAGGGACTGTCACTCGTGGATCGGCCTTTACAGTCATAGCAGCAGTGTCGAAATACAGGAAACAGAGCTGGACAAAACGTACAGAGCGCCACGCGCATGGTCTATGAAGGCTAAAACGCCTATGATGATGATATATATATAAATTTACACACAGACACACACACACACACATACACACGTGTAGCACCTTGCATGGAATACATAGAAAGGCAGAGATCAAAGTGGTCTGGACACCGAACAAGAATGCAATCAAAGCTACCAGCTGCTCGAATCTGCACCATCAGACATCAGTCTTAAAGAGCAGAGGGAGATCAAGAAAAGGATGGATATACGGTGTTAGTGAGACGCTGAAGAAACACAGAATGACAACAACATCTGTGACACATCCGGCACGCGAAAGAAAACTGCACCTCCCCACGACGTCTGCCGGTACTAGTGGATGTTGTTTGAATTTTTTTTTGCGAATGCCCACAATGAGTAGGTTACTCTTTCGTGTGCCCTGATAAGAACGTCAAGTGGCAGGGTGCAGTAGCTTTCCTCACATCCCGACCATACTGATGAAGGTGAACCGGGGTCCTCCATGCGGTTATGCTATGCTTGGCTTCATCTGCGTGTCACTCACTACTACGGGGATCACGTTGATTCCCCACCTCCTTAGCCAGGCTGCCATGAAACAGCATTTTTATCTTTCGTTTTCAGTTTTCGATCTTTTTTCCCCCTCTATATTTGCTATCTCTCTTTCACTCTATATTTTACATCTCTCTATCTGTCTATATTTCTCTCATTATCTTTTCTTTCTATATCGTTCACTCTATATTTTCTCACTCTCACTATCTTTCTCTCTATATTTCTCTCTCTCTCTTTTTCTTTCTCTCTATTTTTCTCTCAATTATTTTTCTTTATCGATCTCTCTATATTTCCTCTCTACCTATCTTTCTCTCTCTTTTTCTTTGTCTACATTTTTCTCTCACTATCTTTCTCTCTATATTTCTCTTTTTGTTTTTCTTTCTAATTTTCTCTCCCCATCTTTCTTTCAATATTTTTTAAAATTTCTCTATCGTTCTCTCTACGTGTTCTATCTCTCACTATCCTTTTTTCTATATTTCTCTCTCTCTCTTTTTCTTTCTCTCTATTTTTCTCCCTCTATCTTTCTCTCAATATTTTTCTCACCACGTCCTCGAATCCCCGTCTCACAACGACATTTAGAAAATGTCTTTCACTACGAGGCCAGATAAATAGAACACTTTGTATGGAACGAAACACATATACACAACCATTACGCGACATTGGGTCGAAGGGCAAGAGCTCCGATTTGAATCACAGGAACAGAAACACAATCTGTGATATTTTCTTATCTGTTTTAAAACCCACAGCATAACAGACTCTGCCGGCGAGGGACTTCTTACAGCAACCGTTTCTACGTTATCCGGTGCCAGACCTCGTATCTGGATACAGGTCTTAGACCGGCATGATGGCACTTACGTGGTCAGGTACCGGCCATTTTCGTCGACCTCTGACCTACAGATCGGAGTCCTGCTGAATGAGCGTCATATTGCGGAGTCACCATATGATCTGAAAGGTATAAATATTCCTCTCTCTTTCCTTGCCTCTCTCTGAATTCTTCCCTCTCTCTCTTTATAAATATATGCCTTTCCCTATATTTTTTCCGTCACTCTATATCGTTCTCATTATATTTTCGATCTTTCTTTCTTTATCTCTCCCGCCGCCACCCCCCCCACCCCCCAAATGGTTACTCTACTTTTATCTCTCTCTCTGTCCATCGTTCTCTCTTTATTGTCTCCCTTTCGCTCAATTTTTTTCTTTCTTTCTTTGTTTCTATATTTTCTCTCTCTATTTTTCTCTCTCTATTTTTTCCATATCTCTCTCTCTCTCATTTTGTTCTCTCTGTATCTTTATATTTCTCTCTCTCTTTCTCTCCATATTTTTCTATCTTACTGTCTCTAAATTTTTCCTCTATTTTTCTCTCTTTTTCTTTTTCTCTCTCATTGGTCTACCCAACTACCTCCACCATTTCCCCCTCTGACTCTCTCTCTCTCTCTCTCTCTGTCTGTCCATCGTTCTCTCTTTATTGTCTCCCTTTCGCTCTATTTTTTCTTTCTATCTTTGTTTCTATATTTTTTCTCTCTTTATTTTTCCCCTTCTCTATTTTTCCCCTCTCTCTCTCTCTCATTTTTTTTCTCTATCTTTCTATTTTTCTCTATCTCTTTCTCTCTCTATTTTTCCATCTTACCGTCTCTAAATTTTTCCTCTATTTTTCTCTCTCATTGTTCTATTCAACTACCCCCACCCTTTCCCTCTCTTTCTCTCTCTCTCTCTCTCTCTCTCTCTCTCTCAACTTAACATTAAAACGTCTTTATACTGGTTTAGAAAACTTTGCAGCCTGTATACAACCAGTTTCATTCACATTACCTTGCTCTAAAAGCTATGTGCATCCAATTTATTCTTAAATGCATTACTTGTCCCTACCTCCTGTGGCAATGCATTCCATCGATTCACCACTCTCTGACTAAAAATATATTTCTTAATATCTAATCTGGACCTCTCTTTAGTTAATTTGTAGCTATGCCCTCTTGTTCTTGTGGATGGGTGTATTTTGATAAACGCAATTGTCTAATTTATCCATTTCTCTGATTATCTTATAAACCTGTATTGTCACCTCGAATTCTTCTCTTTTCTAGACAATGAAGGCTAGTTTTTCCGAGTCTTTCCTCATAACTGTAATTCTGGAATACCACTATCAGCCTTTTCAATTTTCTTTATATTTCCAGCATGTTTATATCCCCTCTACAATAAGGACTCCACACCTGTACACAGTACTCCAATCTAGGTCTAACTAATGCTTTATACAGTTTGACGATCACTTCCTTGCTCTTTTGTTTAATATTTAAAAAAAATGATACCTAACATTGCATTTGCCTTTCTTCACTGCTACCTGGACTTGCTCACTCACTTTACCTGCGAGATCTATTATAACCACTAGGTCCCTTTCCTTTTTTATCATTCTAATATTTTCTCACCCAATCTGTAATTATGTTCCATTATGGATCAGGTCACACATTTTGAATGTCTGGGCTCCAGAATTGACAAAATATGCGACTGCTCGAAAGAAATCAGAAGAAGACTAGCTACGGCAATGCAGAGACTGAACAGCCTGAACAAATTATGGCAGAGCACCAACAAAATGATAAACGTAAAAGTCTTGAGAGCCTGTGTTTTTCCTGTGGCAGCTTATGGCTGCGAATCGTGGACAATTACTAACTCTTTCAGACAAAGAATCAAATTTTTTTCGAGTCAAAATGTTACAGGAAGATCCTCAGAATACCCTGATATAGAGAAAAAAATTAATGTTGACATTCGGCAAGAGTTGAGCATAGCGGAGAACTGGTTTATCAATTCCATTTTGGCTAGAAAATGCAAATACTTTGGTCACATCAAGAGACACAACGGTCTCGAGAACGGTGATAGAAGGTATGGTGTCAGGCAAAAGAGGAAATGATAAACCAAGAAGACGATGTCACCAAGATATCCTGGAATGCCTGGGTATGACTGTGGCGGAGGCTGGAGTTTTGGCAAGAGAACGAGTTTCTTTCAGGCAGACTGTGATGGGTGCGACGTTCTACAAAGGACATGCTACATGATGATGATGATTGGATCTATTAGGATAGTTGAGAGAATATGCCAGAAAGCATGTGCTGTGACTTATCAGCTGTCACCGCTGCTTAAGCACCTGAGAATTAGTTTGGCAACAAAGCAACAGCTGATAAACGGTATATTTATGTACTAGTAGTGCCAAACATGGCCTCTGTCCAGGGTGCGGGAGAGCAGAATTTCAACGGGTGAAATGGCATGTTTGTGGAAAGTCATTGGTTTTTTCCAGGAAAGACAGATTGCGAAATTAAGACATTCGAAGTATGGTTGGCATTACATCTTGTGCACTGTACATTTCCAGGCAAAACATACGTTGGTTCGGTCATCTCATGAGAATGCACCCTCGTCAACTTCTACTGATGGCTTACAACGCTGGCAGATCTGGCTATAATGCAGGAGGGTCCCCATGGGGCAGGTGGATAGATGACAGAGTGCTTGTGCCAGAACACCAGCTCACAACGTCCTGAGCAATGCACTTGACGCAGGACAGATGACTTTAGCTCCCCACGTGGCTCAATGGCAAAAGTGGAAAAACAACTATCTATCGATTGCTACCATGTTCAACTACCCATTAGCTTATTTTAGCTGATGTCCCTTCTGATTTTATTTGACATGTCCTCGGTAAAGACATTTATTAGTCATTTAGCATTTTTTTGTTTGCCAAAAAAGCAGTAAATGTCCAAGGGAATATAACATCATTGATTTTCTTCTTCTTCTTCTTCGTTCATCGTCAGATCAAGGTTCCGGTTTCTCTTACAAAGGACACCATTGTTTGTAAAGCTGTTTCATCTCCATACAGCTTCTGTCTTATATCTGTCTCACAAGGCCAGCACTGTTCTCTCTTTTCCTGCGTAAGCATGCAGCTTTGTAGGATGTGTTCCACGGTCATGATATGCTTCCCACATGAACACCTGTCATCTGTCCCAATCCTCATTTTGTTGTAAAGATGACTCTTGAGTCTGTTATGCCCAGTTCTCAGTCTGAAGATGATGACTTGCTCTTCTCTAGTTAAGTTATAGTAGGTGTCTTCTTTTCGGAAGTCGGGGTGTTGATCAACCCATTTTACCCTGAAGTTGGCTTTAATTATGATCTTGGCCTCATTATATGTGATACTCAGGTCTGTTTGTGGGGAAGCTCCTCCACACTTTGCTAGTTTGTCTGCAGCTTCATTGCCTTCAATATTGCAGTGGGATGGGATCCACTGTATGACCAACCTTGGGTGTTCTGCTGAGAGCCGTGTCAGGGAGAACATACATTGCTTGAGATCTTCATCTTTGTGTTGTTTTAGCGCTGCTAATACTGACGAGACATCAGTCAGGAATACTATGTTTTCTTGGTGGATATCTTTATCTTACATCATTGATTTCCGGCTAAACCAGTCTTCTTTGCTTTGTTTGTTTTGATTTGGTATAGACCTTTCGTTGATTTGAAACGTTTATCTTCTGCTGTTATTGTTCTTATGTAATTTTACCTGGTAGCCTCAAATGGTCACCTCTTATGCAGCACAAGTAGTGCTCTAGTGAATACCTGGCCATATCGGAGTCCCAGGAAATCTGAAGGCGGATGAGCTGGCCAGAAGCGGAGCAACAATAATAATAATAGTAATAATCGTTGCACGTCGCAAGCTAAGATGGCAACATCATCATACTGTTGCTGCGAAATGTGTTCTCTGATGGCTGTAAAGACTAATCCTGAAACGTCATACCCTGCCACAATCGGGGCATACATGTGAGGAGCAGACTAGGCAATCTTCTTGCGTTGTATATTTTTGGACAGCACTTTTTCGCTGAGCGTCCTTGATGGCTCTACTTTCTGCGATCTGATCACCTCCGGTGATACTAGCGCACCAGGTGGTACGGTTGTGTGCATGCATCTCTCAGGAGGTCAATATTGAAGCTTTTCAAAGACACTTTCAAGCGGTCTCTGTACCGTTTCTTCTGACCTCCTAGTGAGAGTCTGTCTATTGTAAGCTCACTGTATAGCAGCTGCTTGGGGATCAGAACATCTGGCATGCGAACGTGTCACGTCCATCTTATCTTAGCTCTTTGCAAAAGTGTGCGCAATCTCAATGTATTAGTATTGCTAAGAATTTCAGTTAGGCACTTTGTCCTGTCACATGATCCTGACCAACCTAGGCACTTTGTCTTGTCACCTGATCCTGACCAACCTAGGCACTTTGTCCTGCCACCTGATCCTGACCAACCTAGGCACTTTGTCCTGTCATCTGATCCTGACCAACCTAGGCACTTTGTCTTGTCACCTGATCCTGACCAACCTAGGCACTTTGTCCTGCCACCTGATCCTGACCAACCTAGGCACTTTGTCTTGTCACCTGATCCTGACCAACCTAGGCACTTTGTCCTGTCACCTGATCCTGACCAACCTAGGCACTTTGTCCTGTCACCTGATCATGAGCTGCCTACGTATACAGAGCTCAAGTGAAAATGATTGAGCTGTCTGGCATGTCTGCTTCTGCTATACACTGTCCATGTTTCACAGGCATGCAGCAGAGTGGACAACTCCACAGCACGATATAACATTTCCTTGGTGGCAACACTGATGGCTTGTCGGTTCTAGACGTTTGCCTGGAGCCTCCCGAACAGAGAGCTTTTAGAACAAGGGAATATAAATAAAACTGATTGTATACAGACTCTGCAGAGTCTTCTAAACCAGTATAAAGAAGTAAAGTTAAGTTACGAGGCGTGTTCAAAAGAAACCGGGCCTAACTGCACCAAGTGAACATACGTACGATATGCAAGATAATGTCACTTCTTATGTAAACTGCACATACCAACCGTCAAGTTTGTAAAATTTCATTATCCTCCGACTCATAGTTTCCTCAGCAGACCGTTGATTACATCGCGGGTATGAAACGGAATCCGTCCAGAGTTGATCAGTCAGTTGTTATTCGGTTTCTAACAGCTGAAGGATGCCGACCAGTAGACATTCATCGCAGAATACGGACAGTGTATGATGACAAAAATGTGTCGAAGACAACAGTGAAGAACTGGACAACGATGTTTAAAGAAAAATGTGAGTTAACGAAAGATCTTCCAAGACCAGGCCAGGCGCATATTGTTGCGTCAGAAGATGTCATCGCCAAAATTGATGCAGCTATTCCGGTGGACCGTCTTCAGAGCTTACGTTCGACACAATTTTGTCGCCATACACTGCCTACATTCTGCTATGAATGTCAACTGGTTGACATCCTTCAGCTGTTAGAAACCGTCGAATCACCGCTTGCTGAACAACTCTGGACGGATTCCATACCACACCCGCCATGTTTTCAACGGTCTGCTGAGGAAACTATGAGTCGAAGGATACTGACATTTTGCAAACTTTACGGTTGGTATGTGCTGTTTACACCAGAAGTGACGCCATCATGTGCATTGTACATATGTTCACAGCTCTCAACAGAACACCCAAGGTTGGTCATACAGTGGATCCCATCCCACTGCAATATTGAAAGCATTGAAGCTGCAGACAAACTGGCAAAGTGTGGAGGAGCATCCCCACAAACAGACCTGAGTATCACGTATAATGAGGCCAAGACCATAATTAAAGCCAACTTCAGGGTAAAATGGGCTGATTAACACCTTGACTTCCGAAAAGAGGACAGCTACTTTAACTTAACTAGAGAAGAGCAAGTCATCATATTCAGACTGAGAACTGGGCATAACAGGCTCAAGGGTCATCTTTACAACAAAATGAGGATTGGGAAAGATGACAGGTGTCCATGTGGGGAGCATGCCATGACCGTGGAACACATCCTACAAAGCTGCACGCTCACACAGGACAAAAGCTGTATGGAGTTAAACATCCCTACAAACAACGGTGTCATTTGTAAGAGAAACCGGAACCTTGATCTGAGGATGTAAGTGAAATCAGGACCTTGATCTGAGGATGTAAGAGAAACCGGGACATTGATCTGAGGATGTAAGAGAAACCGGGACATTGATCTGAGGATGTAAGAGAAACTGGGACATTGATCTGAGGATGCAAGAGAAACTAGGACCTTGACCTGAGGTTGTAAGAGATCCCGGGACCTTGATCTGAGTATGTAAGAGAAACAGGGACCTTTATCTGAGGATGTAAGAGAAACCAGGACCTTGATCTGAGGATGTAATAGAAACCAGGACCTTGATCTGAGGATGAACTAGAAACCGGGACCTTGATCTGAGGATGAACTAGAAACCGGGACCTTGATCTGAGGATGAAATAGAAACCAGGACCTTGATCTGAGGATGAAATAGAAACCAGGACCTTGATCTGAGGATGTAATAGAAACCAGGACCTTGATCTGAGGATGAACTAGAAACCGGGACCTTGATCTGAGGATGAACTAGAAACCGGGACCTTGATCTGAGGATGAACTAGAAACCGGGACCTTGATCTGAGGATGAACTAGAAACCGGGACCTTGATCTGAGGATGAACTAGAAACCGGGACCTTGATCTGAGGATGAACGAAGAAGACCAAGAAGAAGTACGTATGTTCACTTTGTGCAATTAGGTTTCCTTTGAATACACCTCGTATATCACGACAACTGAGGAAGGTGGGTGCCTTTGTCTGGGGAGGGGGAGGCATGAGACTGCCAAGTGCTACCAACTCTCAGCTCCCCAGAAACTATAAAAACAATGAATTGGACAACCTGTCTGAGGCACTCTTGAATACAAGCCAAAATATCATCATCATCATCATCATCATGTAGCATGTCCTTTGTAGAACGTCGCTCCCATCACAGTCTGTCTGAAAGAAACTCGTTCTCTTGCCAAAACTCCAGCCTCCGCCAGGCATACCCAGGCATTCCTGGATATCTTGGTGCCATCGTCTTCTTGGTCTACCCCTTCCTCTTTTACCTGGCACCATACCTTCCATCACCGTTCTCTCAAGACCGTTGTGTCTCTTGATGTGACCAAAGTATTTGCATTTTCTAGCCAAAATGGAATTGATAAACCAGTTCTCCTCTATGCTCAACTCTTGCCAAATGTCTATATTTGTCTTTTTCTCTGTCCATGGTATTCTGAGGATCTTTCTGTAACATTTTGACTCGAAGGATTCGATTCTTTGTCTATAAGTTTTGGTAATCGTCCATGATTGGCAGCCATAAGCTACCACAGGAAAAACACAGGCTCTCAAGACTTTTACTTTTATCATTTTGTTGGTGCTCTGCCATAATTTCTTCAGGCTGTTCAGTCTCTGCATTGCCATAGGTAGTCTTCTTCACAAAAATGGCGACTGCTGGAAAGAAATCAGGAGAAGACTACCTATGGCAATGCAGAGACTGAACAGCCTGAACAAATTATGGCAGGGCACCAACAAAATGATAAAAGCTCTCAGCTAGAAGGGTTATATCATCAGGTCTATTATCATCTTGCCGCCATAATTGCTGTCAAATACCCTGAAAAAGGTCAACGGAGCCTAAAACAACCTTTGGTTGTGTTAAACTAGTTTCTTATGTGTTGTTTTCGTCTGTCTAGTTGTTGATACAGATCTGTCTGTCTGTCCGTTGTCTGTCTGCCTATATATATCCGTCCATCAGTCAACCCAGTCGTGTATGTCTTGTATGTCTGTCTGCCTGATCTGAGCTGACCTTACCCTACCCTTACATTACATTACTTTACATTACCTTACACACACATTACGTGACCTACTCACAACTTTACTTACACATACCGTACATGCACCTTACATATATACTACCTTACATTACACATACCTTACACTTTCCTTACACTCACATACGCATTACCATGCACTTACCTCACACTTACTTTACCTTGCACTTAATTTTAAATTCGAAACCTTCCTTACATAAAATAGCTGCCCACCCATCCAACCGTTCATCCATTCCGACCACCCGTCTGTCCGACCACCCGTCTGTCCGACCACCCGTCCGTCCGACCACCCGTCCGTCCGACCATCCATCCATTTGTCCATCTATCCATTCATCCTTAAATGTGTCTGTCGTTACCAGAATTATACCCGTTGCTGGGATCCTTCTTATTGTTTGTATGGAAAAACGTCTCGTGTTTGTGTCGAAAACGTCTCATGTTTGTATCGAAAACGTCTCATTGTTTGTATCGAATACGTCTCATCGTTTGTATCGAATACGTCTCATCGTTTGTATCGAATACGTCTCATCGTTTGTATGGAAAAACGTCTTATTGTTTGTATAGAAAACGTCTCGTGTTTGTGTCGAAAACGTCTCATGTTTGTATCGGAAACGTCTCATTGTTTGTATCGAATACGTCTCATCGTTTGTATGGAAAAACGTCTCACTATTTGTATGGAAAAACGTGTAATTGTATGTATAGAAAAACGTCTCATTGTCTGTGTGGAAAAACGTCTCATTGTTTGTATAGAAAAACGTCTCATTGTTTGTATGAAAAAAGGTCTAAAGTATACTAAAGAAACTGTACACTGGAAGAGTGAGACCAGTTCTCGAGTATGGCATTGCGGAATGGACAACAGCAGCAAAGGCGAACTTTGATAAAATTAGCAAACTCCAAAACCAAGCCATGAGAGTTATAACAGGAGGCATGAAGTCAACGCCAATTGTAGAACTTGAAAAGATTACAAAACTGCAATCCATGACCGACAGAAGGGACTGCAGAGCCCAGCAGCAAGCAGAGAAACTCAGAAGACTGACTGACCATCCAATGCACCAGAGACTAAACAATTTGGGAAATGGGAAACTAAAGCGGAGAAACTTTGCAGAAATAGCCAAAGCAAAGATGCACGAAGATCCCATAAACGCACTAACAACACCAAAGCCCATCCCTACTGTACGAAAACCTACCTGGAGGCAGCATAAATTTCCAGAGGTGGTAGAAAATATACCAGGTATTGGAAACAAAAACTGCGAGACTGAAAAAGAAAGAAGAGATACTACCCTGAGCTACATAACGAAAACTACCCAAGCATGGACTGGACCCATGCATGCACCGACGATTCTGTAACAAACACAACACAGAACGGAGGGGCAAGAGCATTCCTGAGCCTACCAAATAGCAGAAAAAATAACACTGTCAGTGGCTACTGGAAAATACACAAGCAATTTCATAGCGAAGGCAGAGGCACTGAGGGCGGCAGTGGAAGAAATGGTGACAGGTAAAAGAAATGAAAGCCACATAGTCCTGCTTACAGATGCCCTGGCCGTAGTCACAGCACTAAAAAGCCAGAAAAATACTGAACTTAATGATTTAAGAGCAGTACTCTATCAACTATGCCAGCAGTCCGCACCAAAACGGGTAGTGTTACAGTGAGTTCCATCCCACTGTAACATCCAAGGCAACGAGGAGGCAGACAGACTGGCAAAAGAAGGTGCAAGACTACCACAAACAGATTCTAGTATGACGTACGAAGAGTCAAAACGGCTTATTAGAGCTAGATACATGACCAAATGGGAAACAGAACATACTGGTTACACCAAAAACGATGCATATTACCAGTTGAACAGAAGAGAGCAGGTCGTTGTCTTCAGACTTCGCACTGGCCACAATAGACTCAGGTACCACCTATTCAACAAATTGAAGATAGGTGACACTGACGAATGCCCGTGTGGTACCGGGAAAATGACCGCTGAACATTTGCTGCAAAACTGCCCGACATACGAGGATCAGAGAGAGCAGATGTGGCCATCACCAGTGGCAACACTGATTGCGTACGAAGAAGAAGAAGTAGTATGAAAAAACGTCTCATTGTTTGTATGGAAAAACGTCTCATTGTTTGTGTGGAAGAACGACTCAGTTTGTATGGAAAAACGTCTCTTTCTTCTCATTTTCTTCTCTTCTTGTTCTTCTCTGTCACTTTTCTCTTTCTTCTCTTTTTCTTCTCTTTCTTATTGCTACTCTCTCTCTTAACATTCTTTTCTTTTTTGCCCTTTCTTCTTTCTTCTCCCTTTCCTCTCTTTTTTCTCTCCTTTCTTCTCTCTTCCCCTTTTCTTTTCTCTACCATCTTCTCACATTCTCCTTCACTCTTTTCTTCTCTATTTTTTATTTCCATTCTTCTCCCTCTCTATTTTTACTCATTTATTCTCTTTTATCCTTCTTTTTCTCTACATTTCTTCTACTTCTTTCTTTTGTCTCTGCTTTCTTCTCTTTTTTCTTTCCTTTCTTCTCCTCTTTTTTCTCTATTTTTTCTCTTCTTCTCTCTCACTTGTCCTCTCTTCTCCTTTTCTCTACTTTCTTCTCACATTCACCTTCTCTCTTTTTTCTTCCGTTTCTTTTCTCTTCTCTTTTCTCTCTTCTCTTTATTTTTGCTCCTTTCTTCTCTCTTTTTCTCTCTTCTCCCTTTGTTCTATCTTCTCCTTCTCTTTTTCTCTCTTTTCTTCTCTCTTTTTTCTTCCTTTCGTGCAACTGTCCACATAAGATTTGTGTGACAATTAACATACCTGGAATGTCGTCCACAGGTTCCATCTACCACGAAACATGCAACTGTCCACAGCAAACGACCGAAGAATGGGCAGCCTCTGTAGGTTGTCCAGCAACCTATCCGCAAATCCTCCACGATTTTCAACCCTTCAGCAACATTGACATGGTTCAGGTGGCAACGGAAGCCGTTGAGAGATTTAAAGACAGAGGTCAACACAGCATTTGCCATTTCAAGGTCATCAAAAATAAGGTATCATATTCAACGCTGGTTTTAGGATTAAAGTGTATCGTGCCAGGGGAACTGAGACACTAGCCTGGTCAGGCACAACATACTGACCAGGACGTCGAGTCAGGGTCAGGCTCAACATACTGACCAGGAGGTCGCATAAGGGTCAGGCACAATATACTGATCAGGACGTCGAGTCAGGGTCAGGCTCAACATACTGACCAGGAGGTCGCATAAGGGTCAGGCACAATATACTGACCAGGAGGTCACGTAAGGGTCAGGCATAATATACTGACCAGGAGGTCACGTAAGGGTAAGGCACAATATACTGACCAGGAGGTCGCATAAGGGTCAGGCACAATATACTGATCAGGACGTCGAGTCAGGGTCAGGCTCAACATACTGACCAGGAGGTCGCATAAGGGTCAGGCACAATATACTGACCAGGAGGTCACGTAAGGGTCAGGCATAATATACTGACCAGGAGGTTGCATAAGGGTCAGGCACAATATACTGACCAGGAGGTCACGTAAGGGTCAGGCACAATATACTGACCAGGAGGTCATGTAAGGGTCGGGCATAATATACTGACCAGGAGGTCACGTAAGGGTCAGGCACAATATACTGACCAGGAGGTCACGTAAGGGTCAGGCATAATATACTGACCAGGAGGTTGCATAAGGGTCAGGCACAATATACTGACCAGGAGGTCACGTAAGGGTCAGGCATAATATACTGACCAGGAGGTCGTATAAGGGTCAGGCACAACATACTGACCAGGATGTCGCGTCAGGGTCAGGCACAGTATACTAACCAGGATGTCGGGTCAGGGTCAAGCACAACATACTGACAGGACGTCAGGTCATTGTCAGGAACAACATACTGACCAAGACCACTATCTCTCGTCCATATAGAGTACCCTCTAAATGGGCTGTTTACAAGGCAGTCTGACTGATGAGTTATGGATCGATGTAATCCCTGTAGTAGTAAGCATCACGCAGATGAAGCCAAGCATAGCACAACCGCCTGCCTGGAGGACTGCGGTTCACCTTCATCAACACGCTTGGGATGTGAGGAAATCTACCACAACCCGCCACTTAACGACATTTTCAGGGGCAAAAAAAAATTAAACTTACTCATTGTAGGCATTCAACAACAATAACAACAACAACAATAACAACAGCAACAACAATAACAACAGCAACAATAACAACACCAACAACAGCAACAACAACAGCAACAATAACAACAACAATAACAACAATAACAACAACAATAACAACAACAACAACAATATCAACAACAACAATAACAACAACAACAATAACAACAACAACAAATATAACAACAACAATAACAACAACAGCAACAACAACAATAACAACAACAATAACAATAATAACAACAATAACAATAACAACAATAACAACAACAACAACAACAGCAACAATAATAATAACAACACCAATAACAACAACAATAACAACAACAACAATAACAACAACAATAACAACAACAACAATAACAACAATAACAATAACAACAACAATAACAATAACAACAACAACAATAACAACAACAATAACAACAACAACAAATATAACAACAACAATAACACCAATTACAACAATAACAACAACAACAACAACAACATATGGCATGCCAACTGATGTAAGCAATCATGTTATCTTAAAGCTGCTGAACAAGCCTGCTCTTGGCAGCCAAATGCCATTCTTAGATGCCTTCTTCAGTTGTTTCACTGCTCCCTACAGTGTGTTGGCAATAGTCGGCAGTGCATGTAAGAATATTTTCTTCATATGGCAGCAAGCTCCTCGCATTTATTGAGTTGGTGTCGGAACTGTTTCAATAGGATGAGAGCTGGGTTTTTTTGTTTTTTCCAATCGTCTTATTTCTCTATTACCCCAAGCGGTATGCGCTGCACAATATTTTTATTTTGCGCCTGTTGGCCCAGTGCATCCGCATTCGGCATGCATTATATGTAAGGGTCTGCTTCCACCTGTATTTTTTAAGGGTTTGCTTCCCCGGGATAATGGCCGGTGCTGTGTTTGGGATCGAACCCAGCACCTTCAACTTGTGAGCCATGTCACTTAACCACTAACCTACGTTGTCCCTGGTGCTGGGGATTGATGCGGTTCAGGTGGCTACTGACTCTGGTGTGTCTTGTTCGGAACTAAAAGACGAGACTTTGATCTCTTCTATGAAGTTTGTTTATGTCTTCATTACTTTTTGGCTGTGGCTTGATTGATTGATTTGATAGAGACTGGAATATATGTATCTAGATGTAGATAAGTAGGTAGATAGGTAGGTAGCTAGGTACATAGGTAGGTAGGTAGGTACATAGGTAGGTAGGTAGGTAGGTACATAGGTAGGTAGGTACATAGGTAGGTAGGTAGGTACATAGGTAGGTAGGTATGTACATAGGCAGGTAGGTACATATGTAGGTAGGTACATAGGTAGGTAGGTAGGTAGATAGGTAGTTAGGTAGGTACATAGGTAGGTAGGTAGGTAGGTAGGTAGGTAGGTAGTCTGCTTAGACGACATGTGCCAATCGAACCAACCATTCAGGAACATGACTAATGGCTGCGTACAATGAGGATGATTTGACCTAGCCAATTGGTAATTGGACGACTGCTGAGGTGGGACTATGATGGAGAGGGTCGTTTCCTATTCTTGATGTTAATGGCCTGCATTTAAAGCTGGTGGGTGGAAGCGTCTTCGGCAAGGCAGGTCATATGTCCAAATTAGGTCAAATGGCGACGGTTTAGCATGGTGAATTTGTTTTCAAGACATGGTCATTGGCGGACTTCATGGTTTGAGATCCGGTCAGGCCAGTGGATTGCAAGATCTGGATGCCCACGTGGAAAGCTTCAATGCACTTCTGATCGCCCTGTAGAAAAGTTCATGGTTCTGAACCGTACAGCAGGATGGGGACGACACAGGTTATGTGTATCAGTAGCTTGGTTTTCAGTGAAATGGGCTGGTTTTAGACTATGCAGGGTATTCATAGAAGTGGCAGCGAGACCGACTCTTCAGTGATATCCAGGTATCTTCATGCATCAGGGGAGGAAGACTAGCATCTGGTCATGCACAACATACTGATCAGACATGTTAGTCAGGGTCAGACAAAATATACTGGCCAAGACCCTCACCTCGGCTTCCTCGTATCCCTCCCTGGAAACGGGCTGTTTTCATAGCAGCCTGGCTAGTTGAGTGAGGGAGCCACATAATCCCCGTAGTAGTGAGCGACATGCAGATGAAACCAAGCATAGCTCAACCGCCTGGAGGACCCCGGTCCACCTTCATCAGCACGCTCGGGATGTGGGGAAAGCTACTGCAACCCGCCACTTAACGTCCTTTTCAGGGCACACAAAAGAGTCAACTTACTCATAGTGGGCATTCGCAAACAACAACTTCGTGCATCCGAGTTTTGTTTGCTAGGTAAATGAAATTCACATTGGAGTTGGCATGGTTGCCACCGACATTAATTGTCATTGCTGTTGGGCCGCAGCCAAGGAATGTGTTGCATGCTGTAGATACCAAACCCAGTATTTGTGCAGTGAGATGCAAGCTTTCTAACCACTCAGCCATACCTTGGCACGACTGATTGATTTGGGGATTAAATGAGGAGTGGCGAGGTATGAACACCAAATGGGAACCCAAAGGCGTCTGGTTAATCAGCACCGAATCGGAACTGTCAGTCATCATCATGTGCTGGCGGAGATACTGAGGATGGCTTGGCTTGGCTTCATTCATTCTCAATCTCCCGCTACCAAACCCTATATGGGCTTAAGAAGCAGAATGTAGTCCAGAGAACAGAATGCGCTGTGTCGTAGTTTACAGCTTGACTGCAATATTTGCACCTTTTGGTCCAACACATCCGACTTCAGCAAGCATTTTTTGAGTACCGGGTTAGTATTCCCTCTTCGATCCCTTCTCCTTAGCCAGTCTGCCCTGCTGCAGCCTGTTATCCAGGATCACCGTGTGGAGGTGTAGAAGGGTCTTGACAGCTCTGGTTCGCTGGCCCTGACGCTAGCAGTCAGCTATGGGTCGCTGACCACTGCAGCTCATGCGCTGCTCAGCGTCTTGATCCTGTTACCGAGGATGAGATCTGAGTACTTATTGACTTGTTTTGTGTGCAATGAAGATCATTCAACAACTATCTTGTGTACCAAAGAAAGTATTAAAAAAACTGCACAACTTGTTTGTAACCTGCACCTGTTTGTCTTCTTCATTTGTTCTCAACCTTTCGCTACCAAGGCCAGAAACGGGCTTTGCATGTAGCAGGATGTTGTCCAGAGAACGGAATGCGTTCTGTCGTAGTTAACTCTCTTGTGCCAATTGTGTGGCCATATTTATTTATTTTCCGTAACGCTTCTTCAACACTATCAGTTCTTTTTTTCTCTTAGTCTTCCACTTACTGTGAAGCCCGACTGTCTGGTGTTATAGACTTGTGTCATGCAAATGCTTCTTCTTCGTTCATTCTCAAACTCCCGCTACCAAGCCCTGAAGAGGGTTTTGCAAGTAGCAGGATGTTGTCCAGTGAATAGAATGCGTTGTGTTGTAGCTTACAGCTTGACTGCAGTATTTGCACCTTTCGGTCCGACACATCCAACTTCAGTAGGCATTTTTGAGTACCGCGTTAGCATTCCCTCTTCGACCCCTTTTCCTTAGCTAGTCTGCTCTGTTGGCAGCCTGCTATATCCAGGATCACCACGTGGAGGTGTAGAGGGGTCTTGGCAGCTCTTGTTTGTAGGCCCTGATGCTAACAGTCAGCTATGGGCCGCTGACCGCTGCAGCTCATGCACTGCTCAGCATCTTGATTCCGTGACCTTAACAACCTGGCATTTCTATTTTGTCTGTGACTACATAATGGGAGCCAAGGTAGTGCAGTAGTTAGTACACTGGCTTCCCAGCCAAGTGATCAGGGATTGTTCCCCAGTTGTTGTGGGTCGACCCAGCCTAAATAAATGGGTACCAGATTCATCTGCGAATGTAAAGACGGCCCGCGCAATGTTGACCACATCACCCCTAGTGTGCCGTTGGTCAAGAAAAAAATAGACCTAACACCATATTCCGAGTATGCCACATTTGCATGTTAATTGTATCTTTATGTTTTTTTTTACACAATGCAGCTAATTACGCTCATTCCTTTTAGGTGTTCCGAAAGTGTTATGGAGAGCACGTGGGCTTTAAAATGTTTGGTGATGCAATTCTCCTGTCTTTAACCCGCAAGGTAAGATTATAAGCTTTTCTCAAATTATTTACTTAAGAAATTTGAATCGGTTTAGTTATGCTCTGTATGTAATATTAATAAATTTGTCCATCGTTACAGATCAGGACGTCCATCATCATTGATAACAACCATCATCATCCCATGTCATACTGTATTCTTGAGTATGTGGGTGCGCGGAAGGTTCTGGGACACGACTGGCAAAAATCCGCAGCTGTAACTGGTATTACCACTACTCTAGACTTCTTGATTGCGCGTCTATCCTGGGCTGTCTTAACACAGAGACCCTTGCTCGTTGCAACAGCATAAGTGACAGCACCTTTCCAGGTTGAGCGCTCTTGAGCCAGGTTTTCCCAGGTTTTCATGTCTATTCAACAGCCCTTAAGGGATAAAAATGTGAGGTGTCGGCCAGAATAGCACAGACAATAGCGTGCTTGCACAGCTTAACAAAATCTGGCAAGATAAAAGATTAACCATTTGCACGCTGATCAGGTTAATAGGTACACTGGTCCTGTCAATATTTCTCTATGCATGTGAGGCATGGACAATTACAGCTTGTCTGCAGCGGAGGATACAGGCCTTGGAGATGAGCTGTTTCCGAAGACTTCTAAATATCACGTGCAAAGATCGAGTTACAAATGAGGAAATATGAGGTAGAATTACAACAGCAATAGGGCCTTTTGAAAACCTCTTGGCAACGGTCAAAAGACAAACTCACTTGATACAGCCACATATCGAGATCAAACAGTCTTGCAAATATGATCCTGCATGGAAAGGTGCAAGGCAGACGACAAAGAGGTCGTCCCAAAAAGAGATGGGAGGACAACATAAAAGAATGGACCAATCTCCGACCAGAGGAAGCACAGGCAGCGGCCGCTGACATAGAGGATGGTGTGGGGTTGTGGGGGATGTCTTCATGTGTGCACTAACGACCTCACCGGTTACAGAAAGACCTGACCTGACCTGAAGTTACTCTTTCAGACTGATCTAGAAACACTTTTTTGAATGTCCCTGTGATCGTTCTCATTCACTCAGTTCACTATACAGGAGTCTCTGATGGGGACTGAGATAGAACTATGAGAATTGATCCGAAAACTGGATGTAACAGTACAGGGTTATGGCATGGAGATAAATGCAAAAAATACAAAGTTGATAACCGACACCACTGAAAGAATCAACGCTGTGATCAAAGCAAATGGATAGGATCTTGAAACAGTGAACCTTTTCAAATATCTGGCTTAACAATCAGTGATGAGGGATCAAAACCAGAGGTCCTGGCCAGAATAGCACAAACAACAGAGCGCTTGCACGATTGAAAATATATGGAAAGATAAACGACTCTCCCTCGCCATAAAGGTCAGACTAATGCGCTCACTAGTTCTTTCGATATTCCTCTACGCCTGCGAAACATGGGCTATTACAGCAGACCTCCATAGAAGAATCCAGGCCATGGAGATGAGCTGTTTTAGAAGGCTCTTAAATATCACCTTCAAAGACCGTATCATAAATGATGAAGTACGACGTAGAATCAAGAATGCAAATGGACTGTATGACGACCTCCTCACAACGATCAAAAGACGAAAGATGACTTGGTATGGGCGCACCTCGAGGTCCAACTGTCTTGAAAATACCACACTACAGGACATAGTACAAGGCGAGCGAAGGTGAGGACGTCCACGTAAACGATGGGAAGACAGCATCCATAAATGGACTAACCTACGACCTGAGGAGGCACAAAAAAGCAATCGCAGACAGAGAGGGATGGCATAGGATTGTGGAGGTGTAAGCAGGGGTGCCTCAATGATCTGAAGAGGTCACCGGATGAACTGAAACTGATTTTTAGTCCTGGGTTTGCCTTCCCACTTCGATCCCTCTTCTCTCAGACTACACTGGTGCAGCCTGTTTCCAGGGACACTTCTTGGAGGTGGAATAGGGTCTTGGTCAGTGTTGGTTTGCTGAGCCTGATGCAAACAGCCGGCTATGAGTCGCTGGCTGCTGTCAGCTCATTCACTGTGCTGCATCTTTGGGCCCAGTTGCGAACAGGAATAATAACAATTCTAACTACCACTGTGTAGTCATCTTGACAGACGCAAGCTCTCAAGGGAGGTAAGCACCAACACCTGAGCAATGAAATAACCCATTGAACCTATGACACCAATGTATTGGTGTGTGTGTGGGGATTCCGTGGAGAAGTGGGGATTCCGTGGCGAAGTGGTTAAGCCATCGGCCTCGTGATCGGGTGGTGTTGGTTCGACTCCTGACTCCGCCGTCTTTTTCACAGGTGCTTAATGCGGAGTCCCCTGCATCTTGTAGTCGCTCCCTAGTTGTCTTGTCCTTGACTGGCGAATGGGGTCGGGCAGCTCGAAACGAGAGAGTGAGGATAAAAAGTAGCGCAGTTAATCCTTGCTAAAAATAGCGCTAGCAAAATTAATAATGCCATCATCATCTAGGATGGACGGCTGCCTTTGCCTTTTGTGTGTAAATATCCTATTCCCTGAGCCACATGTTTTCCTGTATGACCATTATTTTAAGGTGTATATTTGGTTGCACCATATTGGGGGGGGGGGGGGGGCGGGGGGAGAGGAACATTGGAGATTAGCAGGTCAGTCAATTTTAGATAATTTTAGATAATAATAATAATAATGTTTGCCTAAGCATCTAGGGCCCGTTGCGTCGATCGTCCTCTACCATGTTCAACTGCTGAGGCTTGTAGCCAATCCTCGCTCAGTGACGAAGGAGAGACTGCTATCTGCTAGAGCCATGTAGAATCTGGTGAGTTAGTACTTCCTGGTCCAGTCGAACCACGTAACTATACACAGACAGACGATGGCGGATTAGAGTGTCTGAGATGGAGGGAAGCAGACACCTCGACATTATGGACGAGGTCGAACCAGCGGATACCGAGGATGCGTCGCTTGTTGCGCATGTGGCCTGGGTTGGCTTCGTTTGTTCTTAATCTCCCGCTACCAAACCCTGACACGGGCCTAAGTAGCAGCATGTAGTCCAGAGAACGGAATGCCTTGTGTCCGTAGTTTATAGCTTGACTGTGATATTTGCACATTTCGGTCCAACACATCCAACTTTAGCAAGCATTTTTTGAGTACCGGGTTAGCATTCCCACTTTGATCCCTTCACCTTAGCCAGTCTGCTCTGTTGCAGCCTGTTATCCAGGATCACCGTGTGGAGGTGTAGAAGGATCTTGGCAGCTCTGGTTCGCTGACCGCTGCAGCTCATGCGCTGCCGGCTGCGCATGTGAAAGGCATCGAGTCTTGATATTTTCTGTTTAAGTAGGGTTCAAGTCTCTGGACCACACAGAAGGACAGGAATCACACACGTCTGATAGATTCATATTTTGGGTCTGCCATTATTCCACTGCGAAGGTCGTTCATAGCAGAGGCAGAAGGCCCGATCCGCCGATCCGCCTTAACATGTCAGGCGCACTGTGTCCATTGGACGAAAATGAACTTCCCAGGTATGGGAATACATTGTTCACTCCACCGTGGGACCAGGGACAACAATGCTGAGAGGACCACTGTCGGAGCCAAGGTTCTGAATTTTGTCTTGGCCCAAGATATCAAACATCAAAGGTGGGCCTATCAATATCTTTGGCTTATTTTAGATAGAATAACTAAATTCGATCAAATAGTTTTGTCATAGTAAATCGCTTTACGCAAATGTCTACATTGTGCGTATTTTCTCTGGAGCACAGGGGAATGGAGACGTCCTTGTCGGGGCAAACAATAGAGTAAACTTACTCATTGTGGGCATTAAACAACAACAACAACAACCCCTTGTGCCGAATGCATATCAAGATCCAAAAAACCACTTCAAGAGCACGTACTTTAGTGCAGGCTTCATTGGGCCTGTGATTCGTAGGAATAAAAATCAGAAAGAAATAAAATCTTGTGCAATTTGCATGGGTCTATTTTTGTTGTTGTTGTGGATCCAGCAGCATCCAGGCTCTTGTCCTTAGGCCCAAGGCCATGTGATGATTCAGGCAAATGTTTGATATCTGTGGACTGTTTTTGTAAATAACTTAACATCTTTATACTGGTCTAGAAGAGTCTGTATACATCCAGTTTCTTTTACTTCCTTTGATCTAAAAATATTTATCCAGTTTATTCTCGAATGCATTAATTGACCCTGCCTCCACCATTTCCTGTGGCACTTTATTCCAATCATTCTCACTACTCTCTGACTAAAAAAATATCTAATCTGGACGATTCTTTAATTAATTTGTACTTAGCTATCCCCTCTTGTTCTTGTTGGCTGATGTACTTTGAAGAACTTGTTATAGTCTAATTTAACTTTTCCCATTATTATCTTATAAACCTGTATTGAGTCACCTCGAATTCTTCTCTTTTATACACAATACGCAGATTTTTCTGAGTCCTTCCCATTAGTATAATTCAGGAATCTCACTATCAGCTTTGTCACTCTTCTTTGTATTCTTTCCAGCATGTTTATATCTCCTCTACGATAAGGACTCTACACCTGTACATAGTACTCCAATCTAGGTTTAACTAATGCTTTATACAGTTTGACTATCACTTCCTTGCACTTATGTTTAATATTTCTTTTTATCATATCTAGCATTGCATATGCCTTTTTCACTGCTACCTGGACTTGTTCACTCACATTACTTGCAAATATTGTTCCGCAGATGTTTCTAAGCGATGTTGAGTTTTTCATAAACCTGGGTGACTGGCCTTTAGAAAATAAAGATCTCAAGGATAAACCTATTCCGATTTTATCTTGGTGTGGATCGGATAAAAGATACGACATAGTTCTACCTACATACGACATCACGGAGGCCACTCTCGAGATGATGGGGAGGTAGGATTTCTCAAGTTGTTTTTGTTTGATTACGTAGTGATTGGAGTGATGAGTGTCTGGATTAGTGTAGTGGTTGAGAACTTGTTGTTCACAGTAAAGGTACGAGTTCAACTCCAGCAACCATCATGCTCTAGATGACACAGTTGTAAATGGGTGCCTGACTTACGGTTAGGGAAGGAAAAGGCAGCGAGAAAGAGAACTGCCTACCCGATCTCACGCAATCTGTGGCTTATAAAACTGAAGTCTCTAACATTCGCTCCCGACCAGTGGTTAAGTTTGCTGAAGGACACACTTTGCCATTACCCTTGAATGATTTGGTGGTTTTATGAATTAGTAGCTGGAGGCTGGAGGAATTGATTGAGGAATTGATGGTTGAAAGAATTGAAGGTTGGAAGAATTGATTTGAAAAACTGGTGGTTAGAAAAATTGATTGGAAATATTGGTGGTTGAAAGAATTTATTTGAAAAATTGGTGGTTGGAAGAATTGATGGTTGGAAGAATTGATTGGAAATATTGGTATTTGGAAAAAATTGATTGGAAAAATTGGTGGTTGGAAGAATTGATGGTTGGAAGAATTGATTGGAAATATTGGTATTTGGAAGAATTGATTGGAAAAATTAGTGGTTGGAAGAATTGATGGTTGGAAGAATTGATTGGAAATATTGGTACTTGGAAGAATTGATTGGAAAAATTGGCGGTTGGAAGAGTTGATTGGAAATATTGGTGGTTGGAAGAATTGATGGTTAAAAGAATTGTGGGGAAGAACTGGACAGATGTCAGTGGAACTCGACGTAAAGAGAAGGTGTTGGTGATAGATTGGTCACACATTGCGGAAACCAGCAGATAGCATTACAAAACAATCACTGTTTTGGAATCCTCAAGGCAAGATCTGTAGGGGCACACCTAAACACTCATAGAGAAGTGAAGTTGACACAAGACTAAACATGGCAGGAAAGACGTAGGGTATCTTGAAGTGATATCATAAGACAGGACAACGTGGAGAGTATCTGTTGAAGATCTGTAGGGGCACACCTAAACACTCATAGAGAAGTGAAGTTGACACAAGACTAAACATGGCAGGAAAGACGTAGGGTATCTTGAAGTGATATCATAAGACAGGACAACGTGGAGAGTATCTGTTGAAGATCTGTAGGGGCACACCTAAACACTCATAGAGAAGTGAAGTTGACACAAGACTAAACATGGCAGGAAAGACGTAGGGTATCTTGAAGTGATATCATAAGACAGGACAACGTGGAGAGTATCTGTTGAAGATCTGTAGGGGCACACCTAAACACTCATAGAGAAGTGAAGTTGACACAAGACTAAACATGGCAGGAAAGACGTAGGGTATCTTGAAGTGATATCATAAGACAGGACAACGTGGAGAGTATCTGTTGAAGATCTGTAGGGGCACACCTAAACACTCATAGAGAAGTGAAGTTGACACAAGACTAAACATGGCAGGAAAGACGTAGGGTATCTTGAAGTGATATCATAAGACAGGACAACGTGGAGAGTATCTGTTGAAGATCTGTAGGGGCACACCTAAACACTCATAGAGAAGTGAAGTTGACACAAGACTAAACATGGCAGGAAAGACGTAGGGTATCTTGAAGTGATATCATAAGACAGGACAACGTGGAGAGTATCTGTTGAAGATCTGTAGGGGCACACCTAAACACTCATAGAGAAGTGAAGTTGACACAAGACTAAACATGGCAGGAAAGACGTAGGGTATCTTGAAGTGATATCATAAGACAGGACAACGTGGAGAGTATCTGTTGAAGATCTGTAGGGGCACACCTAAACACTCATAGAGAAGTGAAGTTGACACAAGACTAAACATGGCAGGAAAGACGTAGGGTATCTTGAAGTGATATCATAAGACAGGACAACGTGGAGAGTATCTGTTGAAGATCTGTAGGGGCACACCTAAACACTCATAGAGAAGTGAAGTTGACACAAGACTAAACATGGCAGGAAAGACGTAGGGTATCTTGAAGTGATATCATAAGACAGGACAACGTGGAGAGTATCTGTTGAAGATCTGTAGGGGCACACCTAAACACTCATAGAGAAGTGAAGTTGACACAAGACTAAACATGGCAGGAAAGACGTAGGGTATCTTGAAGTGATATCATAAGACAGGACAACGTGGAGAGTATCTGTTGAAGATCTGTAGGGGCACACCTAAACACTCATAGAGAAGTGAAGTTGACACAAGACTAAACATGGCAGGAAAGACGTAGGGTATCTTGAAGTGATATCATAAGACAGGACAACGTGGAGAGTATCTGTTGAAGATCTGTAGGGGCACACCTAAACACTCATAGAGAAGTGAAGTTGACACAAGACTAAACATGGCAGGAAAGACGTAGGGTATCTTGAAGTGATATCATAAGACAGGACAACGTGGAGAGTATCTGTTGAAGATCTGTAGGGGCACACCTAAACACTCATAGAGAAGTGAAGTTGACACAAGACTAAACATGGCAGGAAAGACGTAGGGTATCTTGAAGTGATATCATAAGACAGGACAACGTGGAGAGTATCTGTTGAAGATCTGTAGGGGCACACCTAAACACTCATAGAGAAGTGAAGTTGACACAAGACTAAACATGGCAGGAAAGACGTAGGGTATCTTGAAGTGATATCATAAGACAGGACAACGTGGAGAGTATCTGTTGAAGATCTGTAGGGGCACACCTAAACACTCATAGAGAAGTGAAGTTGACACAAGACTAAACATGGCAGGAAAGACGTAGGGTATCTTGAAGTGATATCATAAGACAGGACAACGTGGAGAGTATCTGTTGAAGATCTGTAGGGGCACACCTAAACACTCATAGAGAAGTGAAGTTGACACAAGACTAAACATGGCAGGAAAGACGTAGGGTATCTTGAAGTGATATCATAAGACAGGACAACGTGGAGAGTATCTGTTGAAGATCTGTAGGGGCACACCTAAACACTCATAGAGAAGTGAAGTTGACACAAGACTAAACATGGCAGGAAAGACGTAGGGTATCTTGAAGTGATATCATAAGACAGGACAACGTGGAGAGTATCTGTTGAAGATCTGTAGGGGCACACCTAAACACTCATAGAGAAGTGAAGTTGACACAAGACTAAACATGGCAGGAAAGACGTAGGGTATCTTGAAGTGATATCATAAGACAGGACAACGTGGAGAGTATCTGTTGAAGATCTGTAGGGGCACACCTAAACACTCATAGAGAAGTGAAGTTGACACAAGACTAAACATGGCAGGAAAGACGTAGGGTATCTTGAAGTGATATCATAAGACAGGACAACGTGGAGAGTATCTGTTGAAGATCTGTAGGGGCACACCTAAACACTCATAGAGAAGTGAAGTTGACACAAGACTAAACATGGCAGGAAAGACGTAGGGTATCTTGAAGTGATATCATAAGACAGGACAACGTGGAGAGTATCTGTTGAAGATCTGTAGGGGCACACCTAAACACTCATAGAGAAGTGAAGTTGACACAAGACTAAACATGGCAGGAAAGACGTAGGGTATCTTGAAGTGATATCATAAGACAGGACAACGTGGAGAGTATCTGTTGAAGATCTGTAGGGGCACACCTAAACACTCATAGAGAAGTGAAGTTGACACAAGACTAAACATGGCAGGAAAGACGTAGGGTATCTTGAAGTGATATCATAAGACAGGACAACGTGGAGAGTATCTGTTGAAGATCTGTAGGGGCACACCTAAACACTCATAGAGAAGTGAAGTTGACACAAGACTAAACATGGCAGGAAAGACGTAGGGTATCTTGAAGTGATATCATAAGACAGGACAACGTGGAGAGTATCTGTTGAAGATCTGTAGGGGCACACCTAAACACTCATAGAGAAGTGAAGTTGACACAAGACTAAACATGGCAGGAAAGACGTAGGGTATCTTGAAGTGATATCATAAGACAGGACAACGTGGAGAGTATCTGTTGAAGATCTGTAGGGGCACACCTAAACACTCATAGAGAAGTGAAGTTGACACAAGACTAAACATGGCAGGAAAGACGTAGGGTATCTTGAAGTGATATCATAAGACAGGACAACGTGGAGAGTATCTGTTGAAGATCTGTAGGGGCACACCTAAACACTCATAGAGAAGTGAAGTTGACACAAGACTAAACATGGCAGGAAAGACGTAGGGTATCTTGAAGTGATATCATAAGACAGGACAACGTGGAGAGTATCTGTTGAAGATCTGTAGGGGCACACCTAAACACTCATAGAGAAGTGAAGTTGACACAAGACTAAACATGGCAGGAAAGACGTAGGGTATCTTGAAGTGATATCATAAGACAGGACAACGTGGAGAGTATCTGTTGAAGATCTGTAGGGGCACACCTAAACACTCATAGAGAAGTGAAGTTGACACAAGACTAAACATGGCAGGAAAGACGTAGGGTATCTTGAAGTGATATCATAAGACAGGACAACGTGGAGAGTATCTGTTGAAGATCTGTAGGGGCACACCTAAACACTCATAGAGAAGTGAAGTTGACACAAGACTAAACATGGCAGGAAAGACGTAGGGTATCTTGAAGTGATATCATAAGACAGGACAACGTGGAGAGTATCTGTTGAAGATCTGTAGGGGCACACCTAAACACTCATAGAGAAGTGAAGTTGACACAAGACTAAACATGGCAGGAAAGACGTAGGGTATCTTGAAGTGATATCATAAGACAGGACAACGTGGAGAGTATCTGTTGAAGATCTGTAGGGGCACACCTAAACACTCATAGAGAAGTGAAGTTGACACAAGACTAAACATGGCAGGAAAGACGTAGGGTATCTTGAAGTGATATCATAAGACAGGACAACGTGGAGAGTATCTGTTGAAGATCTGTAGGGGCACACCTAAACACTCATAGAGAAGTGAAGTTGACACAAGACTAAACATGGCAGGAAAGACGTAGGGTATCTTGAAGTGATATCATAAGACAGGACAACGTGGAGAGTATCTGTTGAAGATCTGTAGGGGCACACCTAAACACTCATAGAGAAGTGAAGTTGACACAAGACTAAACATGGCAGGAAAGACGTAGGGTATCTTGAAGTGATATCATAAGACAGGACAACGTGGAGAGTATCTGTTGAAGATCTGTAGGGGCACACCTAAACACTCATAGAGAAGTGAAGTTGACACAAGACTAAACATGGCAGGAAAGACGTAGGGTATCTTGAAGTGATATCATAAGACAGGACAACGTGGAGAGTATCTGTTGAAGATCTGTTCTCTGCATTACTGAAACACATGTCGAGACTGGATGCCTTTCATATGCACATCCTGGGCATCTGATGGCATGACTGCATCCGCAACGTGGAGGTCTCTGCTGAAACAGGCCTCCACCCAATCGCAGAAACACTTGACCGACGTTGAGTTTCTTTGTTCGGTCATGCTGTACGGCTGGACCAGGAAAACCCGGCCCACAAGATACTACACAAGTCCTTCCTCAGCGCTAAAAGTCTTTCCCCGACTGGCTGAAGGCAATGAAGAGGTCGCCCCTGCACAGAATGACTCCAGCAGATAGCAACCTTCATCCCCACTCTGAAAAAGGCCTGGAACCACCCCGTAGCAGTCTGTCATGGATGTAGATGACCGACGCAACCGGCCTCAGATGCCTAAGCAAGAATTATATTTATATATTATCCGCAGGAAGTTGAAGGGTTTTGATTGATTGATTGAAAACTTTATTAAGCTGGCAGTTTATCATTCTTGAGGGCTCTAGATACTACATTGCCCCTGTACGGGATACATCTTGCTGCATTGGTTTATTGTGTTGTTTATTATTTCTGAGTCATTGCTTAGTGTCTATAATTCAGCTGAGTTTTTGTTTGTTTGTTTTTTTTGTTTTTTTTGTTTTTATTTTGCGTTCATCTTATTTCTCTATTCACCAAGGAGGCGGGTGTGCGTCGCACTGTGGTTTTTATTTTTGCGTCTGTCGGCCCAGCGCATCCGACTTCAGCATGTGCTGAGTGGTTAATAAACAAGTACTTTTGTTTCTTGTTTCTGGGTAGAGAACATAGATTTCTGCAACTACATTCTTCACTGCTCTTATAACTTTTGTGAGGGTTCATTTTTCGTACCGCCCCCTAAAATCTGAATCTAAGAAAATGTTTGATCATACACAGAGTCTGTGTATTTTGGATGTTTTAATTATCAGTGTAGCATGTCTTTTGTATAACGTCGCTGTCGTCACATCCAGTCATAAAGAAACTTGATCTCTCGCTAAATCTCCAGGCTGCTACGGAGCCATGCCCAAGAATTCCTTGACATTGTGGTGCCATTGCATTTTTGGTCTCCTCTGCCTCTCTTGTCCAGTACCATCTCTTCCATTACCGTTCACTCAAGACCATTGTGTCTTTTGATGAGACCAAACTATTTCAATTTTCTGTTCATGGGGAAATTCATTATCCAGTTCTCCGCTATGCCCAAATCACGTTGAATATTTACATTCTTCTTTTTTTTCCCTGACCAATGGTATTCTGAGGACCTTTCTATAACATTTAGACTGGAAGGACTTGAGGTTGAATTACTGTCCATGTTTTGCCACAGAAAAAATACAGGTTCTCAGTTTGCACTTTTGTTAGTTTGCTGGTATTCTACCACAGTTTCCTCAGGTCGAGGTTTTAGTCCAGCGTGTCATTATTCTGCTACTGCCCACCTGAAAGCTAGAATCGTCCACTAGTGGGCTGTAGTGCCCAGGTCGAAGAGCAATGCTCTAGGGTATTGCTCTTTGTCATCATTTCTGTATCTGTTTCTAAGAATCGGCTTTACTGCACACCGGACATACCCATAGGTGCTCAATCTCTCCTAGTAGATGGTGCTGAGTCTTGTTGCCGATGGTCTGTGTAGTTCATTAGCTGTACACTCTCCTGTTTCATCCTCTCATACGCCCCACTCTGCTCGAACTTTGTTTGATGTTGAAGATTTGCAGTCTGTGGATTGCTGCTTCATCTATTTCGGTGTCCATATCCAACATACAGTCATTGATTGATTTCATAATCTCACTGTTATACATCAATGGTGTGTCCTTCGTCTTCTTCTGCGTTCTTTCTCAATCTCCCGCTACTAAGCCTTGAACAGAGCCTTGCAAGTAGCAGGATATAGTCCAGAGGACGGAATGCGTTGTGTTGCTAGTTTACAACTTGACTGCGATATTTGCACATTTCGGTCCAACACATCCATCTTCTGCAACGATGATGTGTCCATGATGGTATCACAGCTGACTAAGATCCAATTCCGCCTTCAAGCGGTGACCCCGGAAACAAACTGCACTAGGGTAGTCTGACTAAGTGAACGAGGATCACAGTGGGAAAGCAATCCCGGTACAGTACAGACATACACATGCACTATATTTATCATAAAAATCACCACAAATCAAACCCCAGGAAAACTCAAGTATGTGCCTACCATCTCAGAAACAGAAGCGAAATGAAAGTTACAGATCAAATGGCAAGGACAGGATCTGGAACACAGCACGACCCCAAAATACTTGGGAGTAAAGTTGGACAGCACGTTGTCGTATGCTACATATTGCCAGTAGACAAAAAGAAAATACATGCGAGAAATAGCATCATACGAAAACTGACTGGCACAACATGGGGAGCAAAGCCAGATGTCTTCAGAACATCAGCACTCACTCTGTGCTTCTCTCTAGCTGAGTACGCAGTACCAGTCTGGAAGAACTCTACACATCTCAAACATAAGATACACCAATAAATGAGACAGGCCGTATAGTTACTGAATGCCTAAAACCTACACGAACTTAAAAAAATATACCCCGTAATCGGCAAAGCGCCCCCAGAGATACGAAGAACTGCCACGTCAGAGATAGAAATAGAGAAACAGGTAAATGACCCAAGACACTCTTTGTTCGAACATCAGGTGCAGCGCCCAAGACTAAAGTCAAGACGAAGTTTCTTACAGTCAACCCAGTCCATACAGACTAGTCCTGGAAATCGATGCATCGAAAGTTGGAGACAGCTGACACAGGTCCCCTTGATCGAGTTACGGGAGGAACCTGCGCCTGGATATCTCCTGCCCTAAGCAAGATGGAAGTCACTAAATAGACTTCGAACTGGTGTATCACGATGCAGGAAAAACCTGAAAAGATGGGGATACAGGGATGATGAAATATGCGGATGTGGAGTAACACAAGACTAGGGCCATCTGATGATCTGCCCAAACCTCCCAGAGACTTGTAGCGAGTGACAGGGCAATCCACGTGGCTGAATACTGGAAGAATGAAGTGTGACGTAGTGCCTAGTAAGTAACCAGAGATCAGATAAATTTTACCAGAAGATCCACGTGATAAAATCTAGGTCTCCACCGTGATGCGAACACGCGACCTCCGGCACCCGAGGCGGTCACCTTACCTCGAGACCACTGATTCCCCTGTTAGCAGTGTTGGGGAAAGGGGGGTTTAATAAGTAAACTCACCCCCCCCCCCTCCCAGTCCTGGGATCAAATGCCTTATTCACTACGTTTCATCACTCCTAGCTCGCTCACTTACAGGGGGCCTGTGCTTTAGAGGAATTACGTGCACATGCAGCAGTAGTTTAAATAGCAACGGTATTACTATTACACGACGGACTTTGTTAGCAGCCAGCCTCACGCACAACTCTCTGTATTCGTCTTTTACTGCATGCTTGTTGGTTACAGTGGTTCGTTCCTCCCCCCCCCCCCCCCCCCCACCAACACCCGCCGCCCTCTAATAGGAACCCTCTTAGTGATAGTTTCCCTATATACAATAATAAAGTAGTGCTTTCCGGTGAGAAAATGGCCGCCTGTTGTGCTGTATTCAAAGCTGAACAAACATGTTTACAACGCAGGCACAACACGATGAACGCTGCGCTCCAAGCTAGGGGACATAGGCAGGGGATTTTAGATCTATTAGTCACAGCTGTTATCGATCCAAGTGTGCGCCTGTTGTGAAAATACGTTGTATAGCGAGAGGATGGTATGGTAATTTTGGTATAGATAATATTAATACTAATAGTAATAGAACAGTGCTGTCCAATGACTTGTCAACCTTGTTATACTTTCCGCCCACTGTTTTATCTTTCGTGAGGGTAAATTGTCATTAGGTCCCACACAAATATAAATTGAAGAAAACTCCGCAATCGTCCACCGATTCTGTATTTTGGATGTTCGTAAATACATCATCATCATGTAGCATGTCTCTTGCAGAACGTCGCTTACATCACAGCCTATCTGAAAGAAACTAATCTCATGCCAAATCTCCAGCCTGATCCAGAGTCATGCCCAAGCATTCCTTGACATCTTGGTGCCATCACCTTCTTTATCTACCTCTGCCTCTCTTGCTCGGCACCAGACCTCCCATTACCGTTCTCTCAAGACCGTTGTGTCTTTTGATGTGGCCAAAGTATTTCGATTTTATGTTCATGGTGGAATTTATGAACCGGTCCTCCTCTATACCCGACCCTTGTTGAATAGTTGCATTCATCTCTTTGTTGATTCATAGAATTCTGAGAACCTTTCTGTAACATATCGACTCAAATGACTCGATTCTCTTCCGTGAGGCATTCTGCCTTAGTTTCCTCAGGTTGTGTAGCCTCTGCATTGTTATAATAATAATAATGTTTTTCAAATACAGAATGTAATTATTGTGTTACCGCCCACCTGAAAGCTAAAATCTCCGTCATGGTGGTACTACACCTATAATCGTCGCACCGGGCGTCCACCAATGAGATGGAGAGATGACCTTCGACAGGACCTTGGTCCGGCATGGCACTTAATGGCAAATGCCAGAGATGCATTTAGACGACATTTGACTTCCTGACAGAGGGCACATAATGTGCCTGAATGAACACTAGGATTACAGTATGGCTTGGCTTGGCTTGGTTTGGCTTGGTTTGGTTTGGTTTGGTTTGGCTTGGCTTGGCTTGGCTTGGTTTGGTTTGGTTTGGCTTGTCTTGGCTTGGCTTGGTTTGGCTTGGATTGGCTTGGCTTGGCTTGGCTTCGTTCGTTCTCAATCTCCCTCTACCAAACCCTGAAAGGGCTTAAGTAGCAGAATGTAGTCCAGAGAACGGAATGCGTTGTCATAGTTTACAGCTTGATTGTGATATTTGCACCTTTCTGTCCAACACATCCGACTTCAGCAAGCATTTTTTGATTACCGGGTTAGCATTCCCTCTTCGATCCCTTCTCCTTAGCCAGTCTGCCCCTGCTGCAACCTGTTATCAAGGATCACCACATGGAGGCGTAGAAGGGTCTTGGCAGCTCTGTTCCGCTGGCCCAGACGCTAGCAGTCAGCTATGGGTCGCTGACCACTGCAGCTCGTGCGCTGCCGGATTCCAGTATAATCAAAACAAGTTACACCATCAACACAAAACCATCTGATCATGTCACAATCATCACTTGCAACGGACACCTAACTTTTTAAAATTAAAATTTTCTTTACAGAGTGAGCCTGGACATTTTTTCCATGCAAGCAAATACAGGTCCTAAATGGGAAAACAAGACGGAGATTGCATTCTGGCGCGGTCGTGATAGCCGGAAGGAAAGACTGCAACTAGTTGAGATGTCGCACTCACACCCAGACCTCATAGACGCTAGGCTAACAAACATGTTCTTCTTCCCAAAGAACGACACAAAATATGGAGAACTGTCGCAGTATGTGTCGTTCTTTGACTTCTTTAAGGTAATATTTTGTGATTCTTTTGCTTCTTCTTCTTCTTGTTCTTCTTCCTTTTTCTTCTTCTTTTTCTTCTTCTTCTTCTATTTTTGTCTCCCCTCTTTTATTTTTTGTCTTTTTTCTTCATTTTTTTGTCTTTTTTGTCTTCTTCTTCTTCTTTTTATTCTTCTTCTTCTTCTTCTTCTTCTTCTATTTTTGTCTTCCCTCTTCTTTTTTGTCTTTTGTTTCTTCTTCTTCTTCTTCTTCTTCTTCTTCTTCTTCTTCTTCTTCTTCATCTTCTTGTTCTTCTTCTTCATCTTCTTGTTCTTCTTCCTTCTTCTTCTTTTTCATCTTCTTGGTTCTTTTTTTCCCTCGTCCTCCTTTCTTCAATTTCTTCCTCCGTCTTCTTCTTTTTCCGCTTCTCCATCAGCATTCATCGTGAAACGGACCCTTTGACGTAGTTTACAAAAAGGCTGTGATATCTGCCTCTTTCATCCCGGCACATCCAGTTTCAACCAGACATTTTTTGGGACCAGGTTTGCCTGTCCTCTGTGATTGATATTCTCTTAGCCAGACTACACAAGTGCAGTCTGATTCCAGGTCCGCCAGTTGGAGATGGAATAAAGCTCTGGTTCACTGACCCTGATGCAAGCAGCCGGCTATGAGTCGCTGACTGCTGTCAGCTCATTCACTGTGCTGCATGCTCGAGCCCTTACAATGCTCGTAAAGTGCATGTCTAGTTTAGCATTTAAAATGAAGGTCTTTTGGTTGTAACGTAGGTTTTGTTCATGAGTTTGTTCCAGCATGCGGTCTGGAACAATACTTATCAATGTTGTTTCTATACTCTTTATTTTAGTACCCAGTGCTGCCGCAGCCATGCCTTATTTAATAGACTAGTTTAGATTCCGTGGTGAAGTGGTTAGGCCATTGGCCTCGTTGTGATCAGTTGGTGTGGGTTCGACTTCGGACTCTGCTGTCTTTTTCACGGGTGCTTGATGCGGGTGTCTCCTACATCTTGTAGTCGCTCCCTAATCGTCTTGTCCTTGACTTGCCACTGGGGTCGGGCAGTTCGAGACGAGAGAGTGAGGATAAAAAGTAGCGCAGTTAATCCTTACTAAAAATAGCGCTAGCAAAATTAATTATGCCATCATCATCTACGATGGATGGCGGCCTTTGCCTTTTCTAGCTTCCACTTTATCCGCATGTCGAATGCTCTTCACTAAAGTGGTACTCCTGAAAAAAAGAAACAGAACTACTGCAACATACCAAGTGTGCCATGAAAGGCCACTAAAGAGGGTTATGCATGGGTCTAGCCTCCTCAAAATATAAAATGATTTTTTTCACAAAGAGCCCCACCCTTCCAGGTGTACGAGTCAGTGCTTTGGGACAATATCTTCTGTACCGGGTCAGCTACACTATGCTTTGTGTGGAGCAAACATGAGATGAAAACAATTTGGTTAGGTTACATGAGGTTATGATACATTATGGTATGTTACATTACGTGGGAGACTCAAGGTAAAGTGTCCACCTCAGGTTCCAGAGGTCTCGTGTTCGAATCACGTTGGAGACCAGGATTTTTTTCACTTGGAACTTCTGGTAAAAATTCCCCTGATCTCTGGGTAGTGAGATCGGACTCCCGTGTTCAGTGTCGAGCACGTTAAATATTCCACGGCAGTTGGAAATCTAAAAGAGTAGGCTTAACGGCAGCTGCCCGGACTAAATTCAAGTTAAAAATCTACCCAAGTTATTTGTACCTCTGCCCAGGTGGTTTGTTAAGAGCAGCTATAGATGGCGCCTAACAGGCTGCGGATCTACTTAGCTCTAGTTTTTGAGTCTATTAAGATGGACTCGCACATCAGTCAAAACCACCCTCCAAGAAACTGGTTGTAAACAGACTCTGTAGAGTCTTCTAAACCAGTATAAAGATGTTAAGTTAAGTTATAACAAGCACCTGACCAGAATCCAACATACTCTAGAGTGCCAGCTGTGTACACACCCATATGAAACCACTATCATCATCTCTTTGAATTCTCGAGGCTCAACAATGTTAGGAACATGCTTCCTCCTCCGAGGCCAGATTTTGTAAGGCACTAAACAACAACTAACAAACATATGCGGATACCATTATATGAGATTGGGCTGAAGGGCGAGAGCATGAAGGCTGCTGGATCCGTAACAACAACAAGGTCAACTACGAGGTGTGTTCAAATAAAAGCCGCTCGTGCTGCGCCCCGTGGACATACACCCGAGGAGCATGATGACATCACATTTGACTTAATAAGCACATACTGATGTACAATTGGGCACATGTCCATTATCCTCACATTCATAGATTCTGCCGCAGACCGTTGAGAAAATGGTGGGAGTGATACGGAATCTGTCCAGGGCTGATCAGCGAGTGGTGATACAGTTTCTTAAGAACTGAAGGCTGTCGACCACTAGACATTCATTGCGGAATGCAAGAAGTATATGGTGACAAAAGTGTTTTGAAGACAACAGTGAAAGACTGGGCACGAATGTTTCGGGAAGGACGCGAGTTAATGAAAGATGACCAGGTTTGGCGCATATTGTTTCATCTGAAGAAGCCGTCGCCAAAATTGATGCAGCAATACGAGCAGACCGTCGTTGGAGTTACGTTGGCTAGCAGAAGATCTTGCTGTGTCGCCGGGGACAGTTCAAATGGTGGTTAGGAAGAAACTGAAGTATCGGAAGGAAGAACACACGTGATAGAGTTTGAACCACCTGCTGCGTTATTTCTCTTGGACGGCATCCGAACTATTCCCAAACAGTGGGATGCGTGTTTGAATGCCTATGGCGACTTTTTCTAACATGTGATCTCCGGTGCATGCCTGCTTCATAACGATTGCTTTGTTGAATTCTGCCACACCTACTTATAATAAATCTGCTGCGACAAGTTTCATTTAAACACACCTCGTATAATCCTATTTTAGAGGGAAAAAAATGAATATGATGTTGTTGTTGAATGTCCACAATTGGTAGGATTACTCTTTTCTGCTATCTGAATAGGACGTTAAGTGGCGAGTTGTTGTAGCTTTCCTCACATCCTGAGTGTGCTGATGAAGGTGGACCGGGGTGCGGTTGGGCTATACTTGGCGTCATCTGCGTGTCACTCACTACTACAGGGATCATGTCGATCCCTCACCTCGTTAGTCAGGCTGCCATGAAAACAGCCTGTACTAGGAAGCCGAGATGAGGGTCTTGGCCAGTATATTTTGCCGGACCCTGACTGACATGTCTGATCAGTATGTTGTGCCTGACCAGGCATTAGTATTTTTCTCCATTTAATGATGTAAGCATATACATTTTTTACTCTCCAGTACAAATATCAGCTGAACATTGACGGTACAGTGGCTGCGTATCGGTTTCCTTACCTCCTAGCAGGAGATGCAGCCGTGTTCAAGCAGGACTCTGGCTATTACGAGCATTTCTACTCGCAGCTTGAGCCCTATGTTCACTACATACCCATCAGACCTGACCTCAGCGACTTGCTGGAGAAGATACGGTGGGCCAGGGAGCATGACGAAGAGGTGACAACTGTTTATACTGTTACTTTGCGGAGTGGTACCCGGGTTGGAAAGAATATGTCCACTGTAACCTTCCAAGCATGTTGAAAATGACAGTTTAAGAAGATTGTGCATAGAGATTGCAACCTCTTTCGTCTTCCTTCTTCTTTTGTCGTCTCACTTTTTACCGGGTTGTAGCCCAGTGTTGTGGACAGTATTTGTCTTTCACATCTTTCATGGCCCGAGTAACATTGTTCCCCATTTTATGACAGGTCTCGTTTACGCTGTCCATCCATCTTTTCTTTGGTCTACCTCTTGTCCATCTTCCTGATGTTCTTCTATAGAAAGTTGCATGAACAATGTAATCTGGTTGCATTCTCACAATGTGGCCAAACCAATTCATTCTCTGTTTGCTCGATGTACTGTAGGCAGGGAATTGTTCCAACCTTCTCTCGGACACTCATATTTGTGATTCTGTCTCTTCTGCTGCTATTAGTGACCTTTCGCACGCACCGCATTTTGTAAGTTTCGTTCCAGGGCCTTATTAAATGCCCATGTTTGGCACTGGTAGCATGCGGTTGGGATGAAGATACTATTTATCATCTGCTTTCTTGCTTGGAGGGAAATCTTGAGGTGTCTTAGTAGTGGAGATAGCTGGTAAGAAACAGCATTTGCCCTTCGCACTTTATCTCTCGGTCGAGTCTGCCATCCTCAGTAAAAACAGTTCTCAAATACCAAAATTCTTGTACCTGCTTTATTTTTGTTTCATTCACATGAATATCAAGTGCTGTGTGCTTTCTACCTACATTCATTGTCTCTTTTTTTCATGTGCTGATATTCGTTTTGCAGATGAAATTGACGGGTTGGCGGGTTCAGAAGCAGAACTCCAGGAATGGGTCAGAAGGCTCGATGAAACAGCTCTTGACTATGGTATGGAGATAAACGCTGGAAAGACAAAATTAATGACCAACAACGCTACGGGCTTCAACAACAAGATAAAAGCTAACGGTCAGGAACTCGAAGTAGTTGACCGTTCTAAATATCTTGGGTCGATTGTCAGTTATGAAGGATCAAAATGTGAGGTGTTGGCCAGAATAGCACAGACAATAGCGGCGCTTGCACGGCTTAACAAAATCTGGCAAGATAAACGGTTAGCACTAAGCACGAAAATCAGATTAATGCGTACACTGGTCCTGTCAATATTCCTCTATGCTTGTGAGACATGGACAGTTACAGCTGACCTTCAACGAAGGATACAGGCCTTGGAGATGAGATGTTTCCGAAAACTTTTAAAGATCGAGCTACAAACGAGGAAATACGAGATAGAATTACAACAGCAATAGGGCCTTTCGAAGATCTCTTGGCAACTGTCAAAAGAAGGAAACACATATCGAGATCAAGTGGTCTTGCAAACACAATTCTCCACGGGAAGGTGCATGGCAGACGACGGAGAGGCCGGCCCAAAAAGAGATGGGAGGACAACATAAAAGAATGGACCAGTCTCCGACCAGAAGAATCACGAGCAGCGGCATATGACAGAGAGGGATGGCATGGAGTTGTGAGGATGTCTTCATGTGTGCCCCAACGACCTCACCGGTTACGGGATGACCTGACCTGACCTGACCTGACCTGACCTGATATTCATATGTAAAACTATTGCTGTTGAAACCATAACTGCAAATATTCAGATACAAGCTTCCTGTAGTGGTCACCCTATGCTTCAGCTGGAACAAAACGTGAATCAGTCGTATGACCATATGTCTTCTATTCAAGGACTCCGTTGATTATATTGTAAGGAATATCTCTGAATTTCCATACCATTATAAAAAAGTAGATCCTATTAACATGCCAGCGTGACATATTGGGAATGTGGTGCTGCCTTTATTTTCCAGATTTTTCTGGTACACAATTCTTTATACTTAGTTGACCCTGGGAGGTGTTTTATACTTGGAAAACTGGTATTCAAACTGGCATGTTAATGTCTGTTGCTAGGTAGCTGAAGGCTATCCGTAGTAGGTATTTTGAACTTCCAGTGGCTTACTAGGCCTGGGAGAAGGTACAAATAATTTGGGTAGATTTTACATTTTATTTTGTAAACAATTTTGTAAGGGCAGCGGCTGTTAGCCCTACCAGACCGCTGTCCCCATTTTTCGGTAATTTCTTTAACTGCCGCTAAACCGCTGGACCTAATTTTCGGTAATTTGGATAGTACGTTATAAAATGCGTCAGAATCTAAAAATAACCAACCAATCGTGGTCAATCCTCGTGATTAGTCATTGCAAATGGCTGCCCCCATGTTTGAATTGATTTTGTGGGGTTTAACGTGAACAAATTCTGAAAACTGACAATGAAACGAACGGCTGATGAACCAAGCACTTCAACAGGAAAGCAAAGTAAGTCTAGGCTTATGACAGTCCAACAGGTGATCAATAATTTGGTTGATTCAGACTCTGTTCAAGTGAAACAGACAGTCAGAGCTCGAGTGATGAGATGAAGGCTTTTCTAGGACTGAGGATCTATATGGAATACTCATGTATAAAGCCCAGCTATCAGGATTATTGGACAAATGAGGGCTCTTTGTTGTGTTTACTCTCAGATTTCGAAATGTTTTATGACTCGAGACAGATTCTTTGCCTTTTGCTGGGTGGATTGGCACACAAAGGTGGAATATTGACGCTAGATGAAAGGTAAACCTATTTTCTACAATGTCTCCAAGTTACATCTTATTCTAACCACTTGTTTGCATGTAACTTACATTTTTCTATATCATGTTGGTTTTTTCTCTTTAATGCTCTGGAACCCAGGAATGGGGGACAGTTAGGTTCAGGGCCTTAGGTCTGGTAGGGTTAAACCTACTCTTCTCAATTTCTAACTGTCAATGGATTTGTAACGTGCTCAACACTGGACAGGGAGTCCAATCTCACTACCCAGAGATCAGAAAATTTTTGCTAGAAAATCCACATAAAAAAGTCCCGGTCTCCACCGTGATTCAAACCCGCTACCTCCACCACCTGAAGCGGACACCTTACCTCGAGACCACTGAGTTCCCCTTGCCGGTGTCTCCATTACGAAACTTATGATATCTTCATCTACCTGTGCATATCTTCATCTACCTGTGCATATCTTCATCTACCTGTGCATATCTTCATTGCTTAGGCCCTGTAAAGTCCTTGGTTATTGCTTTACATGAAAATATATGCGATAAACATTTGTATCGCTAATGTCAAGTTTCACCCTGCAGCTCTGTTTCCGTGTTCATAGACAATTTTTTTTTCAAAGTGTAATTTCTTTTACAACCACTACGGATGAAAATGCTGAGCAGCATCAGCTGCAGTGGTCAGCATTCCAAAGCTGACTGCTAGCGTCAGGGTCAGCGACCGAGAGCTGCCAAGACCCCTTTCCACCTCCACTTGGGGATGATGGATAATGACTACAACAGGGAAGACTGGTTAAGGAGAAGGGATTAAAGAGGGAAGGTTAACCTGGTACCTACAAAGCTTGCTGAAGTCAGATATGTCAGACCGAGAGGTGCAAATATCACAGTCAAGCTGTAAACCACGACACAACCCATTCTGTTCTCTAGACTACGTTCTGCTACTTGCAAATATTTTTTCAGGGCTCTGTAGTTGGAATTTGAGAACGGAGAAGAAGGAGGAGGAAGAAGAAGAAGAAAAATGTCAATAAAAGTCTTAAGTTAACTACAATCAGCTGAAGTCAGATGTGTCGGACCAAAAGATGCAAATATCGCTGTCAAGCTATAAACTATGGCGCAATGCATTCCATTTTCCGGACTACATACTGTTAATTGCGAGGCCCTTATCTAGGTTTGGTAGCGAGTGTGGTCTCGAGGTAATGTGTCCACCTTGAGTGCCGGAGGTCGCGGGTTCGAATCAAGGTGAAGAACAGTATTTATTCACGTGGATTTTCCGGTTAAAATTCCGCTGATCTCTGGGTAGTGAGATCGGACCCCTGATCTCTGGGTAGTGAGATCGGACCCCTGATCTCTGGGTAGTGAGATCGAACCCCTGATCTCTGGGTAGTGAGATCAGACCCCTGATCTCTGGGTAGTGAGATCGGACCCCTGATCTCTGGGCAGTGAGATTAGACCCCTGATCTCTGGGCAGTGAGATCGGACCCCTGATCTCTGGGCAGTGAGATCGGACCCCTGATCTCTGGGCAGTGAGATCGAACCCTGATCTCTGGGCAGTGAGATCGGACCCCTGATCTCTGGGCAGTGAGATCGGACCCCTGATCTCTGGGCAGTGAGATCGGACCCCTGATCTCTGGGCAGTGAGATCGGACCCCTGATCTCTGGGCAGTGAGATCGGACCCCTGATCTCTGGGCAGTGAGATCAGACCCCTGATCTCTGGGCAGTGAGATCGGACCCCTGATCTCTGGGCAGTGAGATCGGACCCCTGATCTCTGGGCAGTGAGATCGAACTCCCGTGTTCAGTGTCTAGCACGTTATAAATTCCTTGGCAGTTAGAAATCGAAAAGAGTAGGCTGTACAGCCACCGCCAAACAAAAATTCTAGTTAAAAATCTACCCAAATTATTTGTATCTTTCCCCAGGTCTAGTAGGCTGCAGGAAATTGTAAAATACCTACTACATATAGCTGAAGAATTTGACAACCGGGCGACAGATATTAACATGCCTGTTTGAATACCAGGATTTCCCGAACATACTGGCTACACCAAAAACGATGCCTATTTCCAGTTGAACAGAAGAGAGCAGGTCGTGGTCTTCAGACTTCGCACTGGCCACAATAGACTGAGGGAGCACCTATTCAACAAATTGAAGATAGGTGGCACTGACGAATGCCCGTGTGGTACCGGGAAAATGACCGCTGAACATTTGCTGCAAAACTGCCCGTCATACGAGGATCAGAGAGAGCAGATGTGGCCATCCCCAGTGGCAACACTAGACAAGCTCTATGGCAGTATCGACAGCCTCAGGATGACCGCTGCTTTTTTCTAAAAAAATTAAAGTTGATGTCTGACTGCGTACGATGAAGAAGAAGAAGAAGAATACCAGGATTTCAAGTATTCCAAGTAGCGAGAGTTTGAAAACGAATGAAGAAGAAGTAGTTAACTGCTGTTTCTTGGCTATTCATCTTATATCTCTACTTCATCTGTGGTTAAGAGATAAGGGAATAACCTCTTAAAGTGATGAACGGAAACAATGGGCGAGCGATTGAATCCTGCAAGTTTCAAGTGACCTCAGGCGTAACCAGAATACCTGCATCCTGAGGTACCTCCAGTCATCTTGAATTAAGTCTTGCCACTCGTCCAATGTAGCTCGGGACCAGAGAGTGAGGCTGATGACCAGTGCAGTTTTATCCCCCACTGCAATCCAAATACAACACAAGTTACATCATCCAGACAAAACCGTCTGATAAAGCCGCTATCATCACTTACAATGGGCAACTAACATTGTAAAATTGTTACTTCATAAACCAGGTCAAGCAGATTGCCCAAAATGGACAGAAGTTTGCCCAGGAACATTTAACACCGGTTAGCATTTTATGCTACCATGTGCAAGTGTTTCAGGTGTGTAATTGTTGTTTTCTGTGTGTAATTAATATTTCCTGTGTGTAGTTGGTGCTTCCTGTGTGTAGTTGGTGCTTCCTGTGTGTAGTTTGCGTTTTCTGTTTTCATCCCACCACATCACATTCTCTCTTATCCCACCATATCACATTCTCTCTTATCCCACCACATCAAATTCTCCCTTATCCCACCACATCAAATTCTCCCTTATCCCACCACATCAAATTCTCCCTTATCCCACCACATCAAATTCTCCCTTATCCCACCATATCACATTCTCCCTTATCCGACCATATCACATTCTCCCTTATCCCACCATATCACATTCTCCCTTATCCCACCACATCACATTCTCCCTTATCCCACCACATCACATTCTCCCTTATCCCACCATATCACATTCTCCCTTATCCCACCATATCACATTCTCCCTTATCCCACCACATCACATTCTCCCTTATCCCACCACATCACATTCTCCCTTATCCCACCACATCAAATTCTCCCTTATGGCAAATTAAATTCTCCTCATCCCACCATAAAGCTTAAAAAGGTTAAATGCGAGGGCTCGACTTCATCGCCACGGGTATCCCAATATTGCTTAGTCTCTCTGAGCAGAAGGATATTCCACCTGCCGAGAGCATTGCACTAAGCACGAACTCCGTAGCTGCAGCGGTGAATGAGAGATCTCAGGAAAAATTTACATCATGAACACATAGACCCCCACCATATATGTAATTGGAGTGGTTGAAAGTGGATAAATGTCCAGGTCAAGATGGTACTCATCCAAGATTGCTGTTTGAAATGAGAGAAGGCCGTAGAAAGTGGGTATAAATAAGGAGTGCTCTGAGTGGTGTGAAGTAAAAAATGGAGTTCCACAGGGCTCGGTTTTGGGACCAATTTTGTTATTGATATGTATAAATGATTTGGACATTGATATTGGATCCATGATTGCAAAATTCGCTGATGACACAAAATTATTCAGTAGTGTCTCATCTCAAGCAGAACTGGATATATTGAGGTTGGATTTAGATAAAAATTCGAGAATGACCTGTCAGCTGGCAAATAGAATTAATGTAGATAAATGTACAGTCATCCACATAGGTAGATCCAATATAAAATATAATTATAAAATGGGAAAGAACAATATTAAAAGGATAGAAAAGGAAAGGGAGCTAGAGGTTATAATAGATCATACAGGAAAGGTGAGTGAGTCCAAATATCAGTGAAAAAGGCAAATGCAATGTTAGGTATGATCAAAAGAAATATTAAACAAAGAAGCAAGGAAGTGATAATCAAACTGTATAAAGCTTTAGTTAGACCTAGTTTGGAGTACTGTGTACAGGTGTGCAGTCCTTATCATAGAGGGGATATAAACATGCTGGAAAGGATACAAAAAAGAACGACAAAGCTGATAGTGAGATTCCAGAATTACATTTATCAGGAAAAACTCAGAAAAATCAGCCTACAGTGTCTAAAAAAAGAGAAGAATTCGAGGTGACAAAACAGGTTTATAAGATAATCAAAGGAACGGATAAATTAAACTATAACAAGTTTTTTCAAAATACAACCACATACAAGAACAAGAGGGCATAACTACAAATTAACTAAAGAAAGGTCCCGATTAGATATTAGGAAATATATTTTTAGTCAGAGAGTGGTGAATGGTTGGAATGCATTGCCACAGGAAGTAGTGGAGGCAGGGACAATGAATGCATATAAGAATAAATTGGATGCGCATAGCTTTTAGAGCAAGGTAATGCAAATGAAACTGGTTGTATATAGACTCTGCAGAGTCTTCTAAACCAGTATAAAGATGTTAAGTTAAGTTAAGTTATATCATGTTCTATCTTACCCTATCGTTTCATGCTCTCTTTCTTACCACAGCAATTTGCCAAACGTCTCAACAAGAAACCAAAAGATGTGAAAGGGTTTGACCTGGTCAGCCATCCTGAAGACAAACAACCTTGCTCATGTCCCAACACTGTGTCTAAGGTAATGCATATTAAATAAACACTCTAGTACATTGTGAAGCCGCGTAGCGCGCTGGCTTCGCATCTGAGTGGTCCTGGGTTCATTCCCCAGTTGAGGCGGTAATGTTTTTTTCAGACCGCAATGGCTCCCGGGTCGACCCAGCCTTAAATGGGTACCGGTTCAGTCCAGGAAGTAAAAGTGGCGAGGGAGAGGAGATGGCTACCGCCCTCATATAGCCGAGCCTTTGAAATGTGAGATCGCTAACACCTCACACCCCTACGGCAGTAATGCTATGGGTTACTTTACTTGACTAGTACATTGTTCTCTGTGTGTGTTCTTTCCACATAATCATTTGTTAGTTAGTTAGTTAGTTGGTTAGCTAGTTAGTTGGTTAGTTAGCGAATTTATCACAGGTAGTCGCATATGTTAAACAATATATCGTCTGACATACAACGATTGTCCATGGCGGATGATGCGGTAATCTATGCAGACAAGGCAAAATATAGACGGAGAAGTCACGTGTTGCAATGGTCGATCTGGTAGCCCTGAGATAAAAAAAGAGAATTTGGGGAAGTCCTCCAATGTGCTGGTCAGACTCCCTTGCTGTGCACAACAGCATCCAAGATGTCCGTGGAGGAGTGTTTTTCTTGCACTAGACCTCTGTGACAGAAAAAGACATAACCATGCTGAATACAATACTGGAAGGAAAGGTGAAAGGTCAACGAGTCAGAGGTAGACAATGCTATAAGGGAGACAACAGCTTCAAAAGGTCAACAGAGAATGACCTGCCAGATTGTATCATCAAGGTAAGGGACCGAGGACCCTGGAGATTCATTGCAGCTGTCCTTCGATGTGGAGATGGCAATTAAAAAAGGTAAAATAATTTCTGTTCTTCAACATCTATCAATCGTCAGTCCACTTATGTTGTTAGACATCATGGGTAGGTGCGAACTTCTTTGTTTCATATTTATTGGCAGGTGAAAATCTACTGGGGACTTGCCAGGTCAATCCCAGCATCTGTTAGCCCCTGGAATATACGATCGCCTATTTTTTAGACTGGTGGAGGTGGAAGCGTAAATTAGAGCAAGGTGGACCCACAGCCTGTCAGGCGCCATCTAAGCCGCTCCGCTAACCACATAACCAAGACCTGTTGTTATGGCCACACTTTCCGCTTTTTTGCAACATATTCACTGTTGGGGCGAGAATCCCTAGCATAATTTGAGTAGATTTTTAACTTGATTTTTGCCTGAGCAGCGGCCGTTAAACCTACTCTTTTCAATTTCCCACTGCTAAGGTATTTTTAACGTTCGCGCCACTGCGCACGGGTGTCTGATCTCACTACTCAGAGATCAGGGGAAAAATTTACCGGATGATCCATGTGAAAAAAATCCCGGTGTCTCCACTTCAACTCCAACATCAACTTGAATATTTCGAATGAAAGCAGTTGTCAGTCTAATCATTACTGCCCGTGACGTATATTGTCACAACAATCATTACTGCCCGTGACGTATATTGTCACAACAATCATTACTGCCCGTGACGTATATTGCCACAACAATCATTACTGCCCGTGACGTATATTGCCACAACAATCATTACTGCCCGTGACGTATATTGCCACAACAATCATTACTGCCCGTGACGTATATTGCCACAACAATCATTGCTGCCCGTGACGTATATTGTCACAACAATCATTACTGCCCGTGACGTATATTGTCACAACAATCATTACTGCCCGTGACGTATATTGTCACAACAATCATTACTGCCTGTGACGTATATTGTCACAACAATCATTACTGCCCGTGACGTATATTGCCACAACAATCACCTCAAACCAAATCTCAGCAAAACCCAAGCACGTGCTTACCTTCCCAGAAACAGAGAGAGAAAACAAATGGCAAGTACAGGATCTGGAACACAGTATGGCGCCCAAATACCTTGAGTGTTAATTAGGATGTTGACTTCCAGAAGGCCTTTGACAGTTTACACCGTCCAGCATTGTGGAACATTCTAAAGAAATATGGCTTACCCTCAAAATGCATAAATGTTTTTAAGGCTTTATATGATAATTCACGATGCTGTGATCGAACAACCGAAGGCAACACTGAATGGTTTAACATAAAAACAGGAGTAAAACAGGGATTAATCTTATCTCTTCTATTTGGCAAAGCTATAGACTGGATTATAGAGCACTATACAATGCCCATGATAAGCATTTAGGCATACAGTGGACAGATAACAAGGCCTTAGAAGATCTTGATTTTGCAGACGACCTAGCGCTACAAAGATCACTAATGAAAAAAACACAAGAAACTATAGATAAACTATGCCAATGGTCAGAACAGATAGGACTTAAAGTAAACACCTCAAAGACGAAAATCATGACTTCCACAACCAAAACGGTTGATATCAAGCTACAGGTGAAATCTCTACAAAATGTCCAACACTACACATACCTGGGAAGCAAAATGACTCAAAATGGAGATGCCACGAAAAAATTATTTAACTGGAATTGCTTTGGCCTCATGCGCTTTTAATCAGCTCACCAATATCAGGAAATCAACGACACAGAACAAACATACAGAGCTCAGACTATTCAACTCAATCGTAATATCAGTCCTGACGCATCGATGTGAAAGCTGGAAGACAACAAAAGCGCTGGAAAACAAACTAAATATCTTTGAAAATAAATGTTTAAGAGAATTATTGAATACGCGGGTCCAGTTCATAACTAATGACTCGATAAGAACAGAGACAAACCAAACTTAACGTGTCGACCGTCATCCGGAAAAAACGATAGACATACATCGGACATGTCCTTAGAATGAACCACAACCGTCATCCATTGCAAGCACTCGAATGGACACCAAGGGGCGTTCGGAAAAGAGGGAGACCCAAGGAAACACTCTGATGAATAATCATCCGCGAGGGCTCAACTATGGGCCTCAGCACCATACAAGATCTAAAAACAGTGGCGTCACAATGTTCCAACTGGAGATCATTTGTTTCCGCCCTATGCGCCATATTTGGTGTGCAAAGAACATAGATATGTAGATAGTAGGATCGCACGTTGTCCTGTGTGGCACTGCCAGAAAACAAAACAGAAGATACTAGTAAGAAATAATATCTGAAAATTGACTGGCACAACATGGCGAGCACAGCTTGATGTCATTTGAACATCAGCACTCGCCATGTGTTTCTCTGTAGCTGAGTATGCTGCGCCAGTTTGGAAAAAGGCTGCACATGTCAAACTGATTGTTACAGCAATAATTCTTCTTCTTTGTTCGTCCTCAATGCCCCGCTATCAAGCTTTGCAATTAGCAGAATGTAGTCCAAAGAATGGAATGCGTTGTGTCGTAGTTTACAGCTTGACAGCAATATTTGCACCTTTCGGTCCAACACATCCGACTTCAGCATGCATTTTTGCTTACCAGGTTGCCTTCCCTCTTTGAACCCTTCTACTTAATCAGTCAGCTCTGTTGCAGCATGTTGTCTAGGATCACCATGTGGAAGTGTAGAAGGGTATTCACAGCTCTGGGATACAGCAATATTTGAGACTGGATGTCTAAAGGCTACTTCGAGTCACGAAGAAAGAAATCAGCAGAAGGCAAGACATGGCAATGCAGAGGCTGAACAGCCTGAAGAAGTGTTTTTCCTGTGGCAGCATATGGCGGCAAAACATGGACGATTACCACAACTTCTAGAAAAATAGAGTCCTTTGAATCAAAATGTCACAGAAAGATCCTCAGAATACCCTCGACGAAGAAAAAGACAAAAATAAACAATCAGCAAGAGTTGATCATAAATGAGAACTTTGTAGAACGTCGCTCCCATCACAGTCTGTCTGAAAGAAACTCGTTCTCTTGCCAAAACTCCAGCCTCCGCCACAGTCATTCTCAGGCATTCCTGGATATCTTAGTGCCATTGTCTTCTTGGTCTACCCCTTCCTCTTTTGCCTGGCACCATATCTTCCATCACCGTTCTCTCAAGACCATTGTGTCTCTTGATGTGACCAAAGTACTTGCATTTTCTAGCTAAAATGGAATTGATAAACCAGTTCTCTTCTATGCTCAACTCTTGCCGAATGTCTGCATTTGTTCTTTTCTCTGTCCAGGGTATTCTGAGGATCTTTCTGTAACATTTTGACTCGAAGGATTCGATTCTTTGTCTAGAAGTTTTGGTAATCGTCCATGATTCACAGCCATAAGCTGCCACAGGAAAAACACAGGCTCTCAAGACTTTTACTTTTATCAATTCCATCATGGCCAGAAAATGTAAATACTTTGATGACATCAAGACACAACAGTGTTGAGAGATCAGTGATGGAAGGTATAGTGCCCGACAAAAGCGGCAGGGATAGACCGAGAAGACAATGGCACCAAGATATCCAGGAATACCTGGATATGACTGTGGCGGAGGCTGGAGTTTTGACAAGGGAACGAGTTTCTTTCAGACAGGCTGTGATAGGAGCAACGTTCTATAAAGTATGGGCTACATGATGATGATGAATATATGTTTGATGGTTCTGTTTTTATTTATTTATTTCATTGCAGAGAAAATCTCGTGAAGAGTTGTAGCGAAGGTCCTGTATAGTGTGTTAATTACAGTTTGACGAGGAAGCAATGTACCATCGTTTCGCACCATTATCATGACACTGACAGGGACCGTATATTGGTGCTAAGGAAAGTCTATGTCAGTATTTGTATCAATATTTTGTTTATTATAATTAACAGATGTATCGATCACATGAATACTATTAAATTTTGTTATAATATTGTTAAACATTTTTTGTAGCCAGTTTTTTGGTGATTTTTTTTTCTCCATTATTAACATTGTTAAATTTCATGATCTTTGGTAGGAAGAAGGCTTCACACTTTTGTGTGACATACTCCACAGCCAATGTATTTGATTTGCGACATATAGGAATTTTGATCATGCACATCAACTCCAATGGGCAAATGAGTTAATGTAGCAGAAAACACTTGGAGAGTTTTGGTAAAATGTATCTCGTTGGTAAAATGTATCTCGTCACGTCTGCCCTGTAACCTAGGTGGTCATATGGGCATCACATTTCAGTAGATCATGAACTGTTCGTCATCCTGCTATCCATTACGTGCGTTTTATTAATATCATGTCTGTCCACTTGAGAATATAATTTGTCCAGCGGTTGACCTCTCATTCTTGTGACAGAAACTGTGCCTCAGAGTACCACATTGGGCAAACTATGAGAATATATCACATGGCCGTACCAGAATATTTTTGTGATGTGACAATTGAAAGGAGGCCGGGATATGATCCAGAAAACTGTTTAACAGTATTGCAAACACTGACATCCGTGAAAGTGACCTCAATATGATATTCCGAAGATCTGTCTGAAACACCTGATTTCTATGGCCAGGATTTTTCACTGCACTGCGGCATGTAATGTCCATGCTGCTCCACTGACGACAGAAATGTCGAACCGAAGGTGCAAATATCGCAGTCAAGCTGTAAATTAGCGACACAATGCATTCTGATCTTCGGTCTACATCCTGTTACTTGCAAAGCCCTGTTCAGGGCTTGGTAGAGGGAGATTGAGGGCTTGGTAGTGGGAGATTGAAGTCTTGGTAGAGGGAGATTAACGGCTTGGTAGAGGGAGATTGAGGGCTTGGTAGTGGGAGATTGAGGGCTTGGTAGAGGGAGATTGAGGGCTTGGTAGAGGGAGATTGAGGGCTTGGTAGTGGGAGATTGAAGTCTTGGTAGAGGGAGATTGAGGGCTTGGTAGAGGGAGATTGAGGGCTTGGTAGTGGGAGATTGAGGGCTTGGTAGAGGGAGATTGAGGGCTTGGTAGCGGGAGATTGAGGGCTTGGTAGCAGGAGATTGAGGGCTTGGTAGAGGGAGATTGAGGGCTTGGTAGCGAGAGATTGAGAACGTTCAGGGCTTGGTAGCGGAAGATTGAGAAAGTTCAGGGCTTGGTAGCGGGAGATTGAGAAGGTTCAGGGCTTGGTAGCAGGAGATTGAGAACGTTCTGGGCTTTGTAGCGGGAGATTGAGAACGTTCAGGGCTTGGTAGCGGGAGATTGAGAACGAACACAGAAGAGAATGACAGAGTTTTACAAGCATGCTGGAACACATAGAGGATCAATATCCGCCTGAATTTGATTTTAGTGAACAGAGATATGTTATCTGTCCCAATCAATGTCAGTGATGTAAGACTTATAGCCTGAGCATTCCTCATTTGCACTTGTCCTCTGATACCCTCTTCGTCAATAACTGACTAGGAGACGGCGGGGGCTAGTGGCTAAGGCACACGGCTCACAACCAGAAGGTGCTGGGTTCGATCCCCATTACAGCACCGACCGTTACCCCGAGGAAGCAAACCCTTAGAAAATGCAGAAGGAAGCAGACCCTTACATAAAATGCATACTGAAGTCAGATGCATTGGGCCAACATGCACAAAATAAAAACCACACTGCAATGCACACCGTCTTGTGGATTAGAGAAATAAGCCGAACGGGAACAAAAATGACTGACCATAAGAGTAAGAAAACTGATAGTGGACCCTGGCTTCGGAATTACAGTTTTGAGGAAAGGCTCAGAAAAACTGGCCTACAGTGTCTAGTAAAGAGAAGAATTTGAGATGATTTAATACAGGTTTATAAGATAATCAACAGAAAGGATAAATTAGACTACAAGTTTTTCAATACAACAAGTTTTTTAAAGTACAGCAGCATACAAGAACGAGAGGGCACAGCTACAAATTAATTAAAGGAAGGTCCAGTTAGATAATAGGAAATATTTTTTTAGTCAGAGAGTGGTGAATGCTTGGAATGCATTAAAGGAAATAGTGGAGGCAGGGTCTAGTAATGCATTCAAGAATAAGTTGGATGCGCATAGTTACCTTAGTATCGGTGGAGTAAAATAAACTGGTTGTATACAAACTTTGTAAAGCCTTCTAAACCAGTAAAATTAAGTTAAGTTTTCAGAGATTCTGCTCGTCACAGTGTGTTCCAACCTGCCTCTTCTCATGGCATGCCCGAAATAGGATGACCCGCTTATCCTGATTTTCTCCATAAGCTGTGCCTCCTCAACAACCACATTATAAGCTTTCTTTACAGTCCATAGAATTTTCAACACTCTTCTGTAAAACCACATTTCTGTTGCCTCCAATTTTTTTTGTTTTGGCGTTAGCCTTATTTCTTTATTCGTCAAGGAGGTGTGTGTTGTACTGTGGTTTTTATTTTGCACATGTTGGCCCAGTGCATCCAACTTCAGCATGCATTTTATGTAAAGGTCTGCTTCCTTCTGCATTTTCTACGGGTTTGCTTCCGCGGGGTAACGGCTGGTGCTGTGATGGGGATCGAACGCAGCACCTTCGAATTGTATGCTGTTTCACTTAACCACTAGCCCACACCATCCCCTGTGTTAGGACGTAGATGCTGATGTTGCTAATATCTTCACTTGATTTAATCCTTTTGTAATACAGGTATGTTAAAAAAAATCCAAAACATTTTTGTCCAATTTTTGTGGGCTTACTGAACCCTAGTAAAGCCTTCAAAATAGTACCCACCAGTATTAATACACTGAACCCTAGTAAAGCCTTCAAAATAGTCCCCACCAGTATTAATACACTGAACCCTAGTAAAGCCTTCAAAATAGTCCCCACCAGTATTAATACACTGAACCCTAGTAAAGCCTTCAAAATAGCCCCCACCGGTATTAATACACTGTACTCTAGTAAAGCCTTCAAAATAGTCCCCACCAGTATTAATACACTGAATCCTAGTAAAGCCTTCAAAATAGTCCCCACCAGTATTAATACACTGAACTCTAGTAAAGCCTTCAAAATAGTCCCCTTCAGTATTAATACACTGCTGGTCCTCTTTTGTGCATGTCAATAGTGGGGCGGCCATGTTTTAACTGCAATTATACCATTTTGTTGGTCGTCTGCTCTTGATAACCCTACTAGCTACTATACAAAGGGATGGTTTTTCTAATTTCTATCCAACTTTTAAGGTTTTTCATTTGAATTCCCCTCATATTGGCATTAATGCGTACACTGGTCCTGTCAATATTTCTCTATGCGTGTGAGACATGGACAGTTACAGCTGACCTTCAACAAAGGATACAGGCCTTGGAGATGAGATGTTTCCGAAGACTTTTAAACGTCACGTACAAAGATCGAGTTACAAAGGAGGAGATCCGAAATAGAATTACGACGGCAATAGGGCCTTTCGAAGATCTCTTGGCAACTTGGCAACTGTCAAAAGAAGGAAACTCACTTGGTACGGTACATATCGAGATCAAATGGTCTTGCAAACACAATCCTCCACGGGAAGGTGCATGGCAGACGACGAAGAGGCCGGCCCAAAAAGAGATGGGAAGACAACATAAAAGAATGGACTGGTCTCCGACCAGAAGAGTCACGGGCAGCGGCTTCTGACAGACAGGGATGGCGTGGAGTTGTGAGGATGTCTTCATGTGTGCCCCAACGACCTCACCAGTTACGGGATGACCTGACCTGACCCATATTGGCATGCAATTTGAGAAGTTATGCAACTTTGTAATGCTATTGTAGCAGCGGATTAGCTTTATAGATTTATGATTTGTATCGTCTTCCTAAAGATTGGTCATGAGGGTGCAGTTGTTCCGAGTTCCTGTTATGCAACTCTTCACCGAGTCCCCTTTGGCCTTCCTCTATGCTTTTTTGATATTGTACACTTGTAACACCATTTTACTGCCGTCTAAATGCTGATATCATGTTTATTATACCACAATATGAATGCTGATTTTACTTGTGTTTGACCATAAACTGAATGATGATTTTTACTCTTATTTGACTGAAACACGAAAGCTGATTTGACTTGTGTTTGACAATAACCTTTAAGCTAATTGAACTCATATTTGCCCTTAACCTGAAAGCTGATTTTACTCCAAATTGACTTCAACCTAAAAGCTGATGTTACTCTTAATTGTCCATAACCTGAAAGCTGATTTTGACTTGAATTTTACCATAACCTAAAAGCTGATTTTACTTGAATTTGACCATAACCTAAAAGCTGGTTTTAAGTCATATTTGACCATAACCTAAAAGCTGATTTTACTCGAATTTGACCATAATCTGAATGTTGACTTTACTCTGTATCATATTGTAGTCTAAATGCAAATACTACTTTTTGTATGTGTAGTCGATAAAAACATATATAAGTAATGTCTGTCTGGCTTTAACATATCTATTTTGTTGTTGCTGTGCTAGTGCGGTCGGTCACTGAGCCATTACATATTTGTTGTATGTTATTGACTTTTAAGCCTTCAACACCGTTGCAGCTTCGATTGATGTATTTGACCACAATCTTAATGCTGTTTAAACTCCTATTTCACTATAACCCTAATTTTTATTTTACTTGCATAACACAATAATCTAAATATTGATTTTATTCACTGTGTTACCAACCATTTAAAAGTTTATTTCACTTGTATTATTCAATTACTCATATTGTACCATAATTAATGAGGATTCCGTAGCGAAGTGGTTAAGCCGTCGGCCTCGTGATCAGGTGGTGTTGGTTAGACTCCGGACTCCACCGTCTTTTTCACGGGTGCTTGATACAGAGTCCCCTGCATCTCGCAGTCGCCCCCTAGTCGTCTTGTCCTTGACTTGCTACTGGGTCGGGCGACTCGAGACGAGAGAGTGGGGATAAAAAAATAGCGCAGTTAATCCTTGCTAAAAAATAGCGCTAGCAAAATAAATTATCCCATCATCATCTACAATGGACGGCGGCTTTTGCCTTTTGCTTTTACCATAATTAATCTAAATGTTGATTTTACTTGGCCTTAATACATTTTACTAGTCTTTGATCATAATCGGTATGCTGATTTTACTCCCGATTTACTATAAATTCTTCATGCTGATTTTACTGCTGATTTACTATAAATTCTGCATGCTGATTTTACTCCTCATTTACTATAAATTCTGCATGCTGATTTTGGCATAATCTTAATGCTAACTGTTGATTCCGTACATAATTAGCTTGGATTTGTCTGCTGTAATCTCACTGTATTATTATTTTTGTGCCAATGCAACATTGTCAGCATTATTTTGAAATATTACTTGTAATTATTACAATTTAGAACGTATTATCATTATTTGACCACTTGTATAGGGGATCTTATCACGGAAATCCTTCAGCAGACGTAACCGCTGGTCAGCTATGGAGTGTTAGAGGCTCTAGGAAACTAAGCCTTAGCAGCTTGTGTGGTGGGACAGCCAGTTCTCTTCCTCGCTGCCATTTCCTTCCCTAACCGTAAGTCAGTTTCCATTTACAACTGGGTTGACTGGAACTGCCGGTAGTGGGAGCTGCCTTTGTCTTGTTTTAAAAATAAAAAAAATTTGTGGGCTTTATTCCTCTATTACTCAATGCGGTGTGCGTTGCACTACGGTTTTTATTTTGCTCCTGTTGGCCCAGTACTTCTGAGTTTGACATGCATTTTCTAAGGGTTTGCTTCCCCGGGGTAACGGCCGGTGCTGTGAGGGGAATCAAATCCCAGCACCTTCGAATTGTGAGTAGTTTCACTTAACCACTAGCCCACGCTGTCCCCTATCACTGCACTAATCAACCGCTATTAGGGAATATAACGTAACTAAACGATGTGTGAGTTCATCTTAATAGACTCAAACGCTAGAGCTAAGTAAGCCTGCAGCTGGTTAGGCACCATCTATAGCTGCTCTTAACAAACCACATAAGAAAAAGTACAAATAACTTGGGTAGATTTTGAAATTTAATTTTGTCCGGGCAGTGGCCGTTAAGCCTACTCTTTGTGATTTCCAACTGCCAAGGAATTTTTAACGTGCTCGACACTGAATATGGGAGTCCGATCTCACTGCCCAGAGATCAGCAGAATTTTTATCAGAAGATCTACGTAAACAAAATTCCAGTCTCCACCGTGATTCTAACCCGCATCCTTCGGCACTCGAGCACCCGAGAGGGACACCTTACGTTGATACTAAGTAAAGGAATTTATTTTTCTAGTTCTTGGGAGGTTGCGCAGCGAAGTGGTTACTAACACTGCTCATAACCAAAGAATGTGTACGTTCGGATTCAGCCAGGTAATCTATAGGAAGTAAAACCATTTAAAAATGTGTGCTGAAGTCCGGTGCACTATACCATGAGGCGCAAAACACAGTACAACGTACTCTGCCTTAGGAAACAGGTCGAGAAAGAAAAAAAATACTGGTTACTCACACGTCCAAACATACGAATGTTCAGATTCAGGTAAGTGGTTCTCCGAATGGAAGTAAACCCATTTAAAAAATACGTGCTGAAGTCAGATGTTTGCACCTAATTTAGTGCCTGTCTGATCCTTGGTGAAGCTGTGCACTACTAGGGTGCATAAGGGGAGTAAAGAAATGTATTACAGTAGCCAACCAGGCATGTCGTATAAGGCGATTAGAGACTTTAGCATGTTTAAAAACTGTGCCATTCAGGCATGTCTTAAAAGGCGACTAGAAACTTTAACATGTTAAAAACTTGCCATCCAGGCATGTCGTATATGGCGACTAGAAACTTTAGCATGTTAAAAACTGTGCCATCCAGGCATGTTGTATAGAGCGACTAGAAACTTTAGCATGTTAAACATGTCGTATATGGCGACTAGAAACTTTAGCATGTTAAAAACTGTGCCATCCAGGCATGTTGTATAGAGCAACTAGAAACTTTAGCATGTTAAAAACTGTGCCATCCAGGCATGTTGTATAGAGCGACTAGAAACTTTAGCATGTTAAAAACTGTGCCTTTCAGGCATGTTGTATAAGGCGACTAGAAACTTTAGCATCTTGAAAACTGTGCCATCCAGGCATGTTGTATAGGGCGACTAGAAATTTTAGCATGTTAAAAACTGTGCCTTCCAGGCACGTCATAAAAACGACAATGAATGTTTGGCAAAAAAAAACTCTGCTGACCGGGCATGTAATAAAAGTGGACTAATAAAGACTTGGCATGTAAAATTGATGTGTCAACCAGGCATGTCGTAAAAGGCAACTAATAAGGGTTTACATATAAAAAATTTTTGCCAACCAGGCATGTCATAAAGGAAAACTAATAAGGGTTTGACCTATAAAAACTATGTGCCAACCAGACGTCACAAAAGGCAACTAATGAGGATTTGGCATGTAAAAGCTATGTGCCAATCAGGCATGTCACAAAATGCGCCTAATAAGGATAATTTAAAAACTGACGTGTCACAAGAACACAAAAAAACACAAATCTCTCCACCTCAGAGTAAAAGAAAAGTGATTGAAATCAAGTGACGCTCTCTTGTTTGTTTTGTTGACTGAAGTTTTGATGCATTTTCTGGTTATTTTTGGATTCTTGAGTAATGATTAAAGGAGGAATCGGTGACCATTAGATGGCATCATTTCAAGGCAGCAACAAAACGTCCTCCACTTTGCTCAGTCTGTGGCAGCCATCTTTCACTCGTTCTGTTATGGTACAAATCTGTATGGGTTTGTCAATGTTTATGTTCGAGTGGTAGTGACAGGTGAAAATAAAGACTCGAGATACAAAAGACAATAAATTTGTTTGTTATATATCTCGTGGTGTAATGATTGAAGTGTGTTGTTTAATGATTGAGGCGTGTTGTGTAATGATTGACGTGTGTTGTTTAATGATTGAGGCGTGTTGTGTAACGATTGAGGCGTGTTGTGTAATGATTTAGGTGTGTTGTGTAATGATTGAGGCGTGTTGTGTAATGATTGAAGTGTGTTGTTTAATGATTGAGGCGTGTTGTGTAATGATTGAGGTGTGTTGTGTAATGATTGAGGCATGTTGTGTAATGATTGAGGCATGTTGTGTAATGATTGAGGCGTGTTGTGTAATGATTGAGGCGTGTTGTGTAATGATTGAGGTGTGTTGTGTAATGATTGAGGTGTGTTGTGTAATGATTGAGGTGTGTTGTGTAATGATTGAGGCGTGTTGTGTAAGGATTGAGGCGTGTTGTGTAATGATTGAGGCGTGTTGTGTAATGATTGAGGCGTGTTGTGTAATGATTGAGGCGTGTTGTGTAATGATTGAGGTGTGTTGTGTAATGATTGAGGCGTGTTGTGTAATGATTGAGGTGTGTTGTGTAATGATTGAGGTGTGTTGTGTAATGCTTGAGGTGTGTTGTGTAATGCTTGAGGTGTGTTGTGTAATGATTGAGGTGTGTTGTGTAATGATTGAGGCGTGTTGTGTAAGGATTGAGGCGTGTTGTGTAATGATTGAGGTGTGTTGTGTAATGATTGAGGCGTGTTGTGTAATGATTGAGGTGTGTTGTGTAATGATTGAGGCGTGTTGTGTAATGATTGAGGTGTGTTGTGTAATGATTGAGGCGTGTTGTGTAATGATTGAGGCGTATTGTGTAATGATTGAGGCGTGTTGTGTAATGATTGAGGTGTGTTGTGTAATGATTGAGGCGTGTTGTGTAATGATTGAGGCGTGTTGTGTAATGATTGAGGCGTGTTGTGTAATGATTGAGGCGTGTTGTGTAAGGATTGAGGTGTGTTGTGTAATGATTGAGGCGTGTTGTGTAATGATTGAGGCGTGTTGTGTAATGATTGAGGCGTGTTGTGTAATGATTGAGGCATGTTGTGTAATGATTGAGGCGTGTTGTGTAATGATTGAGGCGTGTTGTGTAATGATTGAGGTGTGTTGTGTAATGATTGAAGCGTGTTGTGTACTGATTCAGGCGTGTTGTGTAATGATTGAGGCGTGTTGTGTAATGATTGAGGTGTGTTGTGTAATGATTGAGGTGTGTTGTTGAATGCCTACAATGAGCAGGATTACTCTTTTGGGCACCCTCAAAAGGACGTTAAGTGGCGGGTTGTAGTAGAAGTGCTTCTAGTAAAGTTTGTAGTATAGTGTCTGTTGTTATATCCGGGGGCAGGGTTGAAGATGACCTCTCAACACCAACTAAATGCTCCCATGGCGTGCGTCTCATATATAGCCTCTGACAACGAAGCCCAACTCCTGGAATTCGCGCGACAGAATTGTTTTGACTAACATGAGAAGGGGCGGAAGGCGAGTCACCGGTGCCTTAAAACCAGTTGTGCCGGACGGATGGGGCTCGAATGCCTAGGAAGGCAGCTCATCTAGGAGGAGGAAAACTCTAGCCTTGCAGATAAGATACTGGCGTATCTTGTCGGGTTTTGTCAGATATGGCTGTGCAACCTGTTTTTTGATAACTCTGAAAGTTGGTCAGCGTCTACCAAACCTGACAACCGACGATGTGCGAAGGAGCACACACAAGAGGATACAATGCCTTATCCTAGAGTGATGAAAGACAACATTTCGTTGGTTGGTGGCTGGTCTAGGAGTGAAGCCCCGACAGGCGAACAGATAGAGCATTGCTCTGCTGATCCGGCAGCTTCTGCAGCTTGCCTCGTCCCAAATGTATTGGTATCACCTTTCCCTTGGAGTAAACAAGGCAGACCGAGAGAGGGACCATACTGCATGGTCAACACATGGTCTCTATATTTCTGTCCAGGTCTTGTGCTAATAGCACAATTACTATCGTCTGACAAGACGAAAAGAGAAAATGAATGTAGTAGCTTTGCTTACATCCCGAGCGTGCTGATGAAGGTGGGCCCATGTCCTCCAGGCGGTTGTTGTGCTATGCTAGGCTGTATCAGCGTGTCAGATCGCAGAGAGAGAACCCATCGCAGAGAGAAAAGACATCGCAGAGGCTCAGCGAAAGTATGCAACCCGAAATAACAAATCGTACGACGATTGCACAGCTGGCTCCTCGCATGTGTGCCCCGGATGTGGCAGGGCTGGCGTTCCAGGATTGGTCTTTACAGCCCCACGAGAATACATTTCGCAGCACGTCTGATGGTTTCGCCCTCTTCACTTGCAATGGGCAACTTTATTATTATTAGACGGACGGACAGAAAAACAGACAGACAATCAAGCAAAGAAGATTGATAGACATAAAGACAAGATAAGATACGATAGATAGAGAGTCAGAGAGATATAGCGAGCGAGAGAGTGAGAGAAAAGAGTTGTGAGAATCGTATAGAGTTGAACAATGCCGAGTGTTACCACTTGTCATCACTTGTCACCACTGGTTACCACTTGTCACCACTTGTCACCACTTCCTCGACTACGACTAGAGACTATGGATTTATGGCAAAGTTCGGTTCTCACGTGTGTAACGATCTGTGTGTCTGGGATCAAGATACTGAGCAGCGCATGAGCTGCAGTGGTCAGAGACCCATAGCTGACTGCTAGCGTCAGGGCCAGCAAACCAGAGCTGCCAAGACCCTTCTACACCTCCACGTGGTGATCCTGGATAACAGGCTGCAGCAGAGCAGACTGGCTAAGGAGAAGGGATCGAAGAGGGAATGCTAACCCGGTACTCAAAAAATGCTTGCTGAAGTCGGATGTGTTGGACCGAAAGGTGCAAATATCGCAGCCAAGCTGTAAACTACGACACAACGCATTCCGTTCTCTGGACTACATTCTGCTACTTACCCTTTTGGGGTTTGGTAGCGGGAGATTGAGAACGAAGAAGAAGAAGAAGAAGAAGACGATCTGTGTGTCTCAACCAGTAAGGGATTTTCCCTCCCCTTCCCACCAGGACGGAATTTTAGAGTTTCACAGGTACACTTATACTTCAGTTAACTCAGTTAAGTAATTACCAAAATGGAGACGACCTAAAAGCCATCTAACTTCTCTCTATTTCGTTTGTATCAAATATGACATGAAGATCAACACAGACAAGACCAAGCAGAGAAGTTTCCACAGCAGCTGCCAAAATGTCAAGCAAGTAAGAGAGTTCAAATACCTAGGTAGTATGTTCACTGATGACGACAGAGTGGATAGAGAGATCAAATATAGAATTCAGAACACGACCAGTGTCCATTATCAAATTGCACCGATTTTGAAATCCCTTAGACTGCTTCTTTCAACTAAGAGGAAACTGATAAATACACTATTTACTCTTACACTGTCAAGGACAGTAGGACATCCTCCTCTCTGCCACGGCTGATATCAAGAACAGTAGGACATCCTCCTCTCTGCCACACCTCATATCAAGGACAGTAGGACATCCCTCCTCTCTGCCACGCCTCATATCAAGGACAGTAGGACATCCTCCTCTCTGCCACACCTCATATCAAGGACAGTAGGACATCCCTCCTCTCTGCCACGCCTCATATCAAGGACAGTAGGACATCCTCCTCTCTGCCACACCTCATATAAAGAACAGTAGGACATCCCTCCTCTCTGCCACATCTCATATCAAGGACAGTAGGACATCCTCCTCTCTGCCACATCTCATATCAAGGACAGTAGGACATCCTCCTCTCTGCCACACCTCATATCAAGGACAGTAGGACATCCCTCCTCTCTGCCACGCCTCATATCAAGGACAGTAGGACATCCCTCCTCTCTGCCACGCCTCATATCAAGGACAGTAGGACATCCCTCCTCTCTGCCATGCCTCATATCAAGGACAGTAGGACATCCCTCCTCTCTGCCACGCCTCATATCAAGGACAGTAGGACACGAGAAGAAACATGTAATTAGTTTTGAACATTTTTACACATATTTTATTAAAGTTTTAAAATCCATCTCAATTTCCTTTCGCTACAAAATTTCTAAAACACAATGCAAATAATCCACGTAAATGTATCCGTTTTAATATAGACAAAAACATGATTGCCAATCTTGTATGCGTACTAGTTGGAATGCCAATTTGATGTTGACAAGCGGGAAATGACCTTCTGACATACGATGGTAAGGTCGTATGGATCCAAATTATAGACTATTACATCATAACGTTTCTGTCATGAAGTGTAAACCCAAAACTAGCGACCCAGCAGTGCCTTTTTTGCTATCTTTATCGCGATATGGCTTGGCTTGGCTTCGTTCGTTCTCAATCTCCCGTTACCAAACCCTGAAAGGGCTTAAGTAGCAGAATGCAGTCCAGAGAACGGAATGCGTTGTGTCGTAGTTTACAGCTTGACTGTGATATTTGCACCTGTCGATCCAACACATCCGACTTCAGCAAGCATTTATTTAGTATCGGGTTAGCATTCCCTCATATATCACGATATGATATTTATTGGGTATCATCAGGTATTTAGCAGTGCCCATAAAGTCTGTTCACAATCTTAGAGCACCAATTTCTTCAACTTGAATCTAGGGACTATTCGTGATGGACTATTGGCCCTCTTAGTCTACTATAGCGGTACCCAGGGCACGAAACAGTGTCGCAGAATGGTTGTATATGAAATCCGTGACTGGCTTAGGAGAGGATACAATATGTAACAGACGAGAATAGGACAACAGTCACACTGACATTATGTCGGAAGAAGCGACTAACATCGAGTATGGCACAGGCAGAGAGAACTATTGGACATGTGGCCACAGTTGAGACGACAGAAAAGGGAGAGGAATGGGCTCACACCGGCCATAGAATTGCAGGTTACAACAGAGTCAGCTTAACTCTAGGTAGGGAATGCAGAGAGGGGTGCAGTGGGAGAGCAGAGGTCAAGGTTAACAAGCTGATAAATGATAGCATGCAGTGTAGATACCACAATATATATATATATATATATATATATATATCAACGGACTGGTACTATGAAGTGAGATATCTAGTTGGGTGTCTTAGCTAGAGTGAGACGGCTGATTGTTGCTGATCAGATCGGGGCATACAGAACAGCAACCTTCTGTTCGAGAATGAAGATGGAACCATTGACTGCAGCTATAAAATGGCAATCTGCGACTTCTTTAGCAGGGACAATTATTGCTTTAAACTCTCAATTGTTCTTTCGCGAGGTATACAGAAACTGCTTAAGGCTTGAATGAACGGCAGGTGTTGAGGTATCACACCTGGAGGGGCTGGTGAGGATCTACTGTCCTTGACATTCTGGGGTTCAGGGCAACCAAAGAGCTGACACCCAGGCTTCACGTGACCTAATTACGGGTACACAAGATATTGATAGGAGTCACATTTTGAAGTCTGTCCTTGACCTCCTGTTAGATGACAACACATCAAAATATGAATCTGCAATCGATCGACTGCATGTCTTTAATATCGAATGAGGTTCGAACGGATTGTGTTCTAAGAGAGGATGGAGCAGAAGTAGGAACAACCAACTGCAGGATCCATCTTTATCTACCCCCTTCGCCATTTACTGAGAGAGACTAACCACCTATGGGTATCTCCGGAATGCAGTGACGTCGATTCTTAGGAACAGAACAGAACAGAACGAGACTTAACCTCTCTAGGGTAGACAGCTCTCCAACTCATGATGTAGCACACGCCTCTATTTGCACAGACCAAATTCTTGTTGAGTGTGGAGTAACCATCACGTTTTCACAGATTGTTCTATAAACAGCACCTCACATATGATACAGTTCAGACACTAAGCATTGCTGTAAGATTGCTCTATAAACAACGCCTCACATATGATACAGTACAGTCACTAAACATTGTTGTACGATTGTTCTATAAACAGCGCCTCATATATGATATAGTACAGGCACTAAACATTTCTGTAAGATTGTTCTATAAACAACGCCTCGCATATGATACAGTACAACCACTAACATTGCTGTAAGATTCCTCTTTAAACAACGCGTCATATATGATACAGTACAGACACTAACATTGCTATAGAAATAATAAACAACACAACAAGCCAATCTCAACAGGTTGTATTCAGTACAGATGTACTGTCACCTTTCCAGGCCCTAATCAATGATAAACTGACAGAGCTTAGAAAAGCATTATAATATTTAACAGTCAAAGGTAGGGTAGTACTTCAGTGGATACAGTCACGCTCTTTCATTTACTGTCATGAGACGGGCCATGATAAATGGTTCTTGCATTCTTGGGCAGTTATACAGGTGTCGGGGTCGTGGATGGCGAGTTGGCCACCCCACCTCATAACAAGCTGAGGCCTAGTACAGTGAAGGAAATGTGTCAAGTTGGGGAGCTGGCCACCCCACCTCAGCTGAGGCCTAGTACATGAAGGAAATGTGTCGAGTTGGGGAGCTGGCCACCCCACCTCAGCTGAGGCCTAGTACATGAAGGAAATGTGTCGAGTTGGGGAGCTGGCCACCCCACCTCAGCTGAGGCCTAGTACATGAAGGAAATGTGTCGAGTTGGGGAGCTGGCCACCCCACCTCAGATGAGGCCTAGTACATGAAGGAAATGTGTCGAGTTGGGAAGCTGGCCACCCCACCTCAGCTGAGGCCTAGTACATGAAGGAAATGTGTCGAGTTGGGGAGCTGGCCACCCCACCTCAGCTGAGGCCTAGTACATGAAGGAAATGTGTCGAGTTGGGGAGCTGGCCACCCCACCTCAGATGAGGCCTAGTACATGAAGGAAATGTGTCGAGTTGGGGAGCTGGCCACCCCACCTCAGCTGAGGCCTAGTACATGAAGGAAATGTGTCGAGTTGGGGAGCTGGCCACCCCACCTAAGCTGAGGCCTAGTACATGAAGGAAATGTGTCGAGTTGGGGAGCTGGCCACCCCACCTCAGCTGAGGCCTAGTACATGAAGGAAATGTGTCGAGTTGGGGAGCTGGCCACCCCACCTCAGCTGAGGCCTAGTACATGAAGGAAATGTGTCGAGTTGGGGAGCTGGCCACCCCACCTCAGATGAGGCCTAGTACATGAAGGAAATGTGTCGAGTTTGGGGAGCTGGCCACCCCACCTAAGCTGAGGCCTAGTACATGAAGGAAATGTGTCGAGTTGGGGAGCTGGCCACCCCACCTAAGCTGAGGCCTAGTACATGAAGGAAATGTGTCGAGTTGGGGAGCTGGCCACCCCACCTCAGATGAGGCCTAGTACATGAAGGAAATGTGTCGAGTTGGCCACCCCAGCTCATAACAAGCTGAGGCCTAGTACAGTGAAGTCTCTAACACTTCAAACTCAACAGCAGGGAGTCCTTTAGGATAACCTTCTCCTTTTCTCGCTAAAATTATTTACCTTCACATCGTTTTAAACACCTGCATCAAAAATAACAATTATATAACAATATGCATCTTTCCATATCTTTATTTCTGTTCTTCCTCTCTCTCTCTCTCTCTCTATCTCTCTCTCTCTTTCTCTCTACTTTGGTCTTCTTGTTTCTCTGTACTCTCAACAATCAACACAGACTACCAACTAATATGTTACAAATACATAAGACATTCCAATGCACGCCACCCACTGCTAGTTAATGGACAACACAAGGGAGTAAGGCTCACGAACAAAACCATGCCTAGAAAACCTGTCAACCGTAGCGACAAGCCGCCCAACAAACTATTGGTTATGTCAAGGACAGAATGTCAGAATACAGAAACTGCCAACTCGCTGTTTACATTCATGGATGTATCAAATAATGCAAATACACTGCAGTCGGGGATGGTGTGGTGGAAACTTCACTAAAAGAGTTCTCAGCTTTTGTGAGATGGGGTTATCCAGTTCCCTTCCTCGCTGTCTTGACTTACAATATCACGGATATGTAAATTTATTTCCATATCAGTCCTTACCGAAAAGGATGAGCTACTAGAAACTTCATTGTTCGGATACACACACGAATCCAAACACTTGCCAATACATCTTGATACCTCCCAATGGACTACGGTCTGGGGTGGAAAAGTGCACGCAGGCCTTCGCCACAGAATCCAGAAAGGCAAGCCTCTAATCAAACCAAAAACTACAGCTTTTGTGAGAACCCGTTCCTGTCCCTCTCTCATTTTTCCTAACAGTAAATCGGGTACTCGTTTACGGCTGGGTTGGCTGGAACAAGTTACAACTGGAAAGAAGCAGCCATTCTAACAACGTTGTAGCCAACGCTTTACATGTACATAAACTGTGGTCTTATAATGTTTTCTTTTAACATTTCTCTATGGCAATCACACTTTTTCTTCTGCTTATCTCATGGAATAATCAAATTCCAAATGCTCAAAGATCTATTTAAATGTCTTCTTGTAAGTCAATGATCAATGTTTTGTTATTATCATTGTGTCGTTAGAATGCGTAGAATTCTCTCGTGTGACATCTTTGTCGCTTTGTTGTTGACATTCAATGTTTCATTTGACATAGCAAGGGACATAATAAAACAAATAACAAAAAATATAAAAATTAGAGTTGTCCCATCATAAAAAATTCGCGTGAGAGATTCTGGCTTGGGCGTCTCCCCTCTTTATCCAGGTACAACCTAGAACGAGTGAGCTATGGCCCTACACCAGAACCACATGGACGTGTACATTGGCATCTGTACACTGAAGGCGATAGGTGTTAATTATCCACCCGACCAAATTTCTCACGCTTGTTGTCGTCCTCGTGCACGACATATGGGGAGGAAGCAGCTCGCGACCCCGGGCGCTCGTCGGCGACGATTGTGACAGCAAAGCCGTGCTTATCACAAGAGCTGAACCTTGAACCTTGACCGGCGTCGAAGTCATGGAGCGAACTAGACAAGTAACTGGCAGAAGACAACACTGGCTGCTCCTGTAGCTGTTAATAGTAAGGTTAGAGTTAGTATATATGCTGATATCTGATTAAGCTAGCTCTGTTGTTGTAACAGCGACTTGCATATTGAATTTAAAATTAATTTAATAATACCCATAAAATGCAACTAAATGCTAGAAATTGTCAAAGAGTAGAGTTCGTACAATATGCTACATTAAACATCCCTTAACAATTAGAAATATTTGCTTTTTCTTCATGAAATTATTAAATGATGTATATTATTGTGATGCATTTATTACTTCCCTTTGTTTTAAATACATTTGCATAGTGACGAAGTAAACATTGTCAATGTAAATACAGTTCACTACTATGTCATGAAATTATTATCTTGCTAATCGAAGGTCCTGCGCTGATAGTTGTTTATGGTTAAGCGTGCTTATATTGTGTGTGTGCTACTTCATAAATTGTTCCAACGTTGGATGTAATGAGATGTAAGCAAAGGTATGTAGACTTTCTTGTTATGAATTTCTCAAACGTTCCATCTATAAATTGTTAATTTCACTGTGCATATCCAAATTTTAAACTGTCGTTTTTAAAGAACAAGACACCTATTGCCATCATTATAATAACACTAGTCATATGGAATCTTGCATGTTCACTGCTGTTTGAAGAATTGTATACGTAATATTCATAATATGACATTTGAAATATGTAAACATAAAATTGAACCTTATTCCAGTGTGTGTTTTTTCTTGTTCATTTTCTTATTTTACGATACCCATAAGTTGAAATATTCATGAATGTAAACAAATAGCTGTTAAAGTACACATTTCTAAAGTCCAGGTATTGATAAAATTTGCTTTCGCTCTGTGTACATATGGTATTTTCGAGTAATAGCACTATTAACATTCACCAAATGGAAAGCCTGATAGTAATGCATACCTTATTATGTTAAACATACATCGTTGCACAAATGCACATATTTCTTTGCATTTGTGTGTGTGTGCGTGTACGTATGTTTGCGTGTATATGAATGTTGAAAACCCTACAGTATTGACATATTTCCAAAACTTGGTAATACTTCTCACGTACTCTTCCTCAAGGCAAAGGCCGCCGTCCATTGTAGACGATGTTGGCATAATTAATTTTTTAGTAAGGATTAACTGCACTACTTTTTATCCTCACTCTCTCGTCTCGTGCCGCCTGACCATAGTGGCAAGTCAAGGACAAGACGACTAGGGGGCAACTACAAGATGCAGGGGACTCCGCATCAAGCAGCCGTGAAAAAGATGGAAGAGTTCGGAGTGGACCCACACCACCTAATCATGAAGCCGACGGCTTAACCACTTTGCCACGGAATCCCCACGTACTGTTCCTACTTGCTTTTTAAATGCAGCTCTGGAATTGCTTGCAGAACCCTTTTGGTTCTGTTGCTGTTGTTTGAGCCATTAAGCTACTACATACTCAGTAGGAGTTTGGCTTATTGTAAAATGGCAGAGTGTGCAAACCACCCAAGGGCTTAAGAGTTGATAATGCCATTGTAGTTAACATGTTGATAGTAATATAATATTTAGGAACTTAAATATTTTTATGTGTGTTAACTTGTGGATAGTTTGATACTATGTAGAAGATTAAAGCTTGGTGTCAATCTGTCAATATGTGAATAGTGAGATACTGTGTAGGGTATCAAAACCAAGTGTTAGCCTGCTAATATGTGAATAGTAAGATACAATGTAGAAGATTAGAGCTTGGTGTCAATCTGCTAATATGTGGATATTGAGATACTATGTAAGACACGAAAGCTCAGCGTTTGTCTCAGCTCCACATCCTCTGGCATCTCATTTCACTTAAACATGGTGTCTGTTAACATAGTTACAGTAAAATGATATGTATGTAGAACACACATTTTGGTGTTGGTCAGTTAATATAGGGATTGTTCGGTATGATGAAGCACTGTGAAGTTTAATGTCGGTCTACATCTGTTGTCATGTTGAAAGTAAGATAATATGTAGGGTATCAAATCTTGGTGTTAAGTCTGTTAACATGTGGATAGTAAGATAATATGTAGGGTATCAAATCTTGGTGTTGAACTGTTATCATGTGGATGGTAAGATAATATGTAGGGTACCAAATCTCGGTGTTGGTCTGTTATCTTGTGGATAGTAAAATAATATGTAGAGTATCAAATCTCGGTGCTGGTCTGTTATCACGTGGATAGTAAAATAATATGTAGGGTACCAAATCTCGGTAATGGTATGTTATCACGTAAATAGTAAAACATGTAAGGTACCAAATCTCGGTGTCGGTCTGTTATCACGTGGATAGTAAAATAATATGTAGGGTACCAAATCTCGGTGATGGTATGTTATCATGTAGATGGTAAGATAATATGTACGACATGTGGATTCAAAGATAACATGTAGGACATTGAAGCTCAGTGTGGATCTGTGAACATGTGATTAGTCAGATAATATGTAGGACATTAACGGACATGGTCAGTTATTAAGGTGCAGATTGTAAGATAATATGTAGGACATTAACGGACATGGTCAATTGTTAAGGTGCAGATTGTAAGATACTATGAAGGACAGTAAAGCTTGTTGTCGGTCTACACCTTTTGTCATGCGAATATCAAGATAATATATAGGACACTAAACCCCGGTGTCATTCTGTCTCCGTGGTGATAGTAAGATAATGAGATAATTAAGTCTACTGCCCATCTCTTTATATGTGGAAAGGAAGATCCTTTCTTTTATGGGAAGGCTCAGTTTGGGTCTGTTAATATATTGATAATAACAATTTATTTTGGACATTTCAGCTCGTTGTTGGTCTGTTACCATGGAGACACAGGATACTGTTTAGAACATTCATTCATGGTGGTGGCTATCTGTTTACATATGGAAGGTAGGACACTGTATAGGACATTAAAGCTCAGTCTTTGTCTGACATCTGGATAGAAACAGGAAATGTAGGACAGTACAGCTTAGCGTTGATCTGATAATACATGTGAACTGTAAGATACTGTGTAGGACACGTGTTTTCGGTGTTGGTCTGTAAACATGAGGATAGTAAGATATTATGTATGACATTACAGCTCAGTGTTGAGGTGTTACCAAGGGGATAGTAAGATACTATATACAACATTACATCTCGGTTATTATGGGTTAATATTTGAATATTAAGAAAATATGTAGGACATGAAAGCTCACTATTGGCGTGCTAACAAGTGGATAGTACAATGCTATGGGGGAAAGTAAAGTTTGCTGTCATTCTGTTAACATGCGGATAGTAAGATACTATATCAGACATTACAGGTCAGTGTTGGTCTGTTAACATGTGGATAGTAAGATACTATATCGGACATTACAGGTCACTGTTGGTCTGTTAATATGCGGATAGTAAGATACTATTTCAGACATTACAGGTCACTGTTGGTCTGTTAACATGCAGATAGTAAGACAATATGTCGACATCACTGTTTGGTTTTAGTCTGTTCACCTGAAGATAATAATATTTTATGTAGGACACCTGTTCAAGGTGTTTGTCTGTTTTCATGTGGTAAGTGAGATAATATATACAACATTATATCTTGGTTATTGTGTATTAACATTTGGAAAATAAGAAAATATGTAGGACATGAAAGCTCACTGTTGGTGTGTTAACATGTGAATATTAAGATATTCTTTTTAACAGTAAACCTCGGTATCAGCCTGTTAACATGTGGATAGTAAGATATTCTTTTTAACAGTAAACCTCGGTGTCAGCCTGTTAACATGTGGATAGTAAGATATTCTTTTTAACAGTAAACCTCGGTGTCAGCCTGTTAACATGTGGATAGTAAGATATTCTTTTTAACAGTAAACCTCGGTGTCAGCCTGTTAACATGTGGATAGTAAGATTTTCTTTTTAACAGTAAACCTCGGTGTCAGCCTGTTAACATGTGGATAGTAAGATATTCTTTTTAACAGTAAACCTCGGTGTCAGCCTATTAACATGTGGATAGTAAGATATTCTTTTTAACAGTAAAGCTCAGTGTCTGCCTGTTAACATGTGGATGGCAAAATATTATATATTTTGCAATAATGGGGTGTATGTTTGCTTCTGTTGACATGTTGGTAGTGAAATGCTCTGTTGGACATTCTTCTTCTTCTTCCTCATTCGTCTTCAGACCTCAACTTCAATGACTCTAATGAAGACGGCAGTGGACTCAAGGCTCTGTACACTTCCATTCAACTTCTCGTGGAAGAACACTGGCTGTTGCCAAATGCTACTTCTTTTGTCGGTAAACAGTGGACAGGACTGCAAAATATGTTCTGCATCCATGATGACTGTGCCGCAGGCACAAAGGTCTGTAGTGTCAATCTTGAACTTGTTGTACAGATGACATCTCAGTCTGTTGGGACCTGTGCGAAGCCGGAGAATGATCACCTGGTCTCGCCTGGAGAGTTGATGGTAGGCATCGTTTTCTATGTGGCCAGGGTGGTCTTCTTTCCATTTTGCTCTGTACGTTGCCCTGATGAATGTTTTAGTCTCATTGTATGTGACTTCTGTATCACTCTGCTGCAGCATTTCTCCGTCTCTGTCGAGTCTGTCCGCCTCTTCGCCTGGAATGTTTCAGTGGGCTGGTATCCACTGGACTGTCCTTTTTTTGGAAGCACTGGGACAGGCGTTTGAGCGAGTCTGCCAGAGCACAGAGTTCATTTTTGTTCTGGTTCTTGAGCGCCATTAACACTGCGGAGGCACCTGTGAGAATGACCAGTTGCTTTTCTGTCTGCTCCTTATGGTCTATAATTGTTTCAGCTGCTTGTCTCAGGGTACTGGCTTCGGCACTGAAGTTTTTGCGTCTCCCAGTAGCAAATGCTGCTGAGTATACTTTACTTTTTAGTTCTATAGTGATGCCTCCTCCCCCGTTTCCAATGGTATCTTTGGCTGAGCCATCCATATAAGCGTGCGTCCAGGCTGTTGGTGAAAATTTTTGGTTGATGTAATTTGTAATTATGTTTTTTTTTCTGTTCCTATGTTTGTGACCTTTTTGTCTTTGATGTTGGGGATATTCCATATAAGATCAGGGAAGTGTCTTCCTTTCCATAGGCAGCGGATGGAGCATGCTGGTATTGGTTTTATTTTTTCCTTTAAATGTGCAGCATTGTTTTTAATCTTTTGTTTTGCCTGGACTGTAAAACTTTTCCTTTTTAGCCTGCCGCATCCCAGTTCATTTAGTATGAAGTCCATGATTCTTTTGAATTTTCCCGCTTGTTGTAGGATTTGCAGTCTCTGCGTTCTTCCATTGACTGTAGCCAAGTCATAGCTTCCAGGTCTTTTATTTGGGTGGACTTCAGGGCTGCTGTTATAATACGGGCTGCTTGGTTCTGGGTGCACCCTATTTTTTCAAAGTTTGATTTAGATGCCGTGGACCAAGCTGCAATGCTGTATTACAAAACTGGTCTCACTCTGCCTGTGTATAATTTCTTTAGTGTGTTTCCCTCAACATTCCAAGCAGTACCAGCAAGTTTCTCCATGATGGACATGCGTAGCCTTGCCCTCAGCTGGGTCTTTAAAATTTGCGCTTTCCAGGTCAGACATCCATCCAAGGAAACATTTCTAGTAACCAGGTCCTGGACCACCTTTCGAGGGCTGCCACAGAGTCTTGCATTTGTGTACTGGCTGTAGTGATGTGTTTTTCAGTAGTCCACATGAACAGGTCATCAGCGTAGAGAGAATAGTGGGTACTTTTGAGGAGGTTGTTGGCGATGTCATTTATATAAATAAGGAAGAGTGTAGTGGAGAGGACACCACCCTGGAGAACACCTTGTTCTATGGTTTCCTTTTCACTGATATGCTCTTGGACATGCACTCTTGCTGTTCTATTTTCTAAGTAGTTGCTGATCCACTTGTACATTTCCTCCCATACTCCATATTGCAGCATTTTTCAACGTAGCCCATCTTTCCAAACTTGGTCGAAGGCATTTTTCAGGTCTTACCCATACAGCCAGAGTGTGTTTTCCTTCCTGGAAAGCATCTTCGATTTCTTGTGCTATGTGTATTACTTGATCTTCTGTGGACCTGTGCTTCCTGAAGCCTGTTTGTTGTGGTATAATAATTTGTTTTCCCTCCTGATGCCAGCTGAGTCTGGTATTTATTTTTTTTCCATGAGCTTGCCTGTGCACCCTAGGAGACTGATTGACCTGTAGCTATTTGGGTCAAGTTTATCTTTATTTTTTTTTCGGATGGGAATCATTCTCGCTTCTTTCCACACTTGAGGTACACTGCCACACTTCCAGCTGTAGTTAATGATCGCGAAGAGTATTTTATTTGCAGTGCCACCCAATTTCATAAGCATGTCATTGGTTACGTTGGTTACGCTGTCTTTTCCAGGTGATTTTCTTGGTTTGAGGGAGTAAATAGCTGCATCGAGTTCCTTCGTGGTCAGGTTGGTTGTCATGTGCTCCTCTGTGCAGGTTAATGAGTTTTTTTTAAAGATTTAGCTTCATAGCCATTGCCTGTTTTCTTTCAGGTGGGATCTGGCTCGCTTGCGAGAATGTTTTTAGGAATGCGTTAGCTGCATGTGTTTTGGTCAGCATTTTCTCACTCAGTTGTACTTCTGTTTGTTAGCAGACTCTAGGAGCCATACGTGAATTAGACCGAAGCGGGGTTTGGGGGGGGGGGGGGGGGGAAACCAAGTAGGGTCCAGGCCATCCTTTTTTGCTAGGAAGTGACTGCCTGTTGCAGTGAGGTGCTATCCCTTACATGCTCCTGCCCTACCTCCCTGTTGGACATTCAAGCTCTGTGTTAGTTTAACATGGTAGCAGTAAGATACTCTGTTGGACATTCAAGCTCTGTGTTGGTTTGTTAACATGGTAGCAGTAAGATACTCTGTTGGACATTCAAGCTCTGTGTTGGTTTGTTAACATGGTAGCAGTAAGATACTCTGTTGGACATTCAAGCTCTGTGTTGGTTTGTTAACATGGTAGCAGTAAGATACTCTGTTGGACATTCAAGCTCTGTGTTGGTTTGTTAACATGGTAGCAGTAAGATACTCTGTTGGACATTTAAGCTCTGTATTGGTTTGTTAACATGGTGGCACAAACTATGTAGGGCATCAATGTTCTGGGTTGGTTTTTAATATCTGGATAGTTGATACTGTGTAGGGCATTAAATCTAGAATTGGTTTGTTAATATGTGGATTGTTCTGTGCAGAACTTTAAAGCTTTATGTCGGTCTGATAACATTGGGATATTACAATACTTTAAAGGGCAATAGGCATTGGTCTGTTAATATATAAATAGCAAGTTACTTTGTAGGATGGTAAACCTTGGTGTTCGTATACACGGGGATAGTATAATACTTTGTAGGACAATACAGCTTGGTGTCCGCATGTTAATATTCAAACAGTAAGCTATTATATAAAAGACAGATGTCAGCCTGTTAACTTGTGTGTAGGTAGATACTGTGTAGGACATTGAAGCTTCAAATTGGTGTGTAGGGATGTGGATAGTAAGATATTTGTAGGATATTAAAACTCTGTGTCAGTATATATAACATGTGGGTAGTAAGATGCTATGTCAGATATTAAAACTCTGTGTCTGTATGTTAACATGTGGGTAGTAAGATATTTGTAGGATATTAAAACTCTTGTGTCTGTATGTTAACATGTGGGTAGTAAGATGCTATGTCAGATATTAAAACTCTGTGTCTGTATGTTAACATGTGGGTAGGAAGATATTTGTAGGATATTAAAACTCGGTGTCTGTATGTTAACATGTGGGTAGTAAGATGCTATGTGAGATATTAAAACTCTGTGTCTGTATTTTAACATGTGGGTAGGAAGATATTTGTAGGATATTAAAACTCGGTGTCTGTATGTTAACATGTGGGTAGTAAGATGCTATGTCAGATATTAAAACTCTGTGTCTGTATGTTAACATGTGGATAGTAAGATACTATTTCAGACATTAATGCTTAGTTTCGGTATGTACATTATATCAATTGAAGAGTGATTTGAGAGGTTGCTTTTGATGGTAAAACTGGGCGAGTTCGTAACCTAGTCCCCCCATGCTCTAGTCTCTCTCTTGTCGTCTGTGGAGTATAAAACATAGATACGAATGGTTCAAATACTGCTTTGGAACAAAATCATGAACAAAACTTACGTTGCGACAGAAATGCCTTCATCAGGTCCACCGGTTAATACATATAAGAATATCTTACCCATCATGGCAGTAGAAATTAATGTATTCAAAAGAGCACATAAAGAAGCAATATGAACACATAGAAGAGATACAAGTTATAAGTCTTTACCCTGACCATGAGGCACATATGTAGCTCATTCACGTGCAGGCTCTGGTCGCGGGGATTGTCTAGGACCGTCTTCATGGACTAGAAAGCCGCCCAGCCCGAGTGATGACGTCTTGTTAATTCTGGATCTAGGTCGTTCGCATGTTCAATAGGCGTCCCAGGTAGATATAGTCCTCTACGTCCTCCAGATTCGTGGTTCACTGAGCCATCGATAGCGAAACGGTTATGCATGACTTTTTGCTTTGGATGTGGTCATCTCGAGGTCAGCTTTTCTCCATACTTTATAAAGCATAGGTACCATCTTATTGATGTTTTTGTTTCTGTGATGAACATAAAGTCATCTGCGAGGCGGAAGTGGTTAAATCGCTTGCCATTGATGTTGATGTCATAGGGGGTCTTGTCACATTGATGGACGATGGATTCCAGGCATGCGTGAAATAGACTTGGTGTGATAGGAAACCACCTGGCATACACCGTTCTGGACTGGGTCTTGTCACATTGACTGACGATGGATTCCAGGCTTGCGTGAAAGAGACTTTGTGCGATAGGATCCCCCTGGCATACACCGTTCTGGACTGGGTCTTGTCACATTGACTGACGATGGATTCCAGGCTTGCGTGAAAGAGACTTGGTGCGATAGGATCTCCCTGGCATACACCATTCCGAATGGATACTATTACTGATCTTTGGATGGGGTGATAGGTTTCTGTACAGTCCTGAGTAGCAGCTAGCAAGGATTTTGACATAGCCTGGAGCAATGCCTTGGTCCAGCAGCGAGTGGCAGACGAAAAGTGGCTGTACAGAGTGAAATGCTTTTTTATAGTCGATAAAGGCGCAGATTAAGGGGGTTGGAACTCCGGTTGTTCCAATTAGGCGGCTGCAGGTTGAGATGTGGTCCATACACTGTATGTTCTCAGACAACCAGCCTATTCGATTGGATGCGCGGCATCAATGAGATGGCGGATTCTAGCCATACATTTAGTCTAGAGTTTGTAGCAGACGGGGACAAGCGAAATTAGACGATAGTTTTTAATGTCGTCCTTGCCTTCTTTATGTAGAGGCCTCGTTTTGGGTTTGTGTGAGACTGTAGGTATTGTTCCCGGGTGGCGGCATGTTGTATAACGTTTAGCTAGGTCTAGATGAATGGTAGTCCACAGACTTTGAGGTCACCTGCAGTGATGTTATCTACTCCGGGTGATATCTTAGGCGGGGTATTCTCAAGGGCGTGACTTATTTCTGAGGGTAGGAAGTTTGGAAAGGGGTGGAAATGGGGATTGTATTGTGATTGGTTTTTAAACAATTGGAGGGGTTGAAAGTGGATAAATGTCCAGGTCAAGATGGTATTCATCCAAAATTGCTGTTTGAAATTAGAGACCAATTAGCAAAACCATTGGCTATATTATGTTCTCAATCACTTGCACAAGGGATTGTTCCACGGGATTGGAAAGATGCGGGTGTGATCCCCTTATTCAAAAAGGGCAAAAAGGCAGATCCAGCAAACTATAGACCTGTGAGCTTAACGAGCATAGTCTGTAAATTGTTAGAGTCAATAATCAAAGAAAACATTGTAATGCATTTAGACAAATTTAATCTAATTAGAAATAGTCAGCATGGGTTTACCAGAGGGAGATCATGCTTAACAAATCTATTAGAATTCATGGAGGAGGTTACCAAAATGTTAGATAAAGGGGAGACAGTGGATGTTATTTATCTGGATTTTGCAAAGGCCTTTGATAGAGTACCTCATCAAAGATTATTTTGAAAATTAAAATCACATGGAATAGGTGGGGAAGTTGCCAAATGGATTGAAAATTGGTTAACGGGAAGAAGGCAAAGGGTGGGTATAAATAAGGAGTACTCTGAGGGGCGTGAAGTGAAAAGTGGAGTGCCACAGGGCTCGGTTTTGGGACCAATTTTATTCTTGATATATATAAATGATTTGGACATAGGTATGGGATCCATTATTGCAAAATTTGCTGATGACACGAAACTATGCAGTAGTGTCTCATCTAAAGCAGAAGTGGATATATTGAGGTCGGATTTAGATAAAATTCGAGAATGGTCTGTAATCTGGCAAATGGAGTTTAATGTAGATAAATGTACAGTCATCCACATGGGTAGATCCAATATGGAACATAATTACAGAATGGGAGAGAACAATATTAGAATGATAGATAAGGCAAGGGACCTAGGGGTTATAATAGAGCATACAGGAAAGGTGAGTGAGCAAGTTAAGGTAGCAGTGAATAAGGCAAATGCAATGTTAGTATGATAAAAAGAAATATTAAACATAGGCGTAAGGAGGTGATTGTCAAACTGTATAAAGTATTAGTCAGACCTAGATTGGAGAACTGTGTACAGCTGTGGAGTCCTTATCATAGAGGAGATATAAACCTGCTGGAAAGGATACAAAGAAGAGCGACAAAACTGATAGTGGGATTCCAGAATTACAGTTATGAATAAAGATTAAAAAGAACTGGCCTTCAGTGTCTAGAAGAGAGAAGAATTCGTGGTGACTTAATACAGGTGTATAAGATGATCAGAGGAATGGATAAAGTGGACTATAACAAGTTTTTTAAAGTACAACCACCAACAAGGACAAGAGGGCACAGCTACAAGTTGACTAAGGAGAGGTCCAGATTAGATATTAGGAAGTATTTCTTTAGCCAGAGAGTAGTGAATGCTTGGAATGCATTGCCAAGTGAGGTGGTGGAGGCTGGGACGGTCAATGCATTTAAGAACAGATTGGATGCGTACAGCTTCTAGAGGAAGGTGTTGTAAATGGAACTGGTTATATACAGACTCTGCAGAGTCTTCTAAACCAGTATAAAGACGTTAAGTTTAAGTTTAAGGTCAACTAACTTGAATAATTCCGAGCAATACTCACTGATGACCTCCTCCATGTCCAGCCTAGATGTAGTTCGAGACCCATCAGGCGCTTTCAGGCAGGGACTGACATCACGGTGCTCGGCGATGTGTCGAGAAGCTAGCTTTACGCTGTGTCGGGACTCTGCCGATGAGGCGCTGGCGAGCCAGACTCTTCTTTGGGTTTCAGACGGCAGAGTTAGATGAGGGCATTAATAGCTGCATTGTTGAGAGACTTTTTGCGCCCCTCCTGCAATAATGCTCGTGAAACATGTGATATTCTATTATTATTGTTGCTGGGTAACGGATGTTGGGCGTATTTTTTTATATGGAGTTTATTTTTACATGGTTTTGTTGGAGTTGGATATAATGAGACTATTTCGTGTCGGTGTTTTCCACTGGGACCTATGTGCGTGCATCTCTTGTGGAGGTGTTTCTTGAAAAGGATGCTGTCCGCTTGGACCTATGTGCGTGCATCTCTTGTGAAGGTGTTTCTTGAAGAGGATGCTGTCCGCTTGGACCTATGTGCGTGCATCTCTTGTGAAGGTGTTTCTTGAAGAGGATGCTGTCCGCTTGGACCTATGTGCGTGCATCTCTTGTGAAGGTGTTTCTTGAAGAGGATGCTGTTCGCTTGGACCTATGTGCGTGCATCTCTTGTAGAGGTGTTTCTTGAAAAGGATGCTGTCCGCTTGGACCTATGTGCGTGCATCTCTTGTGAAGGTGTTTCTTGAAGAGGATGCTGTTCGCTTGGACCTATGTGCGTGCATCTCTTGTGAAGGTGTTTCTTGAAGAGGATGCTGTCCGCTTGGACCTATGTGCGTGCATCTCTTGTGGAGGTGTTTCTTGAAGAGGATGCTGTCCGCTTGGACCTATGTGCGTGCATCTCTTGTGGAGGTGTTTCTTGAAGAGGATGCTGTCCGCTTGGACCTATGTGCGTGCATCTCTTGTGGAAGTGTTTCTTGAAGAGGATGCTGTCCGCTGGGACTTATGTGCGTGCATCTCTTGTGGAGGTGTTTCTTGAAGAGGCTACTGCAGTGGAACAACCGGTTCGTTTCGCATAAAGCAGTGGGTCCCTACTATGTGTGTATGTCTTGGTGTCTTTGTCTGTATATGTCTGTCATTGTGCATGTCTGTCTTTGTCTGTCATTGTGTGTGTCTTTGTCTGTCATTGTGTGTGTCTTTGTCTGTCATTGTGCATGTCTGTCTTTGTCTGTCAATGTGCGCGTCTGTCTTTTTCTATCATTGTGCATGTCTGTCTTTGTCTGTCAATGTGCGTATCTGTCTTTGTCTGTCATTGTGCATGTCTGTCTTCGTCTGTCATTGTGCGTGTCTGTTTATGTCTGTCAAAGTGCGTGTCTGTCTATGTGTGTATTTGTTTGTGTGTGTCTGTCTGTCTCTGTTTGTTTCTGTCTGTCTTCGCTTGTGTCTATTTGCCTCTGTATGTGTCTGCTATTATATATATGTCTGTGTGTCTGCCTTTGTGTGTGTGTGTATGTCTGCCTCTGTATATGTGCATTATTATATATCTGTCTCTGTGTATATCTGTCTCTGTGTGTGTGTGCCTGTCATTATCTATATGTCTCTCTGTATATTTGCCTCTGTGTGAATCTGTCAGTGTGTGTGTGTGTGTTTATGTCGGTCTGTGTGTGTGTGTGTGTTTATGTCTGTCTGTGTGTGTGTTACGTGTATCTCTGTGTGTGTATGTCACTATATGTGTGTGTGTCTGTCACTATACGTGTGTATGTATGTGTGTGTGTCTCTCTCTCCGTGAGTAAGTCTTTCTATGTGAGTCTGTCTGTCTCTATGTTTGTGCCCGTCTCTGTGTGTATGTCTGTGTGGTGTCTATCTCTGCATGTATGTATGCGTGTGTGTGTGTGTCTGCCGGCGTAACGTGTTTATGCGTGCGTGTGTCTGTATGTGTGTATGTGTGTGTGTTTGTCTTTGTGAGTGTTTATGTCTGTGTGGATGTACCAGTGTGTGTGTCTGTGTGAATGTCTTTCTGAATGTGTCTGTCTGTGAGTGCTTGTCTCTCTCTCTGTGTTTCTGTCTGAATGTGTCTATCTGTCTGTGTCTGTCTGTGTCTATCTGTCTGTCTGTGTCTGTCTGTGTGTCTATCTGTGATTGCATGTCTTTCTGTGTGTGGCTATCTGTTTATGTGTGTGTGTGTGTCTGTATATATGAGTTTCTGTCGATCGTTATGTATTTATGTGTGGATGTATGACTGTGTATGTGAGTGTATGTCCGTCTGTCTGTCTTGCTTGTCTGTCCTGTCTGTCTTGCTTGTCTGTCCTGCCTGTCTGTCTTGCCTGTGTGTCTTGCCTGTGTGTCTTGCCTGCGTGTCCTGTCTGCCTGTCTTGTCTGTGTGTCGTGTATGTGTGTCTTATGTGTCTTATCTGTAGGTCTTGTCTATGTGTCTTGTTTGTCTGTGTTTTTACTGTCTGTGTCTTGTCTGTCTGGTTCTGTTTGTGTGTGTGTTTTTGTGTGTCTTGTATGTGTGTCTAATGTGTATTTCTTGTCTGTGTCTTGTGTGTGTGTCATTTATGTGTCTTGTATGTATTTTCTGTATGCAGTGTGTGTGTGTGTGTCTTTTATGTGTGTCTTACATATGTCTTGTAGGTGTGCTTATCTGTATGTTTTACATATGTCTTGTAGGTGTGCCTATCTGTGTGTCTTACACGTGTCTTGTAGGTGTGCCTATCTGTGTGTCTTTCCATGTCTATCTGTATGCTTGTTATTGTCTGTGTCTGTCTGTCTGTTTGTCTATGTCTGTCTGTGTATATATGTCTGCCCCTGTAGAAGTACCGGTCGACTAAGACTAAAGTAAACACAACAATCTTATACAACTATTTCCTTTGTTGCAGGTTGTCCACTTTTTACACCACACGAAACACAAGACCTCATCACTAATGGAGTCGTCTGTGAGGTCGTCAGCGGAGCAACTGGCTGAGTCAGTTCTCATCTGCTCCATCTATCCTCCACGCGGCCCGGGACTCATCAACTGTTGTCGTGGACGATCAACGCGAAAGACACTGGTTGGGTATGGGGATTACTTGACTTGACTGAAAACACAAGGCAACAGCTCCAGCTTCTAGGCACAGCCCCCATGACAGCAGAACACATATTCCAGGCCTGCTCATCATATACCGACAAAAGAAGTAGCATTTGACAACAACCAGTGTCCTTCCACGAGAAGCTGTACGGAAGTGCACCGAGACTCAAGTCGACTGCTGCCTTCGTTAGAGCCATTGAAGTTGAGGTCTGCAGATGAACTAGGAAGATATATCTTCTTGCCTTTATCGCGCCGGGCCGGGGCACAACAGTACCAGCACAGTCGACCTCCAACAAAAAGCCTGCGGCAAAGAACTTTACATGCTCTTGCAGTAGGAGATTATGTAACAATGTGCTTGAATGATGAGGTTGCTAGTTTCAAGCACAACTCTCTTCAGTCACGCCTTTCAATGCATGCATGGAGTCCAATCAACCAAATCAAGATCCCGCCTCTCCATTTGTTGAAGCACATGTCCAGCACTGTATTTGGCTTCCCTTTACGAGCTTTTAGGAAATGCGTGTTCTAGTAATTTGCAGTACGGTAGCAACAATTTGGACATTGTAAGATTGCTACATCCATGCACAACCCTTAGTGGCCTCTCTCAACATGTAATGAATGAAATAATTTGTCCTTTTGTCTTCATCATTCAGGAGAAATAAATGCATCGTCTGCAGAAACATTTTTTGTCCTTGACTTACTGTGGCGGTGTACAGCAGCGGTTATATTCTGTCATTCTCAATAAGGGGCCCCGGGATCAACTGGGGGGGGGGGGATGCTATCTTATTGATAGATGTGGAATCAGCAACGACAACGATGGTAATGGTATCAATTTGAATTGTATGTCATCATCATCTGGTTGACCAGTCGTAAGGCTGGTTGTAAGTTTGTCTGAGATGTCTGTCCATTTGACTCTATTTTGTGGTTGATCAGTTCTAAGACTGGTTGTAAAGTTGTTTGAATATGTCTCTCCATTTGACTCTATCCCCTGGTTGATCAATCCAAAGACTGGTTGTAAGATTGCCTATGTCTCTCCAGTGGAGCCTATCCTATGCAGTTCTCTTCATTTAAGCAAAAGTTTGTACTTTAATGTCCCCTCCATGCCTGAGATATTAATGTCCCTCCATGCCTGAGATGTTAATGTCCCTCCATGCCTGAGATGTAAATGTCCCTCCATGCCTGAGATGTTAATGTTCGTCCATGCCCGAGATGTTAATGTCCCCCAATGCCCGAGATGTTAATGTCCCCAATGCCTGAGATGTTAATGTCCCTCCATGCCCGAGATGTTAATGTCCCTCCATGCCCAATATGTTAATGTCCCTCCATGCCTGAGATGTTAATGTCCCTCCATGCCTGAGATGGTAATGTCCCCCCATGCCTGAGATTTTAATGTCCCCCCATGACCGAGATGTTAATGTCCCCCTATGCCTGAGATGTTAATGTCCCTCTATGCCTGAGATGTTAATGTCCCCCTATGCCTGAGATGTTAATGTCCCTCTATGCCTGAGATGTTAAAGGTGAATCTTGATCACCCCGGTACTCTCTCTTACTTTGAATCTTACTCTCTAGTACCATCTCTATCGTCCGTCCTTTAATTCATGAACAAGGTCCAAATCAGTTTTCTACTAAACTGCATGTCGGATCCAAATGATTTTTTGCATGTAGCCTTAGAATATCCATGACGTTAAGTAAATATAAAAAAAAAAGAAATGTTATGAATTTAATAAAATGTATTCATTAGACTATATTAAAAGCAACCTCACTAAAATGGACATAATTTTAACATGTTTAAGGTATACAGTCGTGGTGTTTTAAAAATATATGTTTTGTCTTTCAAATAAGCTGAGTAAATACAAATTCCTGATTATCTCGTGCATAAATTAGACACTTTGTCGAATGCAGATCAAATAGATATGTAGATCAAATAATATTTTGTGGGTTGCTATTGGCACATAAAGTTACTTTTTCAAAAGTTACATTGATATCATTTTCAAAATGTTTGAAGTGTACATTTATAACAACGCAGACGGTTACAATTTTACTATACCAGTTTTTCGGTAACGAATCTAAGATGAGTCATTTTTATTACGATATTCACGATCCAGAGAAACAACCCAATTGGTACTTGGTCTGGATAGATCATCCTTTTATCGTTGAATTGGACAGGACACAGAGTGCACTCAATTTGACGATTTCGACAGAGGTGTCGTCATAAAACGGGGAATTTTGAAAGTGTTGACGAAAAATCAACTTATTACTCTCCGGAATCTGAAATTAACATTGCAATCCGACTGCAATATCGCCATTTTGAAAAACACTCTTTGGAAAATTGTAAGAGCCGCCGGCTTTACATTGATGGTACATTCGCGTGGCAGGAATATTAAATGTGAAAAGCCACATTGGATTGCTTCCAGACGCAAATAGCTGAAACAGATACTTAAACGGTGTAGGCAAGGTTATGATATTGTATACTTGAAGGAATCCTGGGCCAATACTCACCACACCTGTGGTAAAGAATGGCAATCAGTTGACGGTGAACAGAAAAGACAAATTCCAAGCAGCAAAGGACAGCGCATTAAACTCACCTACGATGGAAGCAGTGAAACAGAACTTGTCCATGACGCTGAACTTATTTTCCAATCAAGAAGTACAGATGGTAGAGACTGCCACACTGAAATGAATGGACACATATTAAGGCACTGGATAACGAATGATCTGCTTCTAATTGTGGATAGAGCCGCCATGCCTAGTAATGGATAATGGATCTTATCACAATGCAGTTTCAGAGGAAGACAAAGTACCAACTGCATCAAATACAAAGCTCAAATTAGGTCATGGCTAGCTAAGGAAAAAGTGAATTTCGAAGGCACGTATTTGAAGCCAGAGTTGTTGCAGCTTGTGAGGAAGACAAATAAGACAAAGGTGTATCATATCGACAAAATCACCGAAGAGTACGGCCACACTTCTCTGCCACTACCTGCATATCGTCCCCATCTTAACCCTTTAGAGCTTGTGTGGGCTAAAGTCAAAAGACAAATTGGCGAACAGAACAAGACATTAAAAATGTGTGATAGGGGATGGCGTGGCCTAGTGGTTAAGTGGCACGGCTCACAACCAGAAGGTGCTGGGTTCGATCCCCATCACAGCTCCGGCCGTTACCCCGAGGAAGCAAACCCTTAGAAAATGCAGGAGGACGCAGACCCTTACATAAAATGCATGCTGAAGTCGGATGCACTGGGCCGACAGGCGCAAAATAAAAACCACAGTGTAACGCACACACGCCTTGGGGAATAGATAAATAAGGCGAACGCAAAAAAAAAAAAAAAAAAAAAAAATAGATCCAAGGAATTCGCCGATGTGCAAAATTCTTAAAATATATTGACTTAATAATATCAATGTTTTAGCGATATGGATATCCTAAGGCTACATGCGAAAAATCATTTGGATCTGACATGTAGTTTTGTAGAAAATTGCTTCGGAAAAAGACGGAATAATCAAGACTTCCGTGTCTCATATTGTGGCCCAGCCAACATAACCAACGTTTTTGTTCAATATGGAATATTTGTCCTTCTGCCCCCACTTCAGTGAGTACATTGTCATTATATCTTCTTTCTATCCAACTAGCTCTTTCCATTAACTTTGACATTTCTATTACAACTCCGCATAACTTTGTCCATCATCATCTCAGAATATGCGATGTAGAGACCCGGTGCAAGCGAGTAGCCCTGTCGTACCTCCTATCTTAAGGAAACTGGCCCATTGAGACCTTCTAATATTGAAATAATCGGCTCTTAATTTGCATCCAGGTTCTGCATTAACTTAATGAATGTTCTTTCTGTGTATGAAGGTCATATCAAAGTGCTCATAGGTGGCGAAGGAGCTACCATGGCTTGTTAACAAAACCTGGGGTCGTACACTTATGGGATGTGACCCATTAAAAATACGTGTTGAATATGGTTTCACCAGGCTGTAAGGCGCAAAACATAGAACAATGTACTACGTCTTAGGAAACACGCTGAAGGGGGAAACAAATATGTGACCTTACAGTGTTTTCTCTAGTATTTCATTCTATTTTTTTAGAATTTGATTTATACGAGGTAAGTCAGTAAGTCACACACTGATATGGGATAGCTGACAAATGTAGTTGCTGGTTTCTAAATGTGTCAATTGTGACTAGGGGGCAGCAACATCAAGTTTTGCTATTAGTTAGGTAACAGACGCTAGGTGTCGCATGCACGTGCGCAGCTCAAATAAAAAAAATGTCATCCATACTTACAGAGTGAACATCAATAATATCATGCTGTTGTTTAGTGGATTTTATTTGCAATGTGGTGGGGGGATGACTTCTAAGGATATTGTAAAGGAAATGCTTCCTAACTGTCGATACATTCCCAAAGAAGTGCTAAATCATTGCTGATTAAGGCTGATTTGGTCGTCCTATTCAGATTGGAACAGAGGCATCTCTTCGGGGGTTGTGAGAGAACTAACAGGCCAGTGTCGATAGACAAGAGGCATCTCTTCGGGGGTTGTGAGAGAACTAACAGGCCAGTGTCGATAGACAAGAGGCATCTCTTCGGGGGTTGTGAGAGAACTAACAGGCCAGTGTCGATAGACAAGAGGCATCTCTTCGGGGGTTGTGAGAGAACTAACAAACCAGTGTCGATAGACAGTCTAGCAAATGCAATAGAGTGTACGCATAGTTTATTCTACAGTTTAATGCATGATCGATTGAAATTCCTGAAAGTGTGCTCACTGTGTGTAAGTACATTACTGACTGACAGACACAAAATGAGCCGAACGAGATTTTTTTCTTGCGCCGATAAAGAGATGGAATAAGTATATCCATATCTGCTCAAATTATGTGGAGAACTAAAGGACAATATAATTGCATCAATAAATGGTTTTGAAGTTCGCATATAATTTGTTTAATTTATCAAAGTGTAACATATTTACCTACTTGCACTCGTATAACGGAGAACATGATCTCCAAGACTGTCGAATCGTTGAGAGGAGTAGAATGATAGCATGGCCCTCCTCCATCCATCTGAGGAACAAACTGCAGGGTGATCACTGACGCCTGAGACAGACCAGCAAGTTTGGAGAGAGATGTACTGTAGACATGAGACAGACCACTAAGTTTAGAGAGAGATGTACAGTAGACCTGAGACAGACCACCAAGCTTGGAGAGAGATGTACTGTAGACATGAGACAGACCACTAAGTTTAGAGAGAGATGTACAGTAGACCTGAGACAGACCACCAAGCTTGGAGAGAGATGTACTGTAGACATGAGACAGACCACCAAGTTTGGAGAGAGATGTACAGTAGACCTGAGACAGACCACCAAGTTTGGAGAGAGATGTACAGGAGACCTGAGACAGACCACCAAGCTTGGAGAGAGATGTACAGTAGACCTGAGACAGACCACCAAGTTTGGAGAGAGATGTACAGTAGACCCGAGACAGGTACCAGTTGGAAGGTGATCGTGTGGAACATGTCCTTCACCTTTGACTTAGCAAATAATTTGTTCACATTTCGTTCCGTGTTCGATTTTCTATATTTGATTCTCATTATGTTGAATTTCCGATGTGTTCTGATAAAAGCTTATCAAATTATTTCGTTGTTACGTTTAGGGTGGTTTGTTTTGACACATTGTATGTGCGCGACTTCTTCATTTTCTTCTTCTTGTACTTCTTCTTCTTCTTCCTTCTTTCTTCTTTCTCTCTTTCTTCCTTCTTCTTCATCTACTTCTTCTCTTTCTCTTCCTGCGCCTCCTCAGGCTCCTTATCGTCTTCTACTTCTGCGTCTCCCCCGCATCCTTATCAGCCTACTCCTCAGTCTCCTCCTAATCCTCTTCTTCTTCTACTTCGTCTTCTTCTGCTTCATCTTTTTTCCCACGCCACCTCCATTTCCTCCTCAGCCTCTTCTTACTCTTCTTCTTTTTCTTCTTCTTCTTCTTCTCTTTCTATTTCTTCTCCTCCTTCTCGTCTACCTTAGCCTTATGGGAGGAGGACTAACGTCTAGTCAGGCACAACATACCGATCAGACATGTTAGTCAGGGTCAGGCCCAATATACCGATCAGACATGTTAGTCAGGGTCAGGCACAACATACTGATCAGACATGTTAGTCAGGGTCAGGCACAACATACTGATCAAACATGTTAGTCAGGGTCAGGCACAACATACTAATCAGACATGTTAGTCAGGGTCAAGCAGAACATACTGATCAAACATGTTAGTCAGGGTCAGGCACAACATACTAATCAGACACGTTAGTCAGGGTCAGGCACAACATACTAATCAGACACGTTAGTCAGGGTCAGGCACAACATACTAATCAGACACGTTAGTCAGGTTCAGGCACAACATACTAATCAGACATGTTAGTCAGGTTCAGGCACAACATACTAATCAGACATGTTAGTCAGGGTCAGGCACAACATACTAATCAGACATGTTAGTCAGGGTCAGGCACAACATACTAATCAGACATGTTAGTCAGGGTCAGGCACAACATACTGATCAGACGTGTTAGTCAGGGTCAAGTACAACATACTGGCGAAGATCCTCACATCCGCTTCCTAGTAGCCTTCCCTGGAAACGGGTTGTCTTCATGGCATCCTGGCTAACGTGGTGAGGGATCGACGTGATCCTGTAGTAGTGAGCGACACGCAGATGAAGTTAAGAATAGCACAACCACCTGGAGGACCTTTGTCAGCACGCTCGGGATGTGAGGAAAGCTACAGCAACCCGCCACTTAACGTCCTTTTCAGGGCGTACAAGAGAGTAAATAAAACTCCACCTCACACAATGATCACCTTCTACAATTTCATTTATCGTGAAAATTCAAGACTCCAGTCAAGTCCATCTAAGTCTAAAGTTGAGTTCCAAGTCGTCGGTTATCAAGTCAAGTTATTCTAAAGTCTTCTAAGCCATAAATGTAAACCCTAGTCGGTACAACAGCGATGATTCCATAGAATATTACTCCCTACAACTCTCTTCACAAATCCCCATACGTCATGGGCCCCACGTGACTCCCAGATATTATTGAATCCCCATTTGCCACTTTACAGACCCCCATTCTGATCATGGACCCCCGGCTGGTAATCACTATCATACGAGACCAAGGAGAGTCTCCCCAAACTATTCACACGATCAAAACAATGCACGTTTACGATTGTCAAACACACACTTTAGGCTCGTATGAGCCCCGAAGAGGGGCAGTCAAGCGAGACTGATGTGACCCTAGCACGGACCTTGAGTCTTGTCCGGCCATTATCATGTGTGTGTGTGTTTGTGTGTGTGTGTGTGTGTGTATATATTTATTGATTTTGTCTGAAGGAGTGAGACAAGGGTGTGTAGTATCCAATTGTCTTTTTAAAACTACACATAACAAATATCCAAACAGACAGCCGGGATGCCAGGGTATGTCATTGGAAGAGTGGTAATGAATAACCTTGAATATACAAATGATACAGTTTTGATGGGGAAAAGTTAGCAAAAATTACTGGAGCTTGTGACAACAATGTACAAAATCAGTCAAGAGTTTGGGTTAGATATAAACATAAAGCAATAAAAGACTATGATATTTAGGGGAAAGTGACAGAAAACCATGTTTGCAGATACAAGTAAATGATCAACTTCTGCAGCATTTGCATAGTTTCCCCTATTTAAGACATAAAATAACGAAAGAAAGCAGCTGTGAACAAGAAATCAGAAAGTGAATAAGTATGGCCAAGATGGTTTCCAGCAACATGCGACAGAACGTGACATCAAAACAGATAAATCAGAAAGAGAAATTGAGAATTGTCAAGTGTTATGTACACTTGTCACTACTTTATGGCGCAGAAACATGGACACTGAATACAAAGTTGGAAAAGAGTACTGAAACCTACGTAATGTGGGTATATAGAAGATTAGGTAGCATTTCTTGGAAAGAAGAAAGCAAATGTGGAGGTATTTTAAAAGTTGGGGGTGAAAAGAGAATTATTGACCGAAATCAGGGTTAGACAGTTACATTATTTTGGTCATATAACAAGACATACCTCCTTGTTGAAGACCATACTGGAGGGTAGGGTGGAAGGCAGGCGTTCAAGAGGCAGACAACGTTTTAAGTGGGTGGATAACATCAGGAGATGGACTGGAAAAAGCCTCTCAGATTGCACCATTAGGGTAAGAGATAGAGTAAATTGGAGATCCATTGCAGCCGACATTTGATGCGGAGACGGCACTTGAACTGAACCGATTTGGTTTAATCGTTCTATCAATGACGGAAGCTTATCGGAAGTCCATGTGAACGTTAGGAAGTAGAATAGGACTACTGACACACTGAAAGTGTAAGGTAAGAAGAGATTTAGGGTGGAGTGGTACCCTTATTGATACCACTGAGTCTTTTCAAACATGTCGTTAAAGTCACTAAAGAAGGTCGTACATGGGCTAGCAACATCATCAGGTGAGGCCACTACTGTTGAAGCTGTCACTGCCATTGTTTGGATAAAGGTTTGTTGTAAAGAGACCGACTCTAGCTATGTCCTGGTGCTTTCATTAAAGGTTTCTTGTAAAGAGACCGACTTTAGCGATGTCCTGGAGCTTCCATTAAAGGTATCTTGTAAGGAGACTGACTAAATGCGATGTCCTGGTGCCTTCATTAAAGGTTTATTGTAAAGAGATCGACTCTAGCGATGTCCTGGTGCTTTCATTAGAGGTTTCTTGTAAAGAGACCGATTCTAGCGATGTCCTGGAGCTGTCATTTGGAGCAGAACGGTGAATCAAATGGCGCCGACAGCATGCCACAAGAAGCGACAATAGTACAGTCTAGCCATGACCTACTATATATTACAGATGGCCAGGGTCTAGCCCTTCTATAGTACAAGACTACAACAAGTGTATCGTTGCACACCCCGTTATTCACACCAGCTAGAAGCCCGCTCAGTTTTGGTGCAGTCATATTGGTTTAATGAACATTTCTGCCCAAAATACCCCATGCGTGGTACACAATTCATCTTCGCCATTATGGTTTTGTAGTGGACCGGTCGTCCCCAAAAAAATTTGTCCCGTGCTTTTTTATGCAGTTCTTTTCAGCTTTTCACAATTTGCCATATTATTTTTCCAACGACATCTTATTCTCTAACCATCCATCGTATCGTTAGAGCAACGGTCATTATACCATTCTGTCGTGGTCAGTGTAGGGTCCGGGCTCGAGGTCTCGCCTACAGCAAATAGATGTTGATGGGAATCAGCAGTCTCTCACATCCAGGGTGGAGTGATCGCTGGGGAAGCTACTGACCTGGTGACAGCAAACCTCTAGCACAGGGCCTCTCCTGCACAATCGTGTCCATAGCAACACATTCTCGTGGGTGGAACTTGTTTACTGAGTTTGCTTTGGTGATGACTGAGTACCTGACGGTATAACCAGGCGAGTAGCAGTTTGGGGTCCCTTAAGGCGAGGAGGAGTTTGGGGCCCCTTAAGGCAAGGAGCAGTTTGGGGTCCCTTAAGGCGAGGAGCAGTTTGGGGCCCCTTTAGGTGAGGAGCAGTTTGGGGTCCCTTAAGGCGAGGTCCAGTTTGGGCCCCTTAAGGCGAGGAGCAGTTTGGGGCCGTTTAAGGCGACAGCGCAGTACCCCTCAGGCGAGTGAGTGGAATGTGCAAACCCAAACCTCACCCATGGGTTAAATGTTCATCTCATCTGTCGTCTGCTGAGCTACACAATATTTCTTTGTCTAACCTTCGCAAACCCTACCAAGGATTCCATTAGGGTAGAGGTACCCACAGAGGATAGGGGTCAAGTCCTATGTCCCATAATGGTAGAGGTACCTAGAGAGAATCAGGGCCAAGTCCTATGTCCCAGATGCAGCGAGAGCACCAGTTGATCTGACATTGCTCATGTCAACGCATTGCGCTCTGACTCTAGGGATGGGGAGGGGAGGCAAATCTAATCGATCTCATTAGAAGAGAAGAGCCGTTGTGATGTGGAAGGGGTGGGTGGACAGTCGAGAACGGATAGTGGGCAGGACGTGACACAGTCACCGGGTAAGGGCTGAACACAGAATAAAGAAATGTGATATGTAACGAGAGAAACTGTAGCCAGGGGGGAATGTACTCTGTGAACATACCTGACATCCCACTTCAGCCCCATCGACGCAGCGAATCTCTGGATGACCAAGGACGGAAGTGGCAAAGCCAAATACATCTATCCCTCACGGAGAAATACACATCCAACCTGCTCTTTGGGGGGAAGAAGTCTGCAGCAAGATAACCCAACATTCCAATACCAGAAAACCATGAACATTATTCAAACGAGCTCGGGCGTCGCTTCGGTTATCAAGGCCCGAGCAACAGAGATACTGCCCCCGCTCTGTGCGAGAAGTCGGCGAGAGGGAACATCCACATACTACAGCTTAATATTGCCGGAGAACAAAATATGGTTACTGAACTGATTAAAATACTACATCACCATCAAATCCAGATAGCCCTCCTCCAGGAAACGATAGTACCACCAAGACAAAGTAATATCACAGGCTACACGCAGCGGAAGTGCGAATGTGACAAATGCCGTGGCATTATGGCCCTGGTCAGAAATGATACGCATGCCATTGTAACCAACAATCCTGTAGAGGATATTGACCATTAAACGATAAAGGTATGGGGGATAGATAGAATAACATACAAACGACAAAACATTTACTGTGCTTACCTATATTTGAGCCTGCGTCAAAGAAAACAGTGTTGGTGGAAGATTCCAAAGCCCAAATGCAACATCCTGGATGTCGTCAGTTTTATAAAAGAGATCTGGGGACCGAAGAGCTGAGTACTGGCACCATCCTTAAACTAATCCACAATCTGGACACCACGCCATCCCTTTTGGATAGAGCACATGGTACTACCAGCCGGCCAGATCTAACACTTGTATTGGCTTACTTGGTAGAAAACACCATTACTAAAGTTTTGGGAGATGTTGGACGCAATCATCGTCCTATCCTAACAATTATTGAAACACCATATAGGGATAGGACGGTTCGAGACAAACAATCATGGCATTTCAGGAATGCTGGCGGGGATCGATATGTCCAGGAAACTGGATCTGGGTTTAGTCAAATAAGTAAAAATGAGAACACCAATACAGCTTTGAAACGTATATGTGCCACCATCTTAACAGCTGCAAAGAAAAGCATCCCACATGACACGTAAAGGAAATATAAACCGTACTGGAACCCAGAGCTGGCTGCAGCCGTCAAATAGAGTGGAAAGGCCAGGAACCCAGAGCTGGCTGCAGCCGTCAAAGAGAGTGGAAAGGCCAGGAACCCAGAGCTGCCTGCAGCCGTCAAAGAGAGTGGAAAGGCCAGGAACCCAGAGCTGCCTGCAGCCGTCAAAGAGAGAGGAAAGGCCAGGAACCCAGAGCTGCCTGCAGCCGTCAAAGAGAGAGGAAAGGCCAGGAACCCAGAGCTGCCTGCAGCCGTCAAAGAGAGAGGAAAGGCCAGGAACCCAGAGCTGCCTGCAGCCGTCAAAGAGAGAGGAAAGGCCAGGAACCCAGAGCTGCCTGCAGCCGTCAAAGAGAGAGGAAAGGCCAGGAACCCAGAGCTGCCTGCAGCCGTCAAAGAGAGAGGAAAGGCCAGGAACCCAGAGCTGCCTGCAGCCGTCAAAGAGAGAGGAAAGGCCAGGAACCCAGAGCTGCCTGCAGCCGTCAAAGAGAGAGGAAAGGCCAGGAACCCAGAGCTGCCTGCAGCCGTCAAAGAGAGAGGAAAGGCCAGGAAGGAGGTTGAAACATGTCAAGAACACCAAAAATTAAAAAAATAGTACAGTAACTGAATGGCAAAAGATAGGTATATCACTAAACAAAGCAAGCGGGAGACTTGGAGAGACAACTGTAGAAAGCAGGCTAAACAAGGAAGGGACTAATGCGTGCAGGCTGCTGAGTAGCCTTAAATGGAGTAAGAGAAAGTCAAACACAACACCCCTGACAGAGTAACTGGTGACGAAATAGTATCAAACACCAAGACAGTTGAGATTTGTACCACATTTTTCGCGAGTTAAAAAGCACAGCCAGGAAATTTACTAGATAAAGCATTTTTTTCAGGAATCCTTTAACATCGATTCAACCAACATAGCGGCCTTCAACAAAATTTCTTCAATCCACATGAACTGTCGAAAAAAATGAAGCACCAGGACCAGATAAAGTTTAAAACGGGTTGATAAACAAATTTGGACCAAAGGCAAAGAGAAACTTTTATGATTTATCGCCAGAACATGGGACGAAGGACAGTCACCATCAATTTGGCTATCAGCAACCATTAAAAGCGTACTGAAGAATGGGAAACAACAAAGGACACATGGAAGCTATAGACCAGTGTCGCTCATCTCATGTTTAGGTAGACTGGTTGAAAGAATGCTAAACAAGACTATACTGGAAAGCATTGACCTCAATGAAAGAAACCAGTCAGGGTTCAGGGTGGACATCGCACGGGTGATCCACTCTTTAGTTCACACATAATGTGATAGATAGATTCCGAGACGCAAATAGCACATTACCAGTGTTCATTGATCTACAGCAGGCATATGCCAGGGTATGGAGGAAGAGCCTTTTGATGACAATGAGGGAAATGAAAATCGAAGGAAAGATTCTTAGAAGCACTGCCGATAATTGACAATAAACTGTACAGAGTAGTGAAACAGCTGAAGAAGACTTGTATTTATATAAGAATGGCAATTGGCTGACAAGAGCAAGCTTGCTCAGCAGCTATGGGTTAACAGTAACTACAACAACAACAACAACAGCAACAACAACAGCAACAACAACACACTCATTTAGTATTGCTACTGTTTAAAGACCAATTAAGCTTTGAACTTTGACCTTCAACCTTTCACACAAATACACATTCTTCTATTGAAGAAGTTCAATTATTTTCGTATCTAGGTCTGTTATCTTTCAGACGATGTTTCTTTATAGGAGTTTAGTACAGAACAAAGGGATCAAGATACTGAGCTGGACATAGGTGTAGCGGTCAGCGACCTAATCCTGACTGTTAGCGTTGGGCCAGCGACTCAGAGATGCCAACATTCTTGTCCACCTCAACGTGGTGACCTTGGATAACAGGCCGCTACATGGTAGACTGGTGAAGGAAAAGGGATCGAAGAGGGAAGGCTAACCCGGTTCCAAAAGTCGAATGTGCTGGACCGAAAGGTGCAAATATTGCAGTCAAGCTGTAAACTACGACACAACGCATTCAGTTGTCAGAGCTTCATTCTGATACTTTTGAAAACTCTTTTCATGGGTTAGCAGCGAAAGTTGGATAACCGACTAAGAAAAAGCAGCAGAATAATAATAATAATAAGAAGAAGAAGCAGAAGAAGAAGAAGAAGAACAATAAATAAAAAAATAAAGGCAACTCTGATCTACATTTCTTCATTAAAACTATGTTAGACTAAACAGGCCGTAACTAAGAGCTGTAGCACCATCATAATGTATGTCTTTGTGAACCACTAGCAACAGTTAATACAACTATAAATAGTACGATAACTACCGCCACCGACAGAACAAATATCAAGTGATCTTCTTCTTCTTCATCGTACGCTGTTTACAGCGATATTTACGTTGCACTGTTTTATTTTGTTAAGCATGTGGCTCAGTGCATCCGATTTAAACAGGCGTTTCTGTACGGTTGCCCTCCTTAGCCTTTGGCTGTCCCCAGCCTAACTGCAAGGCAGCAGTTGTTTTTGGTCAGAGTTGTCTCTCTTAGGGAAGTTGTCTTGCAGGACTATCGAGTCTTCCCTACTCGTGTGTATAGGGTTTGGCAATGATATGAAATGATGGACTATGTACTAGTTTGTACTATCCCGGAAGAGAGGCAGTCCAGTGTGACTGTGTCCCATGATCGTCACGTTCTGCCAGAAACGTAGCATATGCATGTGAGTGAGGTATCTCTTTGCTCCTTGTATTTTCATCGGCTCATCTGCAGTGATGGTACGCCTAGCATTCCCCGCCACCTGGGAGGTTGTCACAATAGGGCAGAAGGTGCAATGTTCGCTGGACTGCATCTCTTCTGCGTCCATTGGGATGGCTGATAGCAGACAGAGGTAAAGAGCGAGGCAGGAGTGAATTTGGCCAGGTGCATTTCTGTGGCTCGACCGGGCCGGGCTGAGACGCAAGCCCCAGGTCCCAGCAATGTCGTAGCCTCCCATCACAGCGGTGCTGAGATTTAGGAAGGGGTTCTGGCTTAGAGGCGTTCGGCCGTAGTCCCTCAGATGGTAGCTTCGCACCATTGGCTTATCAGCCAAGCACGTGGACCAAGTGTCAGCGACCTGTGATTTCTCTCGAAGGAGTGCATTTGACCAGGGGACAAGCCTGGTCACTGCACGGAGATATTGTTCGCCTGGTGTGCGGACATATCTCATGGTCAAGGGTTGAGTCTCAGCAGTTCGCAGTGAGGTAGCTGATCTACTGCTTAGGACACCCCGACCGAGAACTAAGTCTTCTACAAATGGTTTCATACCTCATCGCCGTATGGGGTGAATATCGAGCAGCTTCCCGCCCGCTTTGATCGGCCGACGGCAGAGACCTCTTTCTGCGGCTCGACCGGTCGGGACTGGAGCGGAAGCCCCAGGTCCCCACCACGTCGAAGCCTCCCTTTGCAATCGTGCTGAGCTTTAGGGCGGGATTTTGGCTTAGAGGCGTTCGGCAGTAATCCCTCACCTTGTAGCCTCGCGCCGTTGGCTTATCAGCCTAGTACGTGAACCAAATGTCAGCGGCTCCTCTCGAGTTGAGCAGGATTACCGTAGCAACGCCCTGTCATTAGTAGGGTAAAACTGACCTGTCTTCCGAGGGTATATTTCCAGCACCCGTTCAATATTAGACCGGACGTATCAATAGAGGTATCAAGTGATCAACTTACAACAAGAATAAAGTACTGTTTAGTTGGAAAATAATTTCTAACTAAAAATCCCAGCCAAGGAAAACGATGTCTTCCCTCAAAATAAACCATGTTTTTATTTTGGAAAAACTGTACATGACCTCTGATATGGTGCATGCTGATCTATATTGTTGTCCAAACTACATTAACCCTGATAGCACTCTCCATTATTCTCTCCATTATGCTCTCTAAAACACTCTCCTTTATGCTCTCCCTCATGCTCTCCATCATGAAACAAGCACCAATCCTCCCCCACCTCACACCCTCCAACAAAACCGGACTGCTTATCTATGGTATGTCAAATATAATTCATGTCTAACAGCATTGGATGTATCTCTAACGATATTGGATGTATTTCTAACGACATTGGATGTATTTCTAACGACATTTGATGTATCTCTATCGACATTGAATGTATCTCTAACGACATTGGAGGTATCTCTAACGACATTGGATGTATCTCTAACGACATTGGATGTATCTCTAACGACATTGGAGGTATCTCTAACGACATTGGAAGTATCTATAACGACATCGGATGTATCTCTTACGACATTGGATGTATCTCTTACGACATTGGATATATCTCTAACGAACATCATCAATACCTGTTTGCTGTCAATGAAACGCTTCTCCTGTATCTTACACAGAACAACATTTCTGATTGTTTTGTTTTTCCTGATTTCATGTTATTGACATTCCCTTGACTGGTACACGAGTTGAAAAAAGTAGTACCACTGTAACCTCCCAAGCTGACCAAAGAATGTTTAGCGTGAGGCTAGCAACTTCATTATGTAAACCAATTGCTAACTAAAACTGTCACTTTAAATTGTTGAATTCAGGCTACCCGTACATGGGACAGATGTAGTTGTGACTGTATGCTCCGCTTGAAGCCTCATCATCATGGCCAGACAATTCTGAATTCTAGCGTTACAAGATTCATGTAAGGGACACAATCCAAGACATTCTGGGGAAATACAAGACCTGAAAACCACAAACGAGTTGTCTCCTCACCTCAACATATCTCTTACAATGTTACTTATGTGCGTCTGAGTCTGTTGTTTGGGATAATGGGTGGTCACACTGGAGACAGTGGGCCAAAGGCTATTGCTTGCTTTGGTGGCAGTGAGTTTCATACTATTTGTAAGTAAGGAGACAGTGAGTCAGAGTCAGTTAGTAGGTAGTTAGACAGTGACAGCACACAATTTTGTAACAATGAGTCATTTATAATGTTACAATGGAGTCAGCGAGTCACTTGCAATTTAAAACAGTGGAGACAGTGAGTCACAAACAAATTATAACAATGGAGACAGTGAGTCACAGGCAATTTGTAACAGTGAAGACATTGAGTCACAGACAGTTTATACATACGGAGTCGGTGACTTACAGACAATTTGTAAATCTGGAGATAGTAAGTCAAAGAGAATTGGTAAAACTGGAAATAGTAAGTCAAAGAGAATTGGTAAAACTGGAAATAGTAAGTCAAAGAGAATTGGTAAAACTGGAAATAGTAAGTCAAAGAGAATTGGTAAAACTGGAAATAGTAAGTCAAAGAGAATTGGTAAAACTGGAAATAGTAAGTCAAAGAGAATTGGTAAAACTGGAAATAGTAAGTCAAAGAGAATTGGTAAAACTGGAAATAGTAAGTCAAAGAGAATTGGTAAAACTGGAAGTAGTAAGTCAAAGAGAATTGGTAAAACTGGAGATAGTAAGTCAAAGACAATTGGTAAAACTGGAAATAGTAAGTCAAAGACAATTGGTAAAACTGGAAATAGTAAGTCAAAGAGAATTGGTAAAACTGGAAATAGTAAGTCAAAGAGAATTGGTAAAACTGGAAATAGTAAGTCAAAGAGAATTGGTAAAACTGGAAATAGTAAGTCAAAGAGAATTGGTAAAACTGGAAATAGTAAGTCAAAGAGAATTGGTAAAACTGGAAATAGTAAGTCAAAGAGAATTGGTAAAACTGGAGATAGTAAGTCAAAGACAATTGGTAAAACTGGAAATAGTAAGTCAAAGACAATTGGTAAAACTGGAAATAGTAAGTCAAAGACAATTGGTAAAACTGGAAATAGTAAGTCAAAGAGAATTGGTAAAACTGGAAATAGTAAGTCAAAGACAATTGGTAAAACTGGAAATAGTAAGTCAAAGACAATTGGTAAAACTGGAAATAGTAAGTCAAAGACAATTGGTAAAACTGGAATAAAACAAAGGCAGAGACAATTGCAATCTGCTGAGTAGAAGAAACACTACATTTTCATGTGACAAGCACATAACTTGAGCCAGTTTTAGAAATAATAGTTGTATACCAACTCTCCAATGCCACTGTCAGACATGGTCACTGACCAAGAAACATGGAAGAAAACTATGATATGGGAAATTGGGTGTTTGAGAAAAGCGGGCGGTGACACGAGGTTGAAGCGTGCGAAACCAAGAAATCAGACAGAAATATTAAACTAACCCCGTACATCGATTACTTGGGAAGGCAGAACATAAAGTGGTTCGTACACCAAGCAAGAACGCAAGCAAATCGGCCAGCCGCGCGGATCTACAACACCAGACAAGAGAGTTACAGAGCAAGAGGGAGACCAAGAACAAGATGGATAGCCTGTTAAGTCACATACTGAAGAAACACGTAAGAATAAAAGCATCGTCGACAAATGTGGCACACGCAAGAAATCTACACCTCCCCGCGACGTCTAACGACACAAGTTGAAATAATTAGAAGTGGAAGAAGTAACGGAAATAAGCTGACAATTGGTAATAATAACAACAGTTACTGAAACAAGGCAAATACATATTATACCAAAGATGTACAATAACATTATAATGATACAATAACAACAATTACTGAAGCAAGGCAAATAATTATTATACCAAAGATGTACAATAACATTATAATGATACAATAACAACAATTACTGAAACAAGGCAAATAAATATTATACCAAAGATGTACAATAACATAATAATGATACAATAACAACAATTACTGAAACAAGGCAAATAAATATTATACCAAAGATGTACAATAACATTACAATGATACAATAACGACAATTGTAGAAATATCTCCCATGCACCACTGGCCATCTCCGTCTCACCAAATAGAGAAATGTCAGTTCGGCTGTTGTAACCGACTCATCATCATCATCAAGCTAGTCAGTACAGAGACTGGTGTTGAAGTCTTCTTATTATGTCACTGTGCTCTGTTGGTCAGTCCAGAGACTGGTGTTAAAGTCTTCTGATCATGTCAATCACCGGACTCTGTTGGTCAGTCCAGAGACTGGTGTTAAAGTCTTCTGATCATGTCACATCACCGGACTCTGTTGGTCAGTCCAGAGACTGGTGTTGAAGTCTTCTGATCATGTCAATCACCGGACTCTGTTGGTCAGTCCAGAGACTGGTGTTAAAGTCTTCTGATCATGTCAATCACCGGACTCTGTTGGTCAGTCCAGAGACTGGTGTTAAAGTCTTCTGATCATGTCACATCACCTGACTCTGTTGGTCAGTCCAGAGACTGGTGTTAAAGTCTTCTGATCATGTCACATCACCTGACTCTGTTGGTCAGTCCAGAGACTGGTGTTAAAGTCTTCTGATCATGTCACATCACCTGACTCTGTTGGTCAGTCCAGAGACTGGGGGTGTTAAAGTCTTCTGATCATGTCACATCACCGGACTCTGTTGGTCAGTCCAGAGACTGGTGTTGAAGTTTTCTGATTATGTCACTTTCCTCTGTTGGTCAGTCCCGAGACTGGTGTTGAAGTCTTCTTATAGACAAGGTACATAGACACTAATGTTCCTGGTGTCTATCTTACTCAGTTATAGACAAGGTACATAATCCATTAATTCCCAATTTGATCTGAACGTCTTATTCTTTAACCTCTTCTTCTTCTTCTTTTTCTTCTTCGTCTTTCTCTTCTTTCTCTTCTTTTTCGCCTTCTTCTAAATACATTGTGATGTTGTTTGGTAGTTTACAGCTAGTTTGCGATATCTGCATCTTTCGACCCGACACATCAGTTTTCAGCTGACTTGTTTAGTACCAAGTTTGCCTTTCCCCCGCGATCCATATCCATTGGCCAGACTACACTAGTGACTAGTTCAGCCTGTTCCAAGGGCCGCCATGCGGAGGTCTGAGATTGTTTTGATTGGCTCTGGTTTGCAGCTCATTCACTCCTGCTTCTTGGCCTCTCCGTTCTAATGTGATCATCGTTGTGTCATCTATACCGAGAATATTTAAATTACATTACAGCGAAGAGTGGTCAGGTTTTCTTTATCTATTACACTTCGGATTTAAGAAGAGCTATCACAAACCGAGTCTAGAGAAAAATCAGAAAGAGTGACGAATTCAATAATAGAATATTGGAAAACAAAAATTTAATTGTTTCTATGTTCTTGTATCTGTCTAATTGTTCTTGAGTTATTGTTTCCAATTTTGTTGTTTATGTTATGCTGTTGTTATATTATTGTTTTTGTACTTCAGTCACCCCACCAGCGATGAAGGCTTTAAGATGTTAATTTAGTATATTAGTTTATTATTTTGTTAGAGAGAAAAGGCACAGGGCACCTGAGATATGACATGGAATAGAAGGAGGATAAGTTGTCTATATATCACTAGGTAATTGAAATTGGTAGAACTTATGTCTGGCTTGACTACATTGGCTAAGCAGACGGACAGACGAGATCTAGGCGTTTCCTGTGCTCCACGACCACAAAACGTTCTACGAGGCGCTGAAAACACTTTCTGGTCCACAAAACTGTAGATGAATCAGACGAGGCCATCAAAGATTTTTCTCCTGGAAGAGCCGCCGGTGGAGACGCAATACCAACAGAGGTATAAGCATCAGCGGGAACATGACTCACTAGGAAGCTCAGTGCACTCTTCTGCTTCATCTGGGCTGAAAGATTAGTCCCACAAGGAATGAAGGACGCGCCGATTGTACATATCTACAAGAAAAAAGGCAATCGCCAGATGTTTGACAATCACCGAGGATTTTCGCTGCTGTCTTTTATCGGCAAGATCCTCGAGAGCGTGTCCCAACTCAGGATCAAGTCGTTTCTGTCGCAGGCTCGTGTCGTCCAATGGTACAGTTTTAAATCTGTTGTGGCGTCATGTGTGTCGTGCTTGTCTAGTGAATCTCGCCAGCGAGTTGGGGTCTTATTGGGGTCTTTTTGTCGTATGGGTACCACAAAGGGACTATAATACTCCATCTTTTGACTTCTGGATATATCACCAGCCCAGCGGTGTTTCGAATGCTTGACGTGTTGTAAGACATCCTTGATGTCTGACATTCTCCGGATGTCGCTATTGTGTAGTTCGCTCTGCCGCTGTTGTCTGGTAGTTATGTCCACGAGGTGTCTTTTAAGATATACTTGTGCTGTTCTCAGTTGGTTCTCTGCTGCTTTTGTTAGAGACCAGGTTTTTCTACCATAGCAGAGCGCTGTCAGGACTACCGAGTCGAAAATGTCCGCACGTAGTCTGGTATCCTTTGTGGCGTCTGTCGCTGTCATGTAGAAGTTAAAGGCTGCCCAGCCCGCTCGTACCTGTCTTGCGATCTCAGGTTTTATGTTTTTCTCCATATTGAGGAGCCTTCCCAGATAGACATATTCGTTAGCATCCTCTAGGGACGTTCCACTCAAGAGTATGGGGTTGGGCTCTGCGAAACGGTTGCGTATAGCCTTGGTTTACCCTACCCATATGGCTAGGCCTGCCTTCCGTGTCTAGTGACCGCAGCATCTCTGTCGCTACGATTCTAGCGACCTCTGCGATGAGGACGATGTCGTCTGTGAATCTGAGGTGATTCAGTCGTCTTTATTTATTTTGATGCCATAGTTGTCCCAGTCGAAGTGCCCCATCGTCGACTCCAGGCAAGCAGAGAATAGGTTCGGCGAGTTCGGGTCTCCCAGTCGTACTCCCGCCTCGGTCATGATGCTGATGGGTTGAGTGAATGGGCGGATGAAAGGGGTACATCCTTCATAGAATTTCTGGAGTATTTCTGGAGTATTTCTGGAGTATTTCTATGTAGTGGAGATCTACTACTTGCTCGGCCAGCACTTTCCACACGAATCGTGTTACTTCTTCTTCTTCTTCTGCGTACACAGTCAGACAGTAACCATTATTTTTTCGAAAAAAGTGGCGGTCATCCTGAGGCTCTCGCCACTGCCATAGAGCTTGTCTTGCAGTTTCACTGGTAATGGCCACATCTGCTCGCTCTGATCCTCGTATGTCGGGCAGTTCTGCAGCAGATGAATCGTGTTACAACCGAGCAAAATAGTTTTTGGAGTTAATGAATGTGAGTATTAGCGTTGTTTGGTGCTCTCGTGCCTTCTCGATCAGATTACAGCACGTTGGTATGTGATCTATTGCACTGTAGGTTCGTCTGAATACAGCTTGTTCGGTTGTGTTTCCTCGAGGGTCCTGCGAATCCTTGCTATCAGACTTGAGCTCTCTAAAGAAGGTCCAACTGATGAACAAGCAGAAGACACAATTAGTCAAAAGATAAGAATGATGTGTGTCACCAGTTTATTATGTGATAGAAAAATATTGTGGCAGAATCCCTTTGACCACTAAAAGAAAAATGTATGAGTTGCATCCCTTTGACCACTAAAACACAAATTTGCGAGTTGCATCCCTTTGACCACTAAAACACAAATTTGCGAGTTGCATCCCTTTGACCACTAAAACACAAAAGGTAGAAATACCCCAGTTATTGTCGTTTGTTTGTTTGTTTGTTGTTTGTCGTTAAATGTTTGCCCGTCTGAATCTTGCTGACGGAGACTCGGCCTTTCCACTAGGACCGTGGTCTTTTAGGCGATATCAGGACGATTAACCAGTGCCTGGATGCACGTGTGCGTTTGTTTTTGTTTGTTTCTTAAGCGTTTGCCTCACTAGTTTCTACTGGCGGATGCGTGCCCATTCCACTCCAGACCTTAGTCCTTTGGGCGATATCAGGACGCATAAACTAGTGCTTGGATGCATATGTGCGTCTGTATGTACCTATGCTAGGTTTGTGTGCCCTCAGAAGCTAGCCCAGCCAAAGTGCAATGGAAAGGCCTTACCATGAGGGCCTCGTGCTCAGCGGATTGGTACAAACCCCGAAATATATTGACAAAGTAATACTCGAGCAAGGAGCCAGAGAGGTAATTAGATGAAGTCCTAACTACAATGCCCCTTATGTAGACAACATATTGGCACATGCCATTAAAGCTTGTCACCATGTAGGAGTAAGATTGCTCCCAAAGATCTTAAATCAGGTGTGGATTGAAGGGAATGTACCTGTGATTGCCAAAGAGTGGTGGTTGCACCTATTTGTAAAAAAACAAGGGCACCAGGAAGGATTGCAGCTCGTATAGTCAAATATCCCTTCCTAGCCACCTCGGAAATATTTTCGCACGTCCCCTTGAACAGCGAGTACGAGCTATTGTGGAGCCACTGCTCAGTGCTTCAGTATCACCGCCATGGCTTCTTAATCGAATAGCAAGGGATGTACGGATGTTATATTTACGCTCCAGACACTTAAGTGGAAACAAAACTTATAAACATACACAAAAACTTCTCGTGCCTTCATTTATCAGGAAAAGGTGTTTGACAGGGTAAACTGATGTAGACCAGGGGAGGTAATGGAGGAATACGGTGTGGAGGGTCAACTACTGGATAGCATTCGCGTTTATACGTAAACAGTGAAGGTTCAGTACGATCAAATGCCGGTATGACAGATTGGTTTCCAGTGATCAGTGGTGTACGGCAGTGATGTGTTCTTTCTTCACTTCTGTTTACAATTTATATGGATAAAATCACACAGTTAGCTAACCCTCATTAGAAGTCTGTAAATAAACTGTTGTTTGCTGATGATCAGGTCATCTACTAAAATGGAGAAGACCTACAACACCGCCTGACCTGTCTCAATTCCGCTTGCAACGAATATGACAAGACATGAACACAGACAAGCACGACCGAGACAATGTTGATACCGCGTGAACACGAGCAGGGAAGTTTCCACATCAGTCACACAATTGTCAGGCCTCAAGCAAGTACGGGTGTTAAATTACGTAGTCAGCATGTTCACTGATGACGACATAGTGGACAGAGGGATTGTACAGAGCATTCAGAAGAAGAACAGATCTACTGTGTTCACCTATATGAAAACACTCTAGTGGGCTTCTTTCAACTAAGTAGAGGTTCATCAATTCACTGTTTATTTCTACATTGTGTAACCAATGTCAGCCTTGGTCCTTACTAAAAACACATAAGAATAAGATCAAGGGCTGTACGCCGTGTGAGAAGTGCAGCCGGAAAGTCAATCCGTGATCGAACCCACAACACCACGCTGAGGCAGACAGTAGTTTGGTCTTTTAGTTAGAACGCATTTTGACCAGCCTGCAGCAAGAGCATATAATATGGAGGACTCCGGTCCACTAAATGCCTCAGTCATTGCGGGCCTGATGTGAAGTCTTCATTTGGCGGGCTTTTCTAGCCTGTCTCCGTTGTTCAGCTGCTATTGTTATGGTTGTCTCGCATGGCGCTTCACCGTCACGAAGAGATGTGCGCCATGATATTCGGTCTTGCACATCAGCATCATTTTTTAGTCACGCCTTAACCGTTTAACCCTGAAGCTGCAGTCACAAACTTGGACACAGACGGATCAGGCAAAGCGCCACTCTTCGCTGATCCTAGAAGACACCGAGAAATTATACAGTCCCTTCAGATCCTGACCAGGCCTCTGTAGACATGATCTGCTCACCTACACAGACATATAACGGGGCTAGAAAAGGTGTCCTAAATATAGCCTGCTTTGACTTTTCGATACCGACTGTAGGGAATCCAGCCAATACGTTCGAACAAGAGCACAGGAAAAACAAAAGGTCCTTGTCTTCAAGACGCGGAGCCTGCGAACGTTATAAAACAGCACGAATGCCGGAAGACCAGAACAAAGGTGGCTCTGGTGGCCAGTGAACTGGACCGTACAACAGGGATATAGAAGCGATAAATGGGAGACATCTACCCGATACGGTCCCAATCACAGAAGCTGTCTGTAGCTACAAAGTCTTTTGGAATGAACGTGTCAGTTTAGAAAGGCGCGAGGCTGGTGTCGAATTCGCCATCAGATTTCAGGTCGTCAAAGCCCAAAAGGCGTCAGTGGTTGAATTCTGACCTGACAGCTATCACTGGGAAACAAGAGGAACGTTTAGCTGATCTAAGTTCCCGTCGTAACAATGACCAACTCAGAGAATACGATAAAAAGAAATATGAGAAAAAAACTTTGTGATTTCTTCAGTTATAAAGTCCAAGAAAAACAAACCGTATTGGTTATCTGAAGTCCAACAGATGGGACCACAAACCGTATTGGTTACCTGAAGTCCAACAGATGAGACCACAAACCGTATTGGTTACCTAAAGTCCAACAGGTGGGACCACAAACTGTATTGGTTACCTGAAGTCCAACAGATAGGACCACAAACCGTACTGGTCACCAACAGATGAGACCACAAAGCGTATTGATCACCTGAATTAAACAGATGGGACCACAAACCGTATTGGTCACCAAGAGATGGGACCACAAACCGTATTGATCACCTGAAGTGAAACAGATGGGACCACAAACCGTATTAGTCACCAAGAGATGGGACCACAAACCGTATTGGTCACCTGAAGTCCAATATATGGGACTTCAACTAAAAGAAGCAAGAGATAAAGTGGAAATTGACCAAATCAAGAAAGCAACATCGCACTCAAGGCAGCTGCTGCAAGATATAGAAAAACAGTCAACTATTGCAGGAACAGCTTGGCATGGGCGTACAGAAACCCTCAACTTTGATAGAGAGAACAAGAAGCTCTGAAAGCTAGCAAAGGCCTTGGGTGATGAAAACAGCTACAAGCCAACAATTGCAATTTAAAATAAAGGAAAGTACTAACTGGGAAAAAAGCTGCGGATGTTCTAATCCAAAATTATGCAGAAACTAGTAGAAATAAAATCCCAACAGACATGAAAAAGTATGTTAAGAAAGAAATAAACCACAGTGAGCACTCAATGCGAGTACCTGAAAAACATCGATAGTAAAAATCATCAAGACAGAACTGGAGTCACCAATTACTAAACTCAAGAAAAGAAAAGCCCCAGGAAAGGATGCCATAAGTAATGAAATGCTCTCTAGCACGAGAGAAATAGCAAAAAACAAACTGCTACACATCTTTAACACAAGCTGGAAACAAGGAACTGTCCACACAGTGTGGAAGGAGGTTAGAACTATCCCCATCCTTAAACATGGGAAAGACAACATGAAGCCAGGCAGTTACATACTTATTAGTCTACTCAGCGGTGTGGGGAAACTAATGGAACGAATAGTTTACACTAGAATAACCTGGCAAATGGAATCAAAGAATTTACTTATCCCCCAGCAAGAAGGTTTTCGTAGAAACAGATCAACCGAAGATCAGGTGACATATATCTCGTTGGAGATGGTAGATGCATTTCAAGAAAAAAACAATACTGGCAGTCTAAATAGACCTAGAAAAAGCATTTGATAAAATATGGAAAAACAGGTTAAAACTCAAACTACTGCAAACGGGTGTAACCAACAACATGTACAAGTGGATCAGTGATTACCTAGATAACAGGACAGCAAGGGTGTAACCAACAACATGTACAAGTGGATCAGTGATTACCTAGATAACAGGACAGCAAGGGTGTAACCAACAACATGTACAAGTGGATCAGTGATTACCTAGATAACAGGACAGCAAGGGGGTAACCAACAACATGTACAAGTGGATCAGTGATTACCTAGATAACAGGACAGCAAGGGGGTAACCAACAACATGTACAAGTGGATCAGTGATTACCTAGATAACAGGACAGCAAGGGGGTAACCAACAACATGTACAAGTGGATCAGTGATTACCTAGATAACAGGACAGCAAGGGTGTAACCAACAACATGTACAAGTGGATCAGTGATTACCTAGATAACAGGACAGCAAGGGTGTAACCAACAACATGTACAAGTGGATCAGTGATTACCTAGATAACAGGACAGCAAGGGGGTAACCAACAACATGTACAAGTGGATCAGTGATTACCTAGATAACAGGACAGCAAGAGTGCAACTCCAAGGACACCTCAGCAAAAAGATGAAAATGGAACAAGGATTCCCGCAAGGTGGAATACTCTCAACCATGCTGTCCCTCATGTATATCAATGATATAATCCCAGAAATCCCTAAAAGAGTACACAGTGCACTATATGCAGATGACCTGGCACTATGGACATCCGAAGAGTCTACACATGTAGCTAGAAACCAAATGCAAGAGGCCCTAAATACAATAGAGGCGGAACAAAAAACTGGCAAATCGCTAAAACGAATCCAAAATCACGTACACAATCTTCTCTCTATCTCCCAAGCACCAAAAAATGATCCTGAAAGTAAATGGCCAGACTCTCCCCCTTGACATAAGTCCAACTTATCTGGAAATAACAATGGACCCAAGATTGACCCAAGTCCAACTTATCTGGAAATAACAATCGACCCAAGATTGATATTTAAAAACCAAATAAAGAAAGCCACCAACAAAGCTTAGAACAGAATGGCCATAATGAGAAAGGTATCAGGCTCAACATGGTGAGCGGACACGGGCACCCTAAAGAAACTGTACACAGGTTATGTGAGACCAGTGCTAGAATACGGGATAGCAGCATGGTCCACAGCAACAAAGAATAACTTTCAACAAAAAAGAACTACTCAAAATCAAGGTATACGTATCATCACTTCAGCTATGAGAACAACACCAATAAATGCAATGGAGAACATCAAATGAATCGAAAGTATTGAGACGCCCAGAGATAAAAACAAAACAATCCAACAAGGGGATAAGTTCAAACGAATGCCTGATCACCCAATATATGACAGAATAAATCGCATGGGAAGAGGGAGATTAAAGAGAAACCACATATAAAAAACTAAAGAACTTACTAGAGCAGACCAAATCATAAGCCAGACAGTGTTTAGAGATCTGAAACAAACATTCAAATCCAACCATTGAAAAAAGACAAGTCCCCTGAGATAGTAGAAACCACAGAGGGTATAGGAAAAAAGAAATTTATTACAGAAAAATATCTTAGGAGAGTATACCCACCAGAAACATGGACACACGTATATACAGATGGCTCATCTAACAAAGCCACATCCAATGGAGGTGGAGAGGTCTATTACAGACTAAGGAATGGAGAAGAAAAAACTCGAGTATTAACAGCGGGAACATATTCCAATAATTTCCGTGCAGAAGCACAGGCATGAACGCCGCAGCTGAGCTTGTAATCTAAGATAAAGATATCCACCAAGAAAACATTGAGTTCGTTTTAGCAGCGCTAAAACAAAACAAAGATGAAGATCTCGAGCTATGTATGTTCTCCCTGACACAGCTCTCATCAGAACACCCAAGATTGGTCATACAGTGGATCCCATCCCACTGCAGTATTGAAGGCAATGAAGCTGCAGACAAACTAGCAACGTGTGGAGGAGCATCCCCACAAACAGACCTGAGTATCACATATAATGAGGCCAAGACCATAATTAAAGCCAACTTAAGGGTAAAATGGGCTGATCAATACCTCGACTTCCGAAAAGAGGACAGCTACTTTAACTTAACTAGAGAAGAGCAAGTCATCATCTTCAGTCTGAGAACTGGGCATAACAGACTCAAAAGTCATCTTTACAACAAAAGGAGGATTTGGACAGATGATAAGTGTCCATATGTGGAGCATAGCATGACAATGGAACACATCCTACAAAGCTGCATGCTCACTCAGGAAAAGAGAGAACAATACTGGCCTCGTGAGGCAGAAATGAGATAAAAGCTGTATGGAGATAAAACAGCCTTAGAGACAACGGTGTCCTTTGTAAGAGAAACCGGGACCTTGATCTGAGGATGAACGAAGACGGAGAAGATATAACTTTAATCTATTTTTACCTTTCGCTTGATATTCTCCGCGTACATGTTGAATAAATTTTGGAAAAGGATGGAGCCCTGCCTATCACCTTTTAGGGTCTCAAACCAATCTGAGGTGCGTTCGTTAATTCTCCCAGGGGCTTGTTAGGCACTGCCATGTGTTTCTATTAGATGTTTTCCATGTGTAACGAAGCCTATGTATTTCATTATTTGCCACAGTTGCTGATGTTGTACACAGTCAAACGCTTTGGTGTAATCTATAAAGCGTGTATTTAGGTCAGTAATGTGTTCTCTGCATTTTTCAAAGCAGTTTCTCAAATTGAAGATGTGATCTCTTGTGCCTCTGCTTTATTTGAATCCTGCCTGTGTTTCATGTATTTCAATTTCCACTATCTTTTATAGTCCCTTCATGATAATACGTAATAATATCTTGATGACGTGGCTTATTATGGCAATAGTTCGCTAGTTAGTGCATCATTTTAGGTTCCCTTTCTTTGGTTCCGGAATATACACTGATTTTCTCTATTCTGCGGGCCATTCTGAACTGTACCAAATGTTTTTTGCACAATGCTTGGTTTATGTGTATGCATGCGTCTCCTTCTGCCTGTATTAGTTCTGCTGTTATGTCGTCATATCCTGGAGTCGTTCCTTTATTCATCTCTTTGATTGCTGCACGTACCTCGTCCAATGTGGGTTCTGGCTCTCTATTCAGTATTCCTTCCATCTTTCTAGAATTTCTTTGTTCTCAGTCCTCACATCACTATTCTTGTCATTTGATTGCCTGTAGTGATGGTTAGGATTCTCTCCTCAGTTTTCTGATTTCTTTGAAGGTTTCTTTTTCTTTCCCATGTTGTTGTCTTTTTCTTTCCCATGTTGTTGGAGTTCTTCGATTTTGTTGCAAGTGTTTGTTATGAATTGTTTCTTGTCTTTCCTGATCTTTCTTCTGATTTCTGTAGTGCAATCTCTGCATTCATCGCTATTGTGGTAAATACATGTTTGTCTTCGGTTTCTTCTTCCTTCTATGTTGTAGCACACCTTCTGTGATCTAGTTATGCTTCTGATACATTTTCCAAAGTATCAGATCTCGTGCTGCATCGAGTAAGACACCTCTCGTCTGTGTTGCCAGTTCATTGAATGACATATACTCGTGTGCCGGCATCAATACTTGGAATGTGTTTCCTACTTCAATGGTGTTTTCGATGAGTAAGGAAGAAGTTGACGAGAAAATGAAGAAGAAGAAGAAAAAGTCGGTCGCACACATACAAGATGACCAGAACAAACTATCCCAAACGTAACAAAGAAATAATTGTATTTGCTTTTATCAGAACACATCAGTAACTTCCAAGTAAAGATGATCAAATATTGAAAATGGAACATGGAAATAAATATGAACAAATCATTTACTGAGTCAAAGGTGAAGAACATGTTCCAAATTATCACCTTTCAATTAGTTTGTCTCAGGTCTACCGTAGATCTCTCTCCAAACTTGGTGGCCTGTCTCATGTCTACTGTTCATCTCTATCCAAACTTGCTGGTCTGTCTCAGGTCTACTGTACATCTATCTCCAAACTTGCTAGCTGTCTCAGGTCTACTGTGCATCTCTCTCCAAACTTGCTGGTCTGTCTCAGGTCTACTGTACATCTATCTCCAAACTTGCTGGTCTGTCTCAGGTCTACTGTGCATCTCTCTCCAAACTTGCTGGTCTGTCTCAGGCGTCAGTGATCCCCGTGCAGTTAGTTTCTCAGATGGAATCAGAAGGACCATGCTATAATTCTGCTCCTCTTAACGACTCGGCAGTGTTAGAGAATATGTTCTCCGTTCTATGAGAGCACGTCAGTAAATATGTCACAACTGGATACATTAAAAAAAAAATGATATACGAGTTTGAAAACCATATATTGATGCAATTATGTTGTACCTTATTTCTCCATATAATTTGCGCAAACATTGATACACTTATTCCGTCTCTTTATCATCGCAAGGAAAAGATCCCGTTCGGTTCATTTTGTATTTACAGTCACTAATCTGCGTACACACAGTGAGCAAACTTTCAGGAAATTAAATCGATCATGCATTATAATGTAGACTAAACTATGCGAACACTTTAGATTTGCTACACTGTCTATCATTAGTGGCCTGTTAGTTCTCCCACACCAGCCGCACAGATCCCTCTATTGCAATCTGAAAGGGACGACCAGGTCAAGCTTAACCAGCAATGATGTCGCGCCATTTTGGGAATTTAGCGACAGTCAGAAAGCATTTCCTTTTCAATGACCTTAGAAGTCCTCTCCACCCCCCCCCCCCCTTACCCACCAAATTCCAAATAAAACCAACTACACTACAGGATGCTATTATTGATTTTAACTCTGTGAGTATGGATGCCATTGTGTTTCTGTGCTGCGCACGTACATGCGACACCTAGCGCCTGTTACCTAAGTAAGCACAAAACTAGATGTTGATGCCTCCTAGCGTCTGTTACCTAAGTAATCACAAAACTGGTTGTTGCTGCCTCCTAGCGTCTGTTACCTAGGTAATCACAAAACTGAATGTTGCGGTCCCCTAGTCTTCATTGACACATTTAGAAACCACCAACTATATTTGTCAGCTATCCCAATTTAGCATTTGATCTACTTACTGACTTACCTCATTTAAATCAAATATTAAAAAAACCATAATGAAATACTCGAGAAAACACTGCAAGATCACATATTTATTTACCCTTTCACCGTGTCTCGTTGCTTGTTTCACATCTATCAATAAGATAGCATCCCCCAGTGGATCCCGGGGCCCCTTGCTGGGAATAACAGAATATAACCGTTGATGAATACTGTCACAATAACAGAACATAACCGTTGATGAATACTGTCACAATAAGTCAAGGACAACAAATGTCTTGGCAGGCGATGTATTTATTTCTCCTGGGGGATGAAGACAATAGGACAAATTATTTCATTCATTACATGTTGTTTTTGTTAGAAAATGCAAATACTTTGGTCAGATGAAAACACGCGAAAGTCAGATAATCCTGTTTACAGATGCCCTGTTCGTGGTTACAGCACCAAAAAGCCAGAAAAATACAGAACTTAATGACTTAAGAGCAGTACTCTGTCAACTATGCTAGCAGTCCACACCCAAAAGAGTAGTGGTACAGTGGGTTCCATTGCACTGTAACATTCAAGGCAACGAGGAGGCAGACAGACTGGCAAAAGAAAGTGCAAGGTTACCACAACCAGTTTCTAGTGTGATCTACGAAGAAACGTACAAAAGGTTTAATAGGGCCAGGTACAAATGGGAAACAGAGCATACTGGCTACACACCTAATCATGCTTATTACCAGTTGAACAGAAGAGAGCAGGTGGCAGTCTTCAGACTCCGCACAGGCCACAATAGACTGAGGTACCATATATTCAATAAACTGAAGATAGGTGGCACTGACCCTGTGGTACAGAGAAAATGACCGCTGAACATCTGCTGCAAAATTGCCCGACATACGAGGACCAGAGAAAGCACATGTGGCCATCACCGGTGCCAACACTAGACAAGCTCAATGGCAGTGTCGACAACCTTAGGATGACCTCTGCTTTCTTCGAACAAATTCAAGTTGTCGTCTGACAGCGCAAGAAGAAGAAGAAGATGAAGAAGATCAAGACACAAAAGTCTCAAGAGAACAGTGTTGGAAGTTATGGTACCAGCTAAAAGAGGAAGAGGTAGACCAAGAAGACGATGGCACCAAGATATTCAGGAATGCCTTGGTATGACTGTGGCGGAGGCTGGAGTTCTAGCAAGGGAATGAGTTGCTTTCAGACAGGCTGTTATGGTAGCGACGTTCTATAAAGGGCATGCTACATGATAACGTTATGTTGTAAGATGCCACTAAAGATTGTGCATTGATGTGTCAATTATTGCTACAGTACTGCAAATTACTAGAACAAGTATTTCCTAATAGCTCGTAATGGTAACCCAAATACAGTGCTGGACCTGTGCTTCAACAAATGGAGAGGCGGAATCTTGATTTGGTTGATTGGACTCCATGCATGCATTGAAAGGCGTGATTGAAGAGAGTTGTGCTTGAGACTAGCAACCTCATCATGCAAGCACATTGTTACAGAAACTCTTACTGCAAGAGCAGGCAAAGTTCTTTGCCGCAGGCTTCTTGATGAAGGTCGACTGTGCTGGTACTGTTGTGCTCCAGCTGGATCGAAACAGAGAAGAAAATAGATCGTCCTAGTTCGTCTTCAGACCTTGACTTCAATGACTTTAACAAAGGCATCAGTCGACTTGAGGGTCCGTGCACTTCTGTACAGCTTCTCGTGGAAGGACACTGGCTGTTGCCAAATGCTACTTCTGTTGTCGGTATATAATGGGCAGGACTGGAAAATGTGTACTGCTGCCATGGGGACTGTGTCGAGACGACAGATGACCAGCTAGCGTGGAGGACAGATGGAGCATAGGCGAAATGTCTCAACCAGTTTTCCACGGGTGACCTCACGGACGACTCCATTAGTGATGAGGTCTTGTGTTTCGTGTTGTGTCAAAAGTAGATAACCTGCAAAAAAAGGAATATTTGTTTAAGATGGTCATGTTTACTGTAGGCTTAGTTTTAGTCGACCTGTGCTTCTACATGGACAGATGTTCCTGTGTGGGTCCCCTTAGTGGACCTGTATTTCTACAGGGCAGATGTTCCTGTGTGGGTCCCCTTAGTGGACCTGTACTTCTACAGGGGCAGATGTGCATGTGCAGCTCCCAGTTAGTCGACCTGTACTTCTACAGGGGCAGATGTTCCTGTGTGGGTCCCATTAGTGGACCTGTACTTCCACAAGGGCAGATGTCCAGGTATAGGTCCCACTTAGTTGACCTGTACTTCTACATGGGCAGATGTCCAGGTGTAGGTCCTAGCTCTGGATTGAGCTGGATGTAGCCGGGATGAGGATTTCCTGCTTAGCGGGCTAGGCTCGAACAGCGTATTGCTCCACTACATTGGGACAAGTGCCGCGGAGTGTGGTTAACAGAATGTGCAGGTCCATCTTAATAGACTCTAAACACTAGAGCAAAGTTAACCCTAAGCCTGTTAGGCGCCATCTATGCTGCTCTTAACAAACCACCTAACCATGACCTGTGTTATGCCATGTCATTCAGGTACTCTCCTCTTCCGACATACTTTCTGGGGCCAGTGGTGTTATTCTTTTCCTTGTAATTCACAGACCCATGCTGGCCACTCGGGATGTTTACTGTAGTACCCCGGTCATACAGTGGGTTAGAGGTAAGATGTTGCTTGTACAGAGAATCATAGGTGTTTTATTGTGATTGCACAAAGCAACAAAGTGACATGTTGCTACTCAGACATTAAGCTCACAATATCGCTAGACCTATAAAATAATTAGGCAAATTGAAATGTATACATGTAATCCCCTAGTAGTGGATCCAATCTGAAGCATTGACTGGCTCATTTGAAAGTAAGCCTGTGTCTAACCATTTCTTATTGTTTTACTGTTATTTACCTGACCTTGACTAACATGTCCGATCAGTATGTTTTGCTTGACCATACATTGTTACTGATCCAGAAGCATCGGGGCTCTTGTCCTTCTACCAAATGCCATGTAATGACATCTGCACGTGAATGTTAGTTGTTTAGTGCCATACAAAGTGTTTCATTGATCTGACGTCTGAGGAAGAAACATTTTACTAACACCATTGAACATCGAGCACTCAAAAAAGTTCTAAAAGTGAACGGTGAGGACAATTTACCAGAAAAGAAGTTCTAATTGTGAACGGTGAGGACAATTTACCAGAACAAAAGTTCTAAATGTGACCGGTGAGGACATTTTATTTTAACAAAAGTTCTAAATGTGACCGGTGAGGACAATTTATTTTAACAAAAGTTCTAAATGTGAGCGGTGAGGACATTTTATTTTAACAAAAGTTCTAAAAGTGGGCTGTTAAGAAAAATTGTGATAGCGAAAGTTATAGAAGTGGGCGGTAAGGACAATTTAGTGAAATGAAAGTTATAAAAGTGGGCGGTAAGGACAATTTAGTGAAATGAAAGTTATAAAAGTGGGCGGTAAGGACAATTTAGTGAAATGAAAGTTATAAAAGTGGGCGGTAAGGACAATTTAGTGAAATGAAAGTTATAAAAGTTGGCGGTAAGGACAATTTACCGAAATGAAAGGTTATAAATCTAGGCAGTAAGGACAATTTACCCAAGTGAAAGTTATACAAGTGGGCGGTAAAGACAATTTACCCTCATGAAATTATAAAAGTCAGCTGTAAGGACAATTTCCCCTCACAAAATTATAAACGTGGGCGGAAAGGACAGTTTAGTGAAATGAAAAGAATAAATGTGGGCGGTAAGGACAATTTACCCAAATTAAAAGTTATAAAAGTATTCGGTAAGGACAATTTACCCAATTGAAAGTCATAAAAGTGGGTGGAAAAGACAATTTACCCAATTGAAAGTTATACAAGTGGACGGTAAGGACAATTTACCCAAATGAAAGATTTTAAATGTGGGCAGTAAGGACAATTTACCCAATTGAAAGATTATAAATGTTGACGGTAAGGACAATTTACCCAATTGAAAGATTATAAATGTTGACGGTAAGGACAATTTACCCAATTGAAAGATTATAAATGTTGACGGTAAGGACAATTTACCCAATTGAAAGATTATAAATGTTGACGGTAAGGACAATTTACCCAATTGAAAGATTATAAATGTTGACGGTAAGGACAATTTACCCAATTGAAAGATTATAAATGTTGACGGTAAGGACAATTTACCCAATTGAAAGATTATAAATGTTGACGGTAAGGACAATTTACCCAATTGAAAGATTATAAATGTTGACGGTAAGGACAATTTACCCAATTGAAAGATTATAAATGTTGACGGTAAGGACAATTTACCCAATTGAAAGTCATAAAAATGGGTGGAAAAGACAATTTACCCAATTGAAAGTTATACAAGTGGGTGGTATAGACAATATTCCCTTATGAAATTATAAAAGTCAGCGGGAAGGACATTTTACCCTCTAGTAATTATAAAAGTGGGCGGTAAGGTTAATTTAGTGAAATTAAAGTTTATAAATTTGGGCGAGAAGGACAATTTACCCAAATGAAAGTTTATAAATTTGGGCGGTAAGGACAATTTACCCAAATGAAAGGTTATAAATTTGGGCGGTAAGGACAATTTACCCAAATGAAAGGTTATAAATTTGGGCGGTAAGGACAATTTACACAAATTAAAGGTTATTAAAGTAGACGGTAAGAACAATTTACCCAAATGATAGTCATAAAAGTGAGCGGTAAGGACAATTTAGCGAAATGAAAGGTTATAAATGGGGGCGTTAAGGACAATTTACCCAAATTAAAGTCATAAAAGTAGACGGTAAGAACAATTTACCCAAATGAAAGTCATAAAAGTGAGCGGTAAAGACAATTTATCCAAATGAAAGTTACAAAAATATGCGGTTAGGACAGTTTACCATATTGAAATTGATAAAAGTGGGCTGTAAGGACAATTTCCCCTAACAAAAGTTTTAAAAGTAGGCGGTTAGACCAATTTACTTTCCTGAAAGTTATTAAAGTGGGCGGTAAGAACAATGTACCTAAATGAAATTTATAAAAGTGGGTGGCAAGGACAATTTACGTTAATGAAAGTTCTAAAAGTGAGCGGTGAGGACAATTTGCTTAAATGAAAGTTCTAGAAGTGGGCAGTAAAGACAATTTATCCTAAGAAAAGTTTTTAAAGTGGGCGGTAAAGGCAATTTACCCTCACAAAAGTTGTAAAAGTGGGCAGTTCGGACATTTTACCCTAGCGAAAGTTATAGAAGTAGGCGGTGAGAACAATTTATTTTCAAGACAATTAAAGAAGTGGGCTGTTAGGACAATTTACTTTAGCGAAAGTTATAGAAGTAGGCGCTAAAAACAATTCATTTTCACAAAAGTTATAAAAGTATGCAGTGAAGACAATTTACCCAAATGAAAGGTTATAAAAGTGAGTGGTAAGTACAATTTACCCAAATGAAAGTTATAAAAGTGGGTGGTAAGTAAAATTTACCCAAAGGAAAGTTATAAAAGTGGGTGGTAAGTAAAATTTACCCAAAGGAAAGTTATAAAAGTGGGTGGTAAGTAAAATTTACCCAAAGGAAAGTTTTAAAAGTGGGCGGTAAGGAAAATTTATTTTTGCGAAATGTATAAAAGTGGGGGGTGGTAAGGACAATTTACTCTCGCGAAAGGTGGAAAAGGGGGCAGTAAGGACGATTTATATAAATACAAGTTATAAAAGTGGGCGGTTAGGACAATTTATCCGAACGAAAGTTATAGCAGTAGGCGGTAAGAACAATTTGTTTTCAAGACAATTATATAAGTGGGCGGTAAGAACAATTTATTTTCAAGACAATTACATAAGTGGGCGGTAAGGACAATTTATTTTTGCGAAATTTATAACAGTGGTCGGTAAGGACAATTTACCCACCCAAATAAAAGGTTATAAATATTGATGGTAAGGACAATTTACCCAATGGAAAGTTATAAATGTGGGCGGTAAAGAAAATTCACCCTCACGATAGGTATAAAAGGGGGCGGTAAGAAAAGTTACCCTCTTAAAAGGTATACAAGTGGGCAGTAAGGACAATTTACTCTCACGAAAGTTATAAAAGTGGGCCATTAGGACAATATACCCTAGAGTAAGTTATAGAAGTGGGCGGTAAGGACAATCTATTTTCGTGAAATTTATAAAAGTGGGCGGTAAGGAAAATTTACCCTCGCAAAAGGTATTAAAGGGGGTAGTAAGGACAATTTACCCTTACGAAAGATGTAAATGTCAGTGGTAAGGATAATTTACCCCCATAAAAGGTATGAAAGTGAGCGGTAAATATAATTTATCCTCATGATAGGTATAAAAGTGGGAGCTGTAAAGACAATTTACTCTCACAAATGTTATAAATGTGGGTGGTAAGGAGAATTTACCATCACGAAAGGTATAACAGGGGGCGGCAAGAACAATTTATCCTCTTGAAAGGTATAAAAGTGGGCGATAAGGAAAATTTACCCTCATGAAAGGTATAAAAGTGGGTGGTAAAGAAAATTTACCCTCTCAAAAGGTATAAAACTGGGCAGTAAGGACCATTTACCCTCATGAAAGGTATAAAAGTGGGTGGTAAGGAAAATTTACCCTCACAAAAGGTATAAAAGGGAGCGGTAAGGAAAATTCACCGTCACAAAAGGTATAAAAGTGAGTGGTAAAGACAATTTACTCTCTTGAATGGTAATGTGTGTTTGTGTCAGTATCTGGACTGTAAGAATGTGTCTCAACTGTTTGTTTACTTTCAGGAATATAGCAACTTGAGGTAATAAAACACGTTTATATAAACAACAAACAAATACATACTAAGGTAACCTATAGTTTCATGTTTACGTGTTTCAAATGTCACACTATGACTACTACGTCCACAATTATCTAGCCAACAGCAAACCTGCAAGACTCCATATGATTGATGTTATTATAATGATAGTAGTTGATGCTTTCTGCTTGAAAAAGGTCAGTGTAGCGTTTAGAGATTTGCAGTGAGATTGAACAGTTTATAGATGATTTGTTAGAGAAAATGTATTTTAAAAATGACACATACCTTTGCTTAAGTCTTGTTATTATCCAATACTCGAACAACACATAAAGCAATACACGTCTTTAGTAAAAGCAGCTTATATTTAAACCCTGCACATCATCCAGTATAGGAAATCAGATTACACAGATATCATTTACACGACCTAGTCGTGAACAATATTCACAAGACGAATGTTTACCTCGTCACAAGGGCAATGTATCCCTTACAACAAAGAAAGGCAATGAATGCTACCATCGTTTGGTTCCCTTTATACATCAAAGGATGGTAATAAATCAATACTCAATTTACTAAATTGTTTAATACTTCATCAACGCAAATTTGTACCTATAATTTTATGTAGTGATACAATTTAATTTATGATACAAATTACTTTGAGGCAAGCTATAACAGTTAGTTGTTTTTAACGTAAATGATTAAATTCTTTTTCAAAACGGTATACAAATACTGGAAACCAGAAGAGACCCGTCTTCCACAGTTTGCGGTATATAAGTTAACTCTAACGTTACTATTTGCAACTGTTGGGACCAGCTAGTGTTTGTGTTCGGCAGCCACTTGCCTAGTCCGTTCCGCGACTTAGACGCCTCCGTGTAGGTTCAAGGTTGAGCTCAGTGTAAGATGCGATCTTTCACACGGTCGATTGGGGTCAGAGCTGCTTCCTCCCCATATGTCAAGTAAATAGGACGAAAGCAAGCAAGAGAAATTTGGTCGGGTGGAAAATTAAAACCTTACATCCTACGTGCATACTCGCAATATGTACAGCCATGTGGATCTGCTGCAGGGCCATAGATCACTCTTTCTAGGCGCTATTAAATTACCCCTAGACTGAGGGGAGACGCCCAAGGCAGGTTCTCTCTTGCGACTTTTTTACAACATTCAGGAGAAGATAACTCTTGGTTCCTTTAAATGTTTTTAATTTATGTGGTTGCAACCCTTTATAAGTCTAAATATAGAAATCTTAGCCGACGTTGTTTTTAAATCTTTCAATGTAAATAATAGTTCGAATTGGAATATCCAAAACGATATTTCTTCTTCCAACTTTTACACAATTTATATCGATTATGTAAAGATATGTCAAACACACCACATTTACTGCAGACCTCGCTTTGAACTTCTTTTATCTACAACTAGCATTAAGAACTTACTAGAAAATAATTAATAAGATCTTTGAGAATGAAATAATTGTTCAAAAATATAAATAGCAGATACAAATGTGGTTGGTTCCCTTAGAGGCATAACAAGGTACTAGCAAACACAATTACAACATTATAAGACTCCAGAACATGTATGTAGAGCACATATGGCAATGTTAGTGCAGAATCTTCTAATGGGAAGGTACAGGGTCCGTTTCATGGTTTCGTTGTGTAGATGGATACATTATTGGTTATTAGAGAAGATATGACAGAGAGTAAGCGAACTGGGTCTCATAAAATCTGCTGTCTCGGAACAATGAAGCCTCTAGTATTTCATGACTAACATCATTGACTAGATATATCTCCTTGGGATTTGTAAGACAAACAACCGAGACAGTAGACCGGTCACCTTCACCTCACATCAGCTGATACACCTTACACTGCATCACATGCCTCAGTGTTTGTTATGCAACTTCCTTCGTTTAATTTGATAAATCCATAACTACATAAACAGCGAGTTAACAAAGTTGATATCTTTACAAAACTTTCCTCGACATATATAATCAGTAGTTTTTTGTTGGGTGGATAGTCCTTTTGGTTGGTGGTTTCACATGCCATGTTGATGTTCGTGAGCTTTACTTGTTTGTGTTGTTTTGTTATCCCTTAGCTAGTAGTGAGCTGCGAACATTGGGATGTCCTTGATCAGCCCAATAGTTGATGTTGTAATTTTGTATTCTGTACTGATTGATGAGAGTACAGAGAAACGAAATGATTAAAGTATATATATATATATATAGAGGGAGAGAGAGAGAGAGAGAGAGGGAGAGAGAGAGAGAGAGATAGAGAGACAGAGACAAAGAGAGAGAGAATAAAGCGAGAGAGATACAGACATATAGATAGACACACAGGCAGGCAGACAGGAGACATGCTTATATGGACGGATGGATGCGTGCGGGGATGGATGAATGGATGGTTGGAATTGGATGAATGGATGGGTGAGTGGATGGATGGGATGATGGGCATAGACAGAAAGAGAGAAATGTACACTGCTATGATAATTAATCTGTGCAGAATGAAAGAAGATGTAAGGTAAATAATGGAGCGAGAAGAGAAGGTCAAGTTAATCACGAAGCAGTTACTGTTGTCAATGATGAAGTGTTAGAGACGTATATGTATTAGGCCTAAGCTTTGTAAAAGCTTTTATTTAACTTGGCATGTCCGCTCTCCGGATGGGTGGAATTCTATTTCTCTATTGTTAACCAATGTCCCACTAACCTAGGGAGCTGTCATTGTCTACTCCAATCTCTACTAGTGCCACCCGTTAACCAATGTCCCACTAACCTAGGGAACTGTCATTGTCTACCCCAATATCCCCTAGTGCCACCCGTTAACTAACGTCCCACTAACCTAGAGAGCTGTCATTGTTTACTCAAATCTCTGCTACTGCGGCCCTTTAACCAATGTCCCACTAACCTAGGGAGCTGTCATTGTTTTCTCCAATCTGTAGTACGATCTGTTAGTCTCCAATTTTGACAGATACTGGACAGGTCCTTCAAAAGTTGTTAACGATAAAAGCTGTTGTTTTATATCTTTACTATAATGTGAACATATGTTATGTTATAATTATCAGATGAAGCGAAGATCAAAACCTCTTTGTAAACATAAACAGAACAAAGATAATGGCCACAAACAAAACACGAGGTCGACATAACAGGTGATGTTGGGATAAGGAACTAGAACATTCCACGAAATTCGAGTATCTGAGCTCTAGAATTAAAAACAATGGCGGCTGCTCAAAGACAATCACAAGCAGGTTGGCAATGAAGAAGCTGCACAACCTTACAAAATATTGACAAAAGTGAGAATTTTTAGAAAATGCGTTTCTCCCATAGCAGCCAACGAGGAGGCTGAAGATTTGGTAAGAGGTCAAGTTTCTTTCAGCGGGGCTGTGATGAGAGCGGTGTTCTGCAAATGACATGCTACATGATAATGAAACTATATTCCACTCACTCAAAGTCTTGTTTACTCCTAGCATGAGGCAGTTTCATAACGTTTTGGACCGAAGTTTGTCGCGGTTATGCTCGTTCAAACGCAAAAAACAAAATCACAATTGTCTTGGTATCTTCTTCTTCATCGTACGCAGTCAGACATCAACCTTTATTTTTTCGAAAAAAAGCAGCGGTCATCCTGCGGCTGTCGACACTGCCATAGAGCTTGTCTAGTGTTGCCACTGGTGATGGCCACATCTGCTTTCTCTGATCCTCGTATGTCGGGCAGTTTTGTAGCAAATGTTCAGCGGTCATTTTCCCGGTACCACACGGGCATTCGTCGGTGCCACCTATCTTCAATTTATTGAATAGGTGCTACCTCAGTCTATTGTGGCCAGTGCGAAGTCTAAAGACCACGACCTGCTCTCTTCTGTTCAACTGGTAATAGGCATCGTTTTTTGTGTAGCCAGTATGTTCGGTTTCCCATTTGGTCATGTATCTGGCTCTAATAAGCCGTTTTGACTCTTCGTACGTCATACTAGTATCTGGTTGTGGTAGTCTTGCACCTTCTTTTGCCAGTCTGTCTGCCTCCTCGTTGCCTTGGATGTTGCAGTGGGATGGAACCCAATGTACCACTACCCTTTTTGGTGCGGACTGCTGGCATAGTTGACAGAGTGCTGCTCTTAAATCATTAAGTTCAGTATTTTTCTGGCTTTTTTGACAGTTTTGACATTTTTAAAAATTTCGTTGCACTCGTTATCGCTAGATAAAGTCGCATATAATACACGTCCGTCAAACATGAAGTGTTATATAATACACGTCCGTCAAACATGAAGTGTTATATAATACACTTCCGTCAAACATGAAGTGTTATATAATACACGTCCGTCAAACATAACGTGTTATATAATACACGTCCGTCAAACATGAAGTGTTATATAATACACGTCCGTCAAACATGAAGTGTTATATAATACACGTCCGTCAACATGAAGTGTTATATAATACACTTCCGTCAAACATAAAGTGTTATATAATACACTTCCGTCAAACATGAAGTGTTATATAATACACGTCCGTCAAACATGAAGTGTTATATAATACACGTCCGTCAAACATGAAGTGTTATATAATACACTTCCGTCAAACATAAAGTGTTATATAATACACTTCCGTCAAACATGAAGTGTTATATAATACACGTCCGTCAAACATGAAGTGTTATATAATACACGTCCGTCAAACATGAAGTGTTATATAATACACTTCCGTCAAACATAAAGTGTTATATAATACACTTCCGTCAAACATGAAGTGTTATATAATACACGTCCGTCAAACATGAAGTGTTATATAATACACGTCCGTCAAACATGAAGTGTTATATAATACACTTCCGTCAAACATAAAGTGTTATATAATACACTTCCGTCAAACATGAAGTGTTATATAATACACGTCCGTCAAACATGAAGTGTTATATAATACACGTCCGTCAAACATGAAGTGTTATATAATACACTTCCGTCAAACATAAAGTGTTATATAATACACTTTCGTCAAACATCAAGTGTTATATAATACATTGTTCTAAGCTACATGTTGCACGAGGTAGGGTGGCCAGTTTACTTCCCCGCCACCTTTCCTGCATTAACGGTATAGATAAGTACCCGTTACAAATGAACTGCTTCACATCTGGGTAGACTAGTGCGTGTCGGTAGCTGGAATTGAATCCATCAACTTGTATATCAAATGTGAGTTCTCTACCACTACCGACTTCATGTACTATTATTTTATCATTCACATCATGTTTCGTGGTATCACATCTTACAATAAACACCTCATCAGTTTTTTAGTCTCATTTGAGTTACGATGTGCTACAGATGAAGACTTTTTCTTTTCAAGGCGTATGTTGTTTGTGACTTTATGGCCAACTCTGAATTAGCTCATGATGATGATTTGATGATAATGATAATTATGTAATCTCCATAGCTCTGAGCTGGTAGCTCTTAACAGCCCAGTGCCCTCTGTACACAAACAAGCCTTTACTTCAGCCTGAGTTCGTATAATCTCTGATGTCCGCGAGGCATTATGCTATAACAATAAAAGAAAGTTAAGTGGAACAAGAAAAGCGTAGAATACAATATGAAACTCCACGTAGCCTCCATTGATCAATAAAAGGCATTGGATTGGGTAAACCGATGGATGCTATAGAAGGAATATGGTGTGGGGGGTCAACTACTAAATGACACTCGTGTAGTTGACGTAAACAGTCAAGGTACAGTACAAACAAATAAAGGTATGACACGTTGGTTTCCAGTGCTGCTTTGTGTACGACAGAGGTGTGTGCTTTCTCCACTTGTTTTCATAATTTGCATGGACACAATTATGCAGTTGGCTAACCCTCATGAAGAGTCCCTTTTGTTTGCTGATGATCAGGTCATCTTTTCCCAAAATGTAGAAGATCTACAACACCACCTGAACTTTCTCCATTTCGCTTGTAACGAATATGATATGAAGGTCAACACAGGCAAGACATAGACTAAGTTGATTTCACGTGAAAAATTGCAGAGAAGTTTCCACATCAGTGACATTGGTTTCAAGCAAGTACGGGAGTTTAAATACCTAGTGATATATTCACTGATGATGGCAGAGTGGACAGAGAGATTGCAAATATAATTCAGAAAGTGAACAGTGTCTACTATCAAATTGCACCGATTTTGAAACCCCCTAGGATGATTCTTCCAACTAAGAGGAGACTGATAAATACACTATTTATTCCTACATTGTGTTACCAGTTCAGTGTGTCGGTACGCCATAATCATTACGTCTTTCAGGGACGTAGCACTAACATCTGAGTCGGCCATCGAATCATTCCCAGGCAGTCATACTAGCAGTAGTTTTTGTCAGGACCAGCAAACCATAGCTGCCAAGTCCTTTCTACACCTCCAGGCGGTGATCCTAGACAACAGGCTGCAACTGAGCAGAATGGCTAAGTAGAGGAGATCGAAAAGGGAAGGCAACACGGTACTCAAAAATGTCTTCTGAAGAGGGATGTGTTGGACCGAAAGCTGCAAATATCACAGTCAAGCTGTAAACTGGGACATAATGCACTTGTGAGGGCTTGGTAGCGGGAGATTGAGATGGAACGAAGAAGTCAAAGTCATCATTTGACTTTATCCGCTGGTTGATCAGCCCTAAGACTGGTTGTGAGGTTGTCTGAGCATGTCTCTCCGTTTGATTGTAGCCGCTTGTTGATCCGTCCTGAGATTGAGTGTAAGGGTACCTCAGCAAGTCTCTCAATTTGACCCTAAACTCTGCAACTCTCTACATTTCAACAACACTTCAACAACATTTCAACAACACTTCAACAACATTTCAACAACACTTCAACAACATTTCAACAACACTTCAACAACATTTTAACAACACTACAACAACATTTCAACAACACTTCAACAACATTTCAACAACACTTCAACAACATTTCAACAACACTTCAACAACATTTCAACAACATTTCAACAACACTTCAACAACATTTTAACAACACTTCAACAACATTTCAACAACACTTCAACAACATTTCAACAACACGTCAACAACATTTCAACAACACGTCAACAACATTTCAACAACACTTCAACAACATTTCAACAACACTTCAACAACATTTCAACAACACTTCAACAACATTTCAACAACACTTCAACAACATTTTAACAACACTACAACAACATTTCAACAACACTTCAACAACATTTCAACAACACTTCAACAACATTTCAACAACACTTCAACAACATTTCAACAACATTTCAACAACACTTCAACAACATTTTAACAACACTTCAACAACATTTCAACAACACTTCAACAACATTTCAACAACACGTCAACAACATTTCAACAACACGTCAACAACATTTCAACAACACTTCAACAACATTTCAACAACACTTCAACAACATTTCAACAACACTTCAACAACATTTCAACAACACGTCAACAACATTTCAACAACACTTCAACAACATTTCAACAACACGTCAACAACATTTCAACAACACTTCAACAACATTTCAACAACACTTCACACTTAAATGTTTCTGCAGGCCTGTAATCTCAAGATGAACCTTGATCGATTACTTCTTCTATCACCCTAAGATCCTCTATAGAAGATTGGTATGAATCTTGTTGTGTCCCATGCATTTCCACCTAAGATCCTCTATAGAAGATTGGTATGCCGCATGTTGTGTCCCATCACTTTCGCCCTAAGATCCCATATAGAAGATTGGTATGAAGCTTGTTGTGTCCCATCCATTTCCACCTAAGATCCTCTATAGAAGATTGGTACGAAGCTTGTTGTGTCCCATCCATTTCCACCTAAGATCCTCTATAGAAGATTGGTACGAAGCATGTTGTGTCCCATCCATTTCCACCTAAGATCCTCTATAGAAGATTGGTACGAAGCATGTTGTGTCCCATCCATTTCCACCTAAGATCCTCTATAGAAGATTGGTACGAAGCATGTTGTGTCCCATCCATTTCCACCTAAGATCCTCTATAGAAGATTGGTACGAAGCATGTTGTGTCCCATCCATTTCCACCTAAGATCCTCTATAGAAGATTGGTACGAAGCTTGTTGTGTCCCATCCATTTCCACCTAAGATCCTCTATAGAAGATTGGTACGAAGCATGTTGTGTCCCATCCATTTCCACCTAAGATCCTCTATAGAAGATTGGTACGAAGCTTGTTGTGTCCCATCCATTTCCACCTAAGATCCTCTATAGAAGATTGGTACGAAGCATGTTGTGTCCCATCCATTTCCACCTAAGATCCTCTATAGAAGATTGGTACGAAGCATGTTGTGTCCCATCCATTTCCACCTAAGATCCTCTATAGAAGATTGGTACGAAGCATGTTGTGTCCCATCCATTTCCACCTAAGATCCTCTATAGAAGATTGGTACGAAGCATGTTGTGTCCCATCCATTTCCACCTAAGATCCTCTATAGAAGATTGGTACGAAGCATGTTGTGTCCCATCCATTTCCACCTAAGATCCTCTATAGAAGATTGGTACGAAGCATGTTGTGTCCCATCCATTTCCACCTAAGATCCTCTATAGAAGATTGGTACGAAGCATGTTGTGTCCCATCCATTTCCACCTAAGATCCTCTATAGAAGATTGGTACGAAGCATGTTGTGTCCCATCCATTTCCACCTAAGATCCTCTATAGAAGATTGGTACGAAGCATGTTGTGTCCCATCCATTTCCACCTAAGATCCTCTATAGAAGATTGGTACGAAGCTTGTTGTGTCCCATCCATTTCCACCTAAGATCCTCTATAGAAGATTGGTACGAAGCTTGTTGTGTCCCATCCATTTCCACCTAAGATCCTCTATAGAAGATTGGTACGAAGCATGTTGTGTCCCATCCATTTCCACCTAAGATCCTCTATAGAAGATTGGTACGAAGCATGTTGTGTCCCATCCATTTCCACCTAAGATCCTCTATAGAAGATTGGTACGAAGCTTGTTGTGTCCCATCCATTTCCACCTAAGATCCTCTATAGAAGATTGGTACGAAGCATGTTGTGTCCCATCCATTTCCACCTAAGATCCTCTATAGAAGATTGGTACGAAGCATGTTGTGTCCCATCCATTTCCACCTAAGATCCTCTATAGAAGATTGGTACGAAGCATGTTGTGTCCCATCCATTTCCACCTAAGATCCTCTATAGAAGATTGGTACGAAGCTTGTTGTGTCCCATCCATTTCCACCTAAGATCCTCTATAGAAGATTGGTACGAAGCATGTTGTGTCCCATCCATTTCCACCTAAGATCCTCTATAGAAGATTGGTACGAAGCATGTTGTGTCCCATCCATTTCCACCTAAGATCCTCTATAGAAGATTGGTACGAAGCATGTTGTGTCCCATCCATTTCCACCTAAGATCCTCTATAGAAGATTGGTACGAAGCATGTTGTGTCCCATCCATTTCCACCTAAGATCCTCTATAGAAGATTGGTACGAAGCTTGTTGTGTCCCATCCATTTCCACCTAAGATCCTCTATAGAAGATTGGTACGAAGCATGTTGTGTCCCATCCATTTCCACCTAAGATCCTCTATAGAAGATTGGTACGAAGCATGTTGTGTCCCATCCATTTCCACCTAAGATCCTCTATAGAAGATTGGTACGAAGCATGTTGTGTCCCATCCATTTCCACCTAAGATCCTCTATAGAAGATTGGTACGAAGCATGTTGTGTCCCATCCATTTCCACCTAAGATCCTCTATAGAAGATTGGTACGAAGCATGTTGTGTCCCATCCATTTCCACCTAAGATCCTCTATAGAAGATTGGTACGAAGCATGTTGTGTCCCAACCCTTTCCACCTAAGATCCTCTATAGAAGATTGGTACGAAGCATGTTGTGTCCCATCCATTTCCACCTAAGATCCTCTATAGAAGATTGGTACGAAGCATGTTGTGTCCCATCCATTTCCACCTAAGATCCTCTATAGAAGATTGGTACGTCGCATGCTGTGCTCTCTCCAACTCAATCTTCGTTTCTTCCCCCAATCATGTTCAAAGTTTTTCTTTGTGCGCCTTCATTTGTGAGGATATTTTCACTGGATCAGCTTGTTGTACAATTCCCTCTTTCCATTTTACCAAATCTCCACATTTCAAACGGTTCCAACTTTTTTCTTTCATTCCTCGTTGCTTGTCCATGTTTCAGCCCCCAATTTGACATACTCGAGTAGCGATTATCCCTTTTCTCAGTTCTATCCTGATATTCTTTGATGCTACCATTTGTATGTTTATTTCTGAAAGCCATTTTTCCACCAATGCAATCATTGTCTTCATTTTCGTCTCATTTGGGCATCTTCTTTGATGTAAGGGTTAGATATATAAGGGTTATAGATGAAAGGGTTATAGATGAAAGGGTTATAGCTGTAATGGTTATAGATGTAAGGGTTATAGATGTAAGGGTTATAGATGTAAGGGTTATATATGTAAGGGTTATAGATGTAAGGGTTATAGCTGTAAGGGTTATATCTGTAAGGGTTATATATGTAAGGGTTTATAGATGTAAGGGTTATAGATGAAAGGGTTATAGATGTAAGGGTTATAGATGTAAGGGTTATAGCTGTACGGGTTATATCTGTAAGGGTTATAGATGTAAGGGTTTATAGATGTAAGGGTTATAGATGAAAGGGTTATAGATGACAGGGTTATAGCTGTAATGGTTATAGATGTAAGGGTTATAGATGTAAGGGTTATAGCTGTATGGGTTATATCTGTAAGGGTTATAGATGTAAGGGTTTATAGATGTAAGGGTTATAGATGAAAGGGTTATAGATGACTGGGTTATAGCTGTAATGGTTATAGAGGTAAGGGTTATAGATGTAAGGGTTATATATGTAAGGGTTATATCTGTAAGGGTTATATATGTAATGTTTATAGATGTAAGGGTTATAGACGTAAGGATTATTGATGTAAGGGTTATAGATGTAAGGGTTATATATGTAAGGGTTATAGATGTAAGGGTTGTAGCTGTAAGGGTTATAGATGTAAGGGTTTATAGATGTAAGGGTTATAGATGTAAGGGTTTATAGAAAAGGAGAAAACTTCATTCAAATAATAAGACACTTCTGACGAAGACGAAACGTCATTGTACAAGATATCACATTTTTCATTTTATGCTGTGCCAAGTTTCTTGTCTTTTGTTTTTCCTAAGAGTTAGTCAGGTACTCAATTACACCTGGGTAGAGGTGAGCGAAACAAGTAACTTTGTTCCAAGATGTGTTCTACCACTCACCTGTGTATAGGTGAGCCAAACAAGTAACTTTGTTCCAAGATGTGTTCTACCACTCACCTGTGTATAGGTGAGCCAAACAAGTAACTTTGTTCCAAGATGTGTTCTACCACTCACCTGTGTATAGGTGAGCCAAACAAGTAACTTTGTTCCAAGATGTGTTCTACCACTCACCTGTGTATAGGTGAGCCAAACAAGTAACTTTGTTCCAAGATGTGTTCTACCACTCACCTGTGTATAGGTGAGCCAAACAAGTAACTTTCTTCCAAGATGTGTTCTACCACTCACCTGTGTATAGGTGAGCCAAACAAGTAACTTTGTTCCAAGATGTGTTCTACCACTCACCTGTGTATAGGTGAGCCAAACAAGTAACTTTGTTCCAAAATGTGTTCTACCACTCACCTGTGTATAGGTGAGCCAAACAAGTAACTTTGTTCCAAGATGTGTTCTACCACTCACCTGTGTATAGGTGAGCCAAACAAGTAACTTTGCTCCAAGATGTGTTCTACCACTCACCTGTGTATAGGTGAGCCAAACAAGTAACTTTGCTCCAAAATGTGTTCTACCACTATTCTGCTCAAAAGGTAATTATGCAAACAGCTACATTAAGATTGAGACTACAACACACACGGAAGGCCAAAGGATAATAAATAACAAAGAAAGCAAGTGTTCTGTAACGAAACGACATCATTGCACTCAGACCGACTCATAGGTGATCATTTTCCCTCAGCAAAAGATGTAGCGAGCGGGAAATGAGTTTCTGTAGCTTGTTGGTCTTACACACTCTGGCTGAGTAATATCAAAGGGCCTCTCTGTGAAGCACTAGCGAAAGATTTCAAAATGTTGAAATCTGTGCAATCCTGTATCATCAGCCTGTGTCGTCTTAAAGAGGCTAAGGTTGATACATAGGGATTTTATGACGTATCTGGCAACTGTAGACTCTTGGCAAGACCGCCACACTAGCCACGAGGAGAAGATGATGAGTGCTGGCAGGGGCCTTGGCTCCACACTAGCCACGAGGGGAAGATGATGAGTGCTGGTAGGGGCCTCGGCTCCACACTAGCCACGAGGGGAAGATGATGAGTGCTGGCAGGGACCTCGGCTCCACACTAGCCACGAGGGGAAGATGATGAGTGCTGGCAGGGGCCTCGGCTCCACACTAGCCACGAGGGGAAGATGATGAGTGCTGGCAGGGGCCTCGGCTCCACACTAGCCACGAGGGGAAGATGATGAGTGCTGGCAGGGGCCTCGGCTCCACACTAGCCACGAGGGGAAGATGATGAGTGCTGGCAGGGGCCTCGGCTCCACACTAGCCACGAGGGGAAGATGATGAGTGCTGGTAGGGGCCTCGGCTCCACACTAGCCACGAGGGGAAGATGATGAGTGCTGGCAGGGACCTCGGCTCCACACTAGCCACGAGGGGAAGATGATGAGTGCTGGCAGGGGCCTCGGCTCCACACTAGCCACGAGGGGAAGATGATGAGTGCTGGCAGGGGCCTCGGCTCCACACTAGCCACGAGGGGAAGATGATGAGTGCTGGCAGGGACCTCGGCTCCACACTAGCCACGAGGGGAAGATGATGAGTGCTGGCAGGGGCCTCGGCTCCACACTAGCCACGAGGGGAAGATGATGAGTGCTGGCAGGGACCTCGGCTCCACACTAGCCACGAGGGGAAGATGATGAGTGCTGGCAGGGGCCTCGGCTCCACACTAGCCACGAGGGGAAGATGATGAGTGCTGGCAGGGACCTCGGCTCCACACTAGCCACGAGGGGAAGATGATGAGTGCTGGCAGGGACCTCGGCTCCACACTAGCCACGAGGGGAAGATGATGAGTGCTGGTAGGGGCCTCGGCTCCACACTAGCCACGAGGGGAAGATGATGAGTGCTGGCAGGGGCCTTGGCTCCACACTAGCCACGAGGGGAAGATGATCAGGGGCCTCGGTTATACACTAGCCACGAGGGGAAGATGATGAGTGCTGGCAGGGACCTCGGCTCCACACTAGCCACGAGGGGAAGATGATCAGGGGCCTCGGTTATACACTAGCCACGAGGGAAAGATGATCAGGGGCCTCGGTTATACACTAGCCACGAGGGGAAGATGATCAGGGGCCTCGGTTATACACTAGCCACGAGGGGAAGATGATCAGGGGCCTCGGCTCCACAGCCACGAGGAGAATATGATCAGGGGCCTCGGCTCCACAGCCACGAGGAGAAGATGATCAGGGGCCTCGGCTCCACAGCCACGAGGAGAAGATGATCAATGCTGGCAGGGGCCTCGGCTCCACGGTGAAGTCTGTACGATCTGACGAGACCTGGGTTTATAGACAGGATATGCTCCAGCTCCTTTCTGGTCCAATGATCACTTGAGATCCTTAAGTACCGGTGGGATGTCTTCCGTTTGAACCAGGTGTCCGCCATCCTGATGTTAAAAGAGGCACAGAAGGAGAGTAATATGAACGTGCTGTCGCTCGGCGCTCCACTAGCACATCATCATCATCATCATCATCATCATCATGTAGCATGTCCTTTGTAGAACATCGCCCCCATCGCAGTCTGAAAGAAACTCGTTCTTTTGCCAAAACTCCAATCTCCGTCACAGTCATACTCAGGCATTCCTGGATATCTTGGTGCCATCGTCTTCTTGGTCTACCCCTTCCTCTTTTGCCTGGCACCATACCTTCCATCACCGTTCTCTCAAGACCGTTGTGTCTCTTGATGTGACCAAAGTATTTACATTTTCTGGTCATAATGGAATTGATAAACCAGTTCTCCTCTATTTCCAACTTTTGCCGAATGTCTATATTTGTTTTTTTCTCTGTCCATGGTATTTTAAGGATCTTTCTGTAACATTTTGACTCGAATGATTCGATTCTTCGATCCACTAACACACACATAACAAAAAAACATTTAAAATTCAATTTAGGAATCACAATGCGGCAGTGAATAAGATGATAGCAGTCAGCGACTAATAGCTGTACGCTTCCGTCAGGGTCAGCAAACCATAGCTGACCAAGTCTCTATTCCTCCCCAACGTGTCGAACCTGGAAACTCTTTCGCCTTTTAACACCCAGGGGTGTGTAGGCCATCAACCATCCCTCGCCAAACAGCTCTGTCCTGTGCAATCTTTTCCCCTTCCTCCAAGCTTTTTCTTGTTTTCTATACTTACGGGTCCAGATCTCGTCTCCATCTATTCCTTGGTCTGCCTTTGCTTCTCCTTCCCTGGGGGTTCCATGACAGGGATTGCCTGGTGATACTGGCCTGGTGATTTCTTAATGTATGACCCATCCATCTCAACTTTCTTCCTAAGATTTCCTGTTCTAATTGACCTTGTCCCGTCCTCTCCCACAGTCTGTCGTTTGTAACTTTGTCAAACCATTTTATATCAAGAACATTTGTCAGACATCTGTTGACAAAACCCGACAGTCTCGTGTCATTGCCTTAGGGCATCCTCCATGTTACCGCTCCATACATCAAGACTGACTTCACATTTGAGTTGAAAATCCGAATTTTTGTCTTCCTTCCATTTCCTTGGAGTTCCATATGGGATTCAACTTTCCGAATGCAGTTTTTGCTTATTTTATACTCACTTACTTAGTCGCTCCTCTTTTACCTTGAGGTGTAGAGGTTTGCCAAAGAGAACGCCACACTGCTCTACCCGCAGTCTTTTTCCTGGCCTCTTTCCAATCCAGCCCTCTATCACTTAGGGACTGTCGTATGTTGTCTTCCCAACGTACTTTGGGACGTCCTCAGGGTCTGCGTCCTTGACTTTTGATCTCCCTTGACCACTTTGGTATCCGATCTTCTTCCATTCTACAGACATGGCCAAACCACTGTAGTTGGAACTGCTCCACTCGTGTCTGCAGGGGTTGAACTTCCAGATTGCTACGTATTGTCTGGTTACGGATCTTGTCCCTTTTCGTCACCTGAACCGCCTTTCTTAGGTACCTCATTTCTGAAGTTTGTAATTGCCTTTCTTGGGCTGTGCTTTTTTTAATCCTAGTTTTTATATCCTCTTCTGTCTGTCTTTCCTTGTTGATGATACTTCTTAGGTATATAAATACCTCTACCTCTTCCAGTGGAGTTCCTCTCAGTCTGATTGGTTCTGTGTTTTCTGCATTGACCCTAATTATTTGTGTCGTTTTGGCCCTGCAAACAGCCTGCACTAATCACTGGCCAAGAGATAGAGGCCATGGTGGGAAGGCAAACCAGTCTGCAACAGAACGCCAAAACGCTCTTTTCAGAACGAACACCAAAGAAGAAGAAAGAGAGGAAATTCAATTTGTTTTCATAATAACATAGCCACGCCCCCACCATACAGCCTTTGTGGTGGCAGGAGATAAATTTTGAGACCCATTAACTAGCCGATGCTACATGTATCACATTCGTGATATGTTTACA